>JANVFT010000047.1:0-359975 GCA_028011325.1 Lentinula lateritia
AGTTCTTTGGCTCGCTCCTCGTCACCGGCGATACCGCCGCTCCGACCTGGCTGCTACTTAGCTCCTCTCTTCTATACTCTCGACCTCCGGGGACTAACGGCGTAACGGCGGTGTTGTTAATAACTTCACTACTGTCCCACTCGTCTTCCGCACTTAGACAATCTGTGACCTCTGGCACGGTTACACGGGTTGCATGATCTTAACAATCAGACAGAGGCAAAATCTGTGTTGGAAGACATTTCCTTTTTCATGGCCGATTCACTTCGCTTTCACGTGACTCAGAGTACTTAGTTTACCATTCGCATGCTTCTTCCCCTCAGCTGTTCTGTTCCTTTGGTTCGACACTGAGGGTAAGTTCTTTTCTTTCATTCTACCTACACTTTGATACTTATCAACTAGTTAGCTCCGTTGATCTTCGTATAGGTATAATTCAGCTGTTCTGTTCCTTTGGTTCGACACTGAGGTTAGCTCCATTGATCTTCATATAGATACTCGACCCCCAAGAATCTGTACTGTGCATACGCCGGGTGGAGGTAGAGTCTAACAGAAGGATGCATACTCAAGATCTTTTCTTTTACTTACTATGCTCACCCACTATGCATTACAATGAAGCTGCAGGCTTGTAATCACAAATTCTCCCTGACAGAATTACCAAAATTCAGTGCAACTGATATATCACTGGACTGTGGATCCATATCAGGCATACCATTTGTACTGACTTGTCACAACTCTGTCAAGCAGGATTTTTCTCTTTCTGGTGTGAATGCAAAACAAACTTATGACAGTATTACATCAGGAAGTACTGAGGAATCCACATATAGTATATCATGTCAGGTCAGTGAGTGATTTTTGCTTGCAATATTGTTATTTTATGAAGGCCTTTCTCTCCTTTCTTTCTGGGTCTTGCATTCAATGGGAGTGTTGGAATTTGGCTGTTCAAACTGCTGGAGGTTGTAGACAAACATATACTACATAGTTCAGTAAACAGCATAGTCTGCAATGTCATCATCTTTATCCTGTCCTTTACCCATGTATATTGACATCATTCAATCTTCTGTCATCCTGCATACTGCTGTGCCAGATGCGCTTATCCCTGTCGAGATTTTGTTCTTTGTCCTCAACATACCCATGCTTTAACAAGGATGCGAAAATGCAAGGAAAAGGTGGTGGGGCTGGCGAGGCTTTGAGGGACAGATACAGATAACAAGTACATAACAAGCATCACTTTGATTCGTGCGGGATGATTAGGAGTACGGATATGGGTATGATGCCGTAGCATTATTGCTTCTCCCTGACAATTCTTCTGATTTTGAGTCAAAGTGCAATTGGACCAAAAAGAAAGTAGAAAGAAACGACCGCACCCCATCGAGTTGCAGTTCTAGGCCTTGATACTATGTATCTCCAATGGAACAACTGAAGTCTAAGCCTGGGATAAAAATCAGGACCATATTCGGCAACTGATGAACTCCTGGACAGTTTTCAAAAGCATATTCTTCATGAACTACAAAACAGTCAGTCATGCTAGTGACATGTATATGTCCGTAACATGTTATTGAGATTGTAAACAAGGAAATCTCTCGGTACTAGACTTAGTCGAAGATGGGAATAGTATGCCTGCCTGATTCAGCAGGATCACAGATTTCTTTCCTGCCCTTGGGTTCCAATGGGCTCGACAAGCAAACTCTAGCTATGTCGTATGAAATTAGTTTTTTGCGAATACCTTGCGAAAGGGGTTAAATTGGATGTTCTAGAACCCGAGTCGAATGCCAAAAGAATTGAGGAGATGAAGCTGGACGATACGAGGAGTATAGCAGAAGTAGAAGCGAACAAACGCATGCACCCTCAGATTGTTATTCATCCCGCAGGCCCAACTAGAGGATCGTAAATGAAAGGTCAGTGTCAGTACGTGGTGTCAGTGCATCATTTGAGTTCAAGACATTGCCGCTTATACAATTGGAGTTCTGCGCTGCAGCTTAGTACAGTGGATAGAAACATACAGGAAAATAAAGTTGATAACCAACGTAGTCGCTGGCAACAGCTAAGAGTTACAGTCGAGTTTCAAAAAAAGGACAATTACATTTGTTACCTAATCAATCCGATCCGAATTTGGCAGGCCTAACAGGCCAGTCACCTTTCGCAGCCTTTCGCTCTATCCGTAACTCCCACCGTACGGTTTCCCGTCGTTGTCCTTCTTCCCGTTGCTAGAGAATAGTCTGCTGCCTGATTGAGATTTCATCGTCGTCTTGAGCGGCCTTGGACGCTCTACGGCCCTTTCACCGTTCCCTCCTCTCCGATTTGCCGCCAGAGCTCACCAGCACTTATGGCTGATCGTCTTTCACAGTACACTATGGGCCACAATTTTGTTCCAGGTGCAACGGGGATGCATAATCACCACCAGCTGAGTGCTATGCAGCAGCAACAGCAACTACAGCCCGGTCAGCAGCAGCAACAGGAATCCTCGCAGCAACCTCATCCTGGATTGGCTGGTTTCAACGACCAGAACCGAGCTTGGTCTCAGATGCAACAGATGCAACAGATGCGTGCTCAGAATGGGCAGGATATGAATGGCCCTTCGGCGCAGCAGGCGAGTAATTTTTTATGGTATTTTCTCGCTCGCTTTTTTGTCATATGCCCTATGTTTTATCGTTACAGTGTGCCAGTGTCCTCTCTTCGTTGTACTTCCTAGTTCAAAGCATTGTCTGCTGTAATTTTTGTCAACGACCATTCTTTCATTGCTGTTCTCATCTCGATCCAATTACGTGTATGGTGTGAAACTAACTCCTCTTTATCTTTGCAACAGATGGCTGACCTGCTAAGGAGCCAAAAATTGGCACAAATGCAATCGCAGCAGCAACGCTTTGGCTTATCCATCGGCGGCTCTGGTCAGAGTCAACAGACGACCTTCCTGGACCAACCGAATCCAAGTCAGCCCAATATGCAGATGGGTTTCACGGGATTAGGGCAGCACAATCCTAGCTATCAACAATCCATGCAACATAGGCAAAGCATGTTGCAAACATTACAAGGGAATCAGCAACATTCACGTCAGCTTGAACTCATGAACCTCGCCCAGAATCAGCAGAACCAGAACAGTCCCACTAATCTAGGGAATAGAGGCGTTTCCATGAATGGAGCGCCACAAGGGCTTAATCCCCTACAATCTCAAAATGACATGTTTCCCGCTCCGAATGACATGCGTCGCCCTTCTCCTCACCCATCTATGCCGCCCTCTTTGTTGAACGGTCAGTCAGCGAACACTAACAGCATGGTTCAGAACTCTCGAGGGACTGTTAATGTTCAAGGCCGCACAATCAACCTTGGCGATCTCACCGAGCGAGCGACCACTCTTCGTAGTCTCATTCAGTCGCAAGAAATGCAGATGCTTCAACTGCAGGCACAACGTACTAATATGCCCGATAATATGTTTATGGCGAGAATGCGTTCACTGCAGTCTGAGCTTGTTGGCCGGAAAGAATCGTTGAATAAAATCGTCACACTGATGAACATCTGCATGCAGCAGGGCAATGGCGCAAACGGCCCAATGTGTGTAGAATTCTCCAAAGCCGTGTTCTTCTCTGACATTTTAATCTAGTAATATTACGGGCGGATCCTCACAAGGCCCTCCCCCACCAGGTAATGGTGGTCAGTCTTGGCAGTCCTCGCCTTTTGGGAATCCGACACAACCGCCGTCTCAACCCCAGCCTGCGGGGCTCGGTCCTCGATCCAGTCCAGCTCCTACGCATCCTCAATCTGGTCTTTCTGTTAACTCTCCGAACAACGTCCCGCCTAGATCTGGTCCAACTCCGCAACAGTCGATGAATTCCTTCCCCATGAACACATCGCCTTTGAACTTTCCCATCAACAAGCCTCCCACCAATGGTGCTACTGGACCGAATATATCCGGAGCGTTCATCAATGCCCCGATTCCTCCATTGGACAAATCGCGCTTTGAGAGCTCTTACAAACAGTGGTGCTTAACGAAGGCCATCGTTCATGACCCTCGGCTTCTTGCTATCGACAATCGGCAGATTGATTTGTTCCAACTACATTGTCTGGTCATGCGCGAGGGCGGTCTTACGAATGTGAGTTCATCATTGTATATTTGCGTATGGTCAATTTACCTTCGGGTCAAAGGTCACACGCAAAGAGTTGTGGCCAGTAGTAGCTGGACGTTTGGGAATGGTTAACTTTCCCGGCGAACCGCCTAGGTCGGGTCCGGTTGCTGCTATGCATATCCAGAATGTCTACAAGGAATATCTTTTGGCTTTCGACACAGTTTACATAACCTCTGTGGTGGATAGTCGCCGAAAATCAATCCAGACACCCGGTCAATTCCCTCCTCAGGGTCCATCGATACCATTCACACCCGAGGCCTTGCGCAACTTGAGCCCTCATCAATTGCGTATGATTATCGCGTGTGCAGATAAATCGCCGTCCGAGTTGAGAGCCCGCGGGATGTCGGATACGATGATTAGTTTCGTCGAGACTCATCGTTCTAGTTTGCAAAGCATGAGCGCAGACCAGGAGAATTTCGGAAACGAAATCCGTCGGCCTCAACTTCCTCAAGGTCCTTTGACAAGTAATGTTGGGCATACTGGAAATGTCGGTCAGCCCTTTCCCAATTTAGGTAACATGAATCAACCGTTTCGACCCGCGGGTGAAACTCAGTCAACTTTCCCTCCGGGATCTTCGCTTCCTCGTCCCTCACGAGAACAGCTGAGCTTGGCTCAAATGACTATCAACAGGAACAAGGCTGAGTATACTGCGCGAGGTGAGTGATTCTCAAATTACTACAACACAAGCGTCCAACCTTGCGATAGCCCTTCCTGTCATGCCCGGTGTCGATATACCTCTTGAAAGCAGGGGGGAATACAATAGTGTGCTCGAACTCGCGTTCCGTCTTGCAAATGAGCTAGACGGCAAGCTGGCTCTTTATAGTATCGTAACAAAGAATGAAGAGAACACCAAAAAGTTGTCAAATGGCGTATGTTCTTTGTATACCATCCATCACATTCACCTTTGTTGACAATGAACTGTAGATTCTTTCCGTTCAACATCAAAGGAGTCTATTAACGTCACCAAATCCTAAATTCATAATCTCCTTCGAAAATCTACGAACATACTCTACTCAATTTCAGTACGCGAGTCGCTATATCGCTCATATTCTTCAGAATATATTCAGAGGGGATTCGGGTCCTACTGTAGATCAACATCCCAGCTATCCTGGACCTGTCGGTCGAGTGGTGCCATCTGGACAACTACCTTCCAACTTACAACACTCCCCAGCTCCCAATCTTCCTACCCAATCTAACAGCTCCTTACCTCCTCGACCTCCCATGCCCTTGAATCCACCTCCGCCCCCGTCAAAAAACAAGAAACAGAGTGGTGCTCCTACTCCGCCTGCTTCTGCCGCCACGCCCGTTGCCACTGCACCGACCCCTAGTGCGGCTGCTGCTGCTTCACCACAAACACCCAAATCGCCTAAGCCAAAATCAGCGCCCAAAAAGCCGAAATCGCGGAAGCCGTCGACACCCAAAGTCAATGCGACTCCCACTCTTGATCATGCTACTATCCCTACATCCTCTGCTGGAGTCAAACGACCACGTGAAGAGGAGATTGACGCTCTTCAGCCCAGCACAGACCCTTCTGCCGGGTCGAGCTCCAACCCCTTACCTACTACAGTTGCCAACGAACCTTCTCCTCCCAAGCGAGCAAAGACTGAGTGGGAAGGACCAATCAGTGAGTCGTTGCAGAAGAAGAAGCAAGTGGTTGAGAATATCAAGACTGAGGAAGATGCCAGCCAGTTCCTTGAACAGATGACAGAATTGATCAAAATGGCTGGAACCGAAGACCAGGCGGCTCTGTCTTCTGATATTTCGGAAACTCTAGAACAGATTCTCAAGGGCTATGATGGTGGTGTACCCGATTCCGATACGTTCTCGACGTTGGGTCTGAACGAAGTTGGTTCACTAGATGCGTCCGCTTCGACGTCTCAAATTCTATCTTCCAATGATCTCACAGAGTTCTTCGACTTTTCCCTATTCCCGAACGAAGATGAAGACGAGTCAAAGGTTGGAACACCTGATTTGGTTTCCTCGTCGTCGACGAACCCTAGTCCAGAATCTCAAGCAGATGCTGATCCAGCGCATCATGCAACTGCTTTACTCGACGTTAAACAAGAAGAGTATGATCCGCTGAGGCTGGGTACGCTGAAGGAGATCGATGGAGGGGAGTCGGCCTACTATCAGTCTACCGATTGGAAGTGGGATGGGCACATGGCTACGCTGGAGCAGCCTTGGGCGATTTACAACTCATAGTATTTGTTTCTTTTATGGCTACTTATCTTCTTTGGTCACGATATATGTATCTGTGTTGATTGTGTAGTTGTTTTACCTCTCCATTGCTTCTTAATCTCCTTTCATATCATCTTATTCTATGTTTTTCCGGCGTGGAGTTGCTGTTTCCCTACCCCCTTCTATCTATTTCTCTTTTTTTACTTATTCTCCTCTCCTTCTGTTACAAACCCTTGTCTTTGTCGCCGTTCATCTTCTTGGTTACCTGCTCTGTGTATTGCTACTGTTGTTCTAGCCGCTATCGATTATCCTGTCGACATTGGACCGAATATATATTCCTAACAAGGCGTAGACAAAATATGATTTACATTGTTGAAAATAAAGACGACGGGGCCCAAACTGCATATATTTGAATTTTATTCATCTATTGCGTAACAAAGACTTTCTACTGTTCACAAAAGTAGAAGCAGAATTAGTAGAAGTCCGAGATTGTCGAGCAGTATTTATCAGAACCCGTGCACGCAAGGATTCGACTACGGCAGAAGATGACGTCGAACTCAGGCCAGAGGAGCTAGGTACAATGGATGTCTCAACAGCAAGCTTTCGACGTTTACTATCGCGAAGAAGAATCTCTTCCCTACCCTTCCGCCATTGCTCCTTAGCTTCCTTTATGGTTTCTCCGTCTTCTTCAGCCAAACTGAGGTTTGTCGGCAATGCATATCGATCCTTGACTTGGGTATCAGATTTTTCCTTTTCTTTCCATATCTTCTTATCCTCCCTGAAGTGTTTACGGGCTTTGAGGGATAAAGAGTATGGGTCAGAATTGTACCGGTCTGATACGTCCATCAAAGACTCGAGACGTGGAATTTGAACTTTGGTTTGATGAATTTGTGCGTCAGTGGTCTTTTCGAGGGCGGCTAAGGGATCTACGGGCGCAGAATTTCCATCTGTGTCTACAAGAAATCGTCGAGGCAAAGAGCAAAAACCAACAAGAATAATTTGCATACCATGCACGGCAAATCCGCCATTCTCTTCCGGATCCCATTCTTCATCTTTTTGCCTCGCTCCAGAGACAACGACATATCTAGTATTCTAGTGTACCAAACGTTCAAACTGAGGGGTACGCTGAACATAAAGTTGGAGTACTACTGACCTTGGGATCCGTTTGTATCTCGAACCATCCGTCGCACAGGTGACATTTACATCGAAATGAAAATATGGGGGTCGAGTAGTAATTGCCAATTTTCTTTTTCTCCGCGTTATAACGGACGCCCATGCCAATGTGATTGTTGCATGTTCCACTGAACGACACATTTGAATTTCGCGAATGTTGTATAGACATTTTGAAATACACGTACCACCAAATGTTGAAAGGTAGCTCGAAGCGAGTAATAAGAATGCCTTGATCCAATTTCCGAGCTCGATCACCAAGAGCATGTTTCCCTGAAGTGGTCGAGTTCAAGTATGAGCTTTGTTGAAGTTTTTGAAGGACTCTGACCTCTGTAAGAGTTCAGACTACCATGCTTCTCGCCATCGTAGTCAGGTGGATAGTATTTGTTGAATCCTTCGATCAAGTCGAAATTTCAGTAAGGGGGGCACTAGGTTGTGTGACACACTTGCCCTGCATGATGGTAGGATCCGGAAAGGTATGTAGTTTAAGTTACGTAACTATCCTATGGCACGCGCGCTAAGAAATGCGGCACTCATTTATAGACGCCCTTTTTGGTGCGCAGTGGCTAACGGTATGAAGACCCATGAGCGACAATTTTATCTTCACTTTGTCAAAGACATGAAATGATAGACGATTATACAAATTTTCTTGAAGATATTAGACATATCGTGAACACTAAGGAACACTAGAGCGCTCGAGTTTGCATAGAAGCTTGTAACCTACTAGAACTAGTACCATGAGGCGGACTGCAATGTTAACAATGGAACTTTTCTATCTTTTTGTGCGCTACTCTTCCGAAAGCTCTTCAAGCGATTTTCCTTTGGATTCAGCAAGAAGTAGAGTTGATAATATACCAGTAAGCATAAACAATGCGAATATTTCAAGGCTGCAGAGACAAACTTGTCAGAAACTCAAGGACAAAAATATGAACAAAACGCTTACATATGTCCTACGAACGCATTAGTTCCACCAATGCTTGCGAGCTGAGCGAAACCCACTTGAGCAACAATTGCGCCAAGCTTGCCGCTAGCGGCGGAAATACCGTGGGCAGTGGAACGGTATCGTGTGGGATACACCTCTCCGGGGATAACGAATGTAGTAACGTTGGGGCCAAAGTTTTGGAAAAAATTGGCAAGGCAATAAAGGAAAACGAACGCCTTCTTTCCGGAGGCGCTGCCTTTCAAAGCATCGTATCCGAATCCTTTGACGATTAAGCATCAATCATCTAATCTCCAGCATGATGAAGAAGGTTAAACAGCTTACCCATGACAATGAACAAGACAGTGAGTAAAATGAATCCCATGAGCTGAATAGGCTTTCGACCCCACTTATCAATGAGGAGGAATGAAGCCCAGTAGCCGGGGATAAGTCCAGCAACGGATAAAATGACATTTCCGACAGAAACATTCATCAAATTATCATACACTCCGCGAGAGCCAGTGCTAACAGCGGAGCCAAAGCCGATAGCTTGTAAAATGATACTGGAATTGAGACCAAGACCGTAGAAAGCAATCTGGAATTCCGGTGAGAAAACGCAACGGTAGAAGTAGCAGGACGACATACATCGAGTGCGAACCAAGAATAAGCAGTACCAATAAGGACCTTCAAATGCTTCCATTGACCAAAATACGCTCTGAAATCGGCCCAGCTTGCAACAGGAGCGTCCAAGTGCTGGTGACTGACAGATTTAGATTCGTTGGCGGAAGTGGTAAGTATGGTGTCGATGTCCTTAGTAGCTTGTTGAATGTTACGTTCAATGTCCATGGTAAATCGAGGAGTCTCCGGAATAGTGAGACGGAAGTAGAGTGCAATAACTCCGGGAACGCATCCCATACCGATCAGAATGCGCCAACAGTGGTCGACAGCATTAAAGTTGGGGGAGACATCTCCTATTATGCTGTCCTTATACGCAGCAACCACGATCACGGAAATTAAGGATGCAGCTGGTGAAGATTCCCAAGGTTACTTCGTCGTTTACGAAGCTAAAAGAGAGGTTTCGTCACTCACCAAGCTGTCCCCATCCTTGGAAAGCAAAGACGGCAGTCATCAGACGTCCACGAGTGCGGGTACTAGCAAACTCGGACGAGATCACAGCGCTAAGCGGATAGTCGCCGCCGATACCAACGCCCATCTGTAATGAAACGATTTCTGAGGAAACCTGTTCACTAATCAAAATCCAACAAACTAGTCCTTACCAGGAAACGCCAAACGACAAGAACGCCAATGATGGTGACGGCAGGTCCATTAGCAGAGAGGGCCTGAGCAAAGGTGGCGAAAATGATGATCATGAGTTCAAAACCGTCTGTCCATGGAATAGGTCAATAAAAAGCCTTATCCATGTATGGATAGAGGGCTACTAACACATCTTTTTGCGACCGATCACATCAGCCAACCAACCGAAGAGAAGCTGACCGACTAATGTACCAACGGGAGTTGCAACCTTGACACCAAGACCGGCGTTGGTTGATAAGCTCTTGTGCTCTTGAAAAATTATTGTAGGCGTCGTAGACTGCCAGTGACTGTAAATTAGAAGTACTCACTGGGATCATAGACATAGCCTAACATTGTGGAAGCAATGTTGATAGCGAAAATGTCATATCTGTAAGGCGTATAAGTATATAAAATATTCAGGGGGCCCAAGGATCCCTTACGCATCGGTGAAGAAGCCCACCCCAGCTACAAAGCAGACCTTGACATGGAACCAACTAAGAAGAAGGAAAAGAAAATGGGCAAGGAAATAAACTGCTTAAGACGAACACATACGAGAACTTGGCATTATCGACCTCCGCAAGAGCGGCACGACGGCGCTCGTCCAGGACATAGGAAGTCTGAGGCAAAGGCTCACCGGAGACGCTAGAACCTTTCTCGCTGGCCATGAGGGGTCGGGATGAAGAAGTATCCGTATTTATGATGCGACCAGGTTTATATAACCTTTTGCAGTATTTCAACTGAGGAAAACAGGGAGCACGTTCGTGACTTTAACCAATCATGGAACTCGTTGTTTTACGAAACGTTTGCTGTCTTTACTCTTTCTCCCGATTATTCTGAATAGCCGGATGATCGTAGGTCCTATGTGCGGTAACAGCAAAGCTATAGATCTGGATTCGGGGGGAAGCTGAAAGAAGCCAACTTTGGAAGGACTTAAAATGAAAAGCCAAAAGTAGCACTTACCCACATTACACTTGATAACTGTGATAGTTATAGTCACAGCAATAACAAGGTTATCGCTCCTGGGCATCGAAGAATCTTTGACGAAAATTATTAGATATCTTACTCTTTAACAATCGCACTCAGACTGCACATGCCAATACTTACTGTACAAGTAACAGACAGTAACATGAAAGCGGAAGACGGATCTCACGCCACATGGCTATACCGTGCCTGATTGAGTAATCCGCCTGCTTAAGGCTTAACCCCTTCTAACCCAAGATTGAGCTCTTGCCTCGTCTACCAACATAGCTTTCCTTCGATGGCCGGGCCCTCGACACGTTTGAGGGTCATCAAATTGTACAAAGAGCTTCATCGACTCGGAAGAGACTATCCTGACGAAAAGTCCGTCCCTCACTCTTGTCTCCATTTCCCAATTGACGCGTCTTTTATAGCTACGATTTCAATGGCAAGCTCAGGAGAATGTTCGAGAGTATGGAGCCTCACTTTGTAGCACAGTCAACCATTGACGCATTCCAGAGAACAAGAATTTGACCGATCCAGAAGAAATAGAGAAAGCCTTGAAGCTTGGTGAATACATCAGGAATGGTGCGTAACCATCATCTCAAGCTACCTGTTGCTGACCTTGATGGTGATAGAAACACTTGCTCTCTACTCGCTGCGCAAGTACCGTCATCTGAAGCGAAACTATGTTATCGCTCCCTCGTGACGCGTGACACCCCAGAAACTCTTCCCTGTCAATCTGTTATACAAGCACACGCACACGCACACGTGGCGAATGAGGGTTTGACTTTCTTGACCAATGCCTTTCTTGTGCCCACCCTCGCCACAGAAATGCCAGGAACAGATGAAGAAAGCTGTCGCCGGCAGGTCAAGCTTGAGATAAGATTTCGATCTGACGCTTATCTCAATATCTATGTATGACCTGTCCTGGTTGTCTTCAGTGTACCGCAAGCATACATCTGTGTAACTCATGTACGTTTGTAGAGTAACGATCGAGCCAATTTTCTCAATACTTTTTAACACGGTCACCGGTCCGATTCAACTTTATGTCTTGCAATAAACTTGTAAGCCTTTTTTTCCTCATGTCCGGGATTAAACGATCAACTAATTGGCCTTAACAGGCCGTGTATTACCAGGTGTGAACTACAAGTCCGGCTATTGAATCTAGAGGAAGTTAAATGACGTGACGGGATTGCGCTACGGGAAAGTCACTGTACCCTACCTAACAGCTAGCTGTGCATCTGACTTGATATCATGAACCCGTTCCCGCACCGATAATTTGCCCTCGGACCATTCCAATCTCGTATTCATGAACCACTTTCCGCATCTATGTATCTTGCTCGACGTCACTCAAGGCCACAGCTTATTACAGTCCCGCAAAACCAATCCCACATTCTATTCTATCTCAGGTAAGATTTCGATTGATATTGAGACCCGAAAATTTTGTTCATAATCTGGACTAGGACAGATTTGGAGTGTGGTGGACATATAGTCCAATGGGGGGGCCAATCCAGAAAGGCTGTGGGACTTCCCAGTCACGGTGCAACTGCAGAATCACCTTCTAGCACTTTCCACGAGGTTTCAGGATATGCTAGTTTGTATCAGTGGTCAAGTTCATGATGATATTGATCTTTTAGCCTGAGTAGCTGACTGCGCAGTTTTTTCTGCTCACAGTTCAATTATCATGGTGACCACGGCGTTCGATTGCCAATAAGTGCCTTCGGGTTTGTTTGAAGAAGCATGAACCAAAGCGCTTATAGGTACAGCAAAGTTTTGCTCGATAGGCCCTCATGTAACATGCCTTTGTGTCTATAGTACAAAAATTACTGCCGAATCGGTATCTACGCGGTTAGGATATTTCTTAAACTTTCAAGTTTCTTTGTGCACTAGACTAGGACGAAGTTGGCGCATAGTCTCCTCTTCCTGATAAGTCTCCACAATCGGGATAGCAAGAACTTGGAGTATGAAGACGATATTGGTACTCCAAGAACCGGACAGGAGGCTGAGCCATGTTAACAGATGTCAACTTCACCGGGATAGTCTCTCGTTCCTACGGTCTGCAGCACTTATCACAAAGCGAGGTCGAGCTCTGAAGCCTAAAGAAGCCTTCGAGATTCGAGTAGGGCTGGCCTCTTAGAGCATCCTGACTTGATCCTGACGATTCTTTTGGTACTAACTGTTCATGATTTATTAGTGCTTTGTCGGCATCCATTTACTCTCAAGTCTCGACAGCTCTCGACCTGATCAAATTTGTATATTGCTCTTTCCATGACCCGGTTTATAACGAAAGATTTTTTATTATGACTGCTCATATATCTGAACGTGTTCCAAAATCGCAACGCTGCAAAATCACTTAACGAAGCACTTCGGAGAGTGTGTTGATCCCGCGAGGTCACAGCCACACCCTGATTAGGTGTCTCCGCCTCCATATTGAGTGTGGCGTATTGCAATGTTTTCCGTCGTACTCCTTGGTGGCATGTACAATCTACATGACACTGACTACTCAGCTAACACTTCGAAGCGAGCACCCCATGTGAGCTGAACTGCCCCCTCCGAGCCACATGTTAAGTTTAGGTCTGGTTGGTGTATACGGTCTACAGAGTATAGACAGACTGGATAATTTCTGAAAGCTTGCTCATCAATGTACTGTGCTTATTATACAGTATGATGTATACATGCTGAAATAACAACAAAAGCATAACATGGGGATATAAGCCATGAGGACTAATCACGATGCCCTGTACATATATGTACAGTACCTCTAGATATCATCGATGTCCACCTCTCCTTCGTCACCGAATTCAAACGTACACTCTCCATCTTCTTCACCAAATGCATCTGTCTCGTTGATCTTGGCATTCTCTGGGAGCTCGCCATATGCTTTGACTATGATTCGGAAAACGTTACATCAGAACAATCTTGGATTAAAAACGGCTATCATGGACGCACGATTTCTAGCCTCGTCTGCGGTATACTTGACGATTACATCTGCCTTGTCATCCTGGAAATCTCGTAGGGACAGTAAGACGATATCGCCTTGATTAATCCAGACCTTAGAGAAGTCAAAAATGAGAAACAAGACACAAAAGATTCATGGGAAGAACGTACTTTTTTCCGCATCTTTCCTCGAATGTGCGCGAGCCGCTTCTCTCCGTCGAAGCACTGCGCCTCTAGACGACCATTTCCAAGCATCTTGATAACTTGTGCATACTCCTGTCCATCTTCTCTGAACACTAGCTCGCGCTTGTCATCATCGTTTTCGTTCTTTCCACGACGGCGATTTTTGCCTCCCTAGATCGATAGCATACACCAGTGAGATTCTGTGGATGTCGAAAATCAAGTAGATCGAGTATGTACCTTTCCTTTGTTCTGTTGAAAATATATCAACGGATCGATGAAAAGCGAGATTTCTGGAGAAGACTTGCCTTCGGCATGGTGGGGGTATAAGTTAAAAGCCCCTGGTTGTCGCTCTTTCTCTATTTGAGAAGCGACTACTGCAGAAACGAACGTGTGTCCTTACTTAGAAAGTAAGGATAGCTGTTGTGCTGGAGGTTGCAGAATACAAATTGACTCAACGAGGCAGTCCTGCCCACATGACTAAGCTTGTGCCAGTCCCCCGTACATACGATTCAATTGGAAACAAAAGCTGCAGATGCCAGTAAGTAGTTGTAAATAGTATACGGTTCTACTCTATATAATGAAGTATCTATACGGTACAGTGATAATGATAGATAGAAGTAGGGGTGAGCATAATAAACCTACAGATAAACCTATAAGACTGAAGCACATCAAACAAAATTTAAAACCCAAAATCCAGATCCAGGAGAATATATAATAAGTCTATAGCACGCATTCTATTTTGGCCAGCGCAAAATCAATACTTCGAATGAGAACGTTCAAGTGCTTTGGGAGAATTGTGACAGTTTTATCGTTTGGTCCAGAACCATAAATACTATGCTGCTCTTCCAGGGCTTTTTCCAAAACGAAAGGAAGACTAAGCGTTATGCGGGTGAGTTGAATGGTGAGGCGGGAGCGACCAAAGATATCAAAATAAGACAACTGTCGCATTTCTTGTTGCACTTCCAAGAGGCGACTCAGCTCTGCATGCAGAGCGAAGATACAAGTGCGGCAGGCTAAACACGCCAAGAAGTGAGAAAATGAAAAGTTCTGAGAGCATCGAGAGCACGTACTGAGAGCACGCTCCCGTATGGTATGAAGGATGGCAAGTACGGAATTGATACCATCATCGCCCAAAGTCAGTGAAGGATTGCAGTCACTGATAGCTTCTGCAACAAGTCAATCCAAAATTAACTCTCAGGACAGTGTCCACCTACTCAATAGAGTCCTGATAACTTCTAGGTCTCCGTCTAAGAAATCGTTGAAGATCCCGATGACAACACCTTGGAATGTTTCTTCAGCATGCCCGGTTCGTCCTGCGGCAAAGATGTCGTATTTCGCATAACGCGAGCGACAATCATATATTCGTCTCAATTGGGGTTTGCTTAGAGTATCGTACGCTATCGCGATTTTCTGAAAAGCCAAAGTAGCGTTCGCCGCCTTGTTTACGGGGAATTTGCTGTGGATCGGACCAGTTGTAGACTTCAAAACAAAAGAGTTGAATACAAGCACGTACTCGGGATGACATGCTTTGCTGCGCACTAGGTAAGCTCTTCGTAATGCAAGCTTGTCAAGGGCTTTTGACTTGTCCACGCCAAGGACATCATAAAGATCTTCGTTTTGTAAGATATCATTGACCGTTTGATTTCGTTCATCTTCTGCACGAGACAGTGCAGACCGGGTATCCAAATCAGGTGCTTTGGAGGATGATGCTTGCGAGGTTCCAGCAGCCTGATCAGATGTCCAAGTCAGATATTTCCTCTGATAACCTTCAATTTCCCTGTCCTCTTCCTCGTCAATGGGAAGGTGGAAGAGATTTGTTGCTTTCATTCATATTAGTGAGGCCAATTAGTAGAACTCAGATGATTGAAGGTGCACCTGTAGACAGTGCATAAGAGAGCATATCTTGCCCTCAGGCACCACGGAGTGTTTGAGGTCGTCTTCAGATGGCAAGAATTGAAGACGAGAAAATCACTCTGAAAATGATTTTCTCCCAATCCCATGTGATAAAATTGATAAGCCGCAAAATTCTCCCGCAATTTGGAATTCAACAAGCTTTAGAACCCGTGCCTTTGCCACGGTGGCTCGCTTTGCTCGCACCGTGTGCTACAGCAGGGTTCACAGCTTGTTGGGGGCAAGCCCCCAAACCCCCCTTGGTCGGTGCCTTGCGCCTCCATACTTTCAGATTCATTGTGTAGTGTTATGAGCTATTTTCATTGACAACAACATACATTTCATTTCTAAAAGAACTTCTGGGTACACACTATCTGTAGTAAAGCAATGTCCAGAGACTTATCTTCACTAAACAGAGCTTTAACACCATTGTACTTCATGTCTGTCAAGCCCATGCCTCGGCACCTTGCCCCGCCGCTTGGTATCCTGAGATATACTCTTTATTGTAATTTTCTCCTTATTGTTCTTTCTCACTACACATACCCATTCCTTCTAGTCTCTCCTTATTGTCTTTTACTTTACCCTGCAGGTACTACATGTATAGCTCCTAGTAGTTAGTCTGGCGCTCTGCACCAATGTGCTGATCCGTAGATATAAATACTGCCTGTACGATACTGTAGTTCCTCAGTTTAATTATCAACTTAGATTCTTCTCTCCAACTGAGTGTCAAGTCCATGCCTCGGTGTCCCATTCTGCCGCTCAGTACTCCGAGATCCACTCTTTACTGTAATCTCCTTCTTATTGTCCTTTCTTGCTACACATACCCTTTCAACCTAGTCTCTCCTTATTGTCTTTTACTTACCCTGCAGGTACTACACGTATAGCTCCTAGTAGTTAGTCTGGCATTCTGCTCCAATATGCCGATCTGTAGATATAAATACTGCCTGTACACTACAGTAGTTCCTCAGTTTAATTATCATCTTAGATCACTCTATTAACATCCTCAACTTGAGTCTCTCTCTGTACTCTCGTCACTCTCTAGTCTTCAGGCTCGTTGCCTTGAAGTACTTGCTACTCTAGCCTTAGGACTTATAAGTTCTTTGGTTCACTCCTCATCACCGGCAATACTGCCGCTCCGACTTGGCTGCTTCTGGTTCCTCTCTTCTCTACTCTTGATCTCCGGGGACTAACGGCATAATGGTGGTGTTGTTAATAGCTTCACTACTGTCCCATTTGACCCTCCGCCCTTCGACACCTTGTAGCCCCTGGCACGGTTACTCGGTGTACATGATCTTAACACTGAGTTCATCCTCTCTCACCTATAAGTCTTCAGGCTTGTTGCCTTGAAGTACTTCTCGCTCTTAGGACTTAGAAGTTCTTTGGTTTGCTCCCCGTCATCGGTGTTACCGCCGCTCCGACTTGGCTGCTCCTGGTTCTCACCTTCTCTGTTCTCGTTCTCCAGGGACTAACGGTGTAACGGCGGTGTTGTTAATAACTTCACTACTGTCCCACTCGACCCTCTGCACTTAGATACCTTGTAGCCTCTGGCACAGTTGCATGGTGTACATGATCTTAACAATGTCTGTATATTTGCCTGACCAAGGGTACTGGATGGAGAGCACTTGTGCCTTCACTATGGTAGCTTGCTTTGCTCATGCTGCAAGCTACAGCTGTGTTCACAGCTTGTTCAACGTCCATCTGCAAAACCTGGATATTCAGCTAAGCACTGAGAGCAGATCCCAGCAAATCCCAGTGCTTTCAAACCCTTAGCCAAAAATACAGGTTTTGCAGATCTCAAGCCCCCAAAACCCCATTAGTCCTTGCTTTGCAACTTATTATTAGTTATGGCTTTGAAATTAATGCCCAAGTGTTATTGCAGATGCTGGCAGTTGGATCCAGATTCCTGAGTATCATTTTCAATTTTAAAGAGGAAGTCCAGAGCCATTGATACTGTTGAGATACTCAATAGGATACCAAAAATCACTGGCATGAGCATTGTCAGAGTTGTGATATGCATGACTTTCTCCAGACATTGAATGCAGGCATTCCAAGTTGCCATACACTGTATCATTTCATATATGTACAACACACCACACTTATCAGATACTTTGAGGATAATGACACTATTAGTAACAACAAATGTCAGTGTTATCATTGAGTCTATGTCTATCTTAAACCATACAGTAAGGCTGAGTATAGTGGCTACTGTGCCGCTTCTGTCAGCGACTGGTTCTAGTAACGGATGTCACCAGGCGTCACACTCAAGAAAACCTCAAACAGCGGGGCGATAAAGAGAACAAGCAAAGTTCTGGACTAAACCAGGTAGAATAGACGAGATCAAAGCTAAGGAAATACAGCAAGTAACTACAGCTTATATACAAGTAAACAACCCTCTGCCCTAGTAATGCCCAACGCCCTGGGTTAGTGGTAAACATGAGTAGAACATAAGTAAAGCAATGTGTAAGTAATGAAAGCTCGATCGTCATGCTGTATATGTGTTGTGAGACTGCTGTGTTTAATATAAGTAAATGAAAAGCGCATGTTGTATCAGTAAGCATAAATAATAGGTCAGGTGACGAGATAAGACAAGATATAGGATAAGGGAGATAGAAGATAAGACAAAAGATAAAAGATAAGACAAGATAAGGAAGAGATAAGATGAAAAAGAAGTGATCGTAACATTACCCCCCTCTTAAGGCGCGAATTCCATGACGCGCAAGTTGATTGACAAGTGCTTCAGATGGCATGTTACTTGGGATCGGTTCTATGTCGGATGTAGGGATTGGTCGGAACAATTCAGTGGGAAACTGAGCAATCGGAATCTCGATCCGTTTAAGGACTCGAGGCCTGGGCTTGTTAGGATACTTCTTATGGAAGTCCTGAACAGCTTCCTTGGCATTCGTCATATTAGCTGCAGGTTCCCACGTCATTTCATGCGGTCCATAACCTTCCCATTTTACCTTGTATTGGATGCCATTCCGATACTTGCGTGAGTCAACTATTTCTTCTACCTCGTATTCCTCTTCTTCTCCTACTACTTCTGGAGGTGGTTCGGTGTTTCGGGGTTGTGTGGGGAACTGGGGTTCATGGTACGGGGATAGGTGTGTTTCGTTGAAGACATTATGGATTCTTTTCCATGTGCGAGGGATGTCGAGTTTGTATGAGCCGGGTCCGATCTTTTCAAGAACTTTAAACGGTCCAAATCGTTTGTCACCGAGTTTCTTCATTGGACGATCTGTCGTTATGTTAGTTCCTTCGAGCCAAACTTTATCACCAGCGTTATATTCTATCGCCTCGTTCCGGTGTTTGTCATATTGGCGCTTCATGTCCTCAGCGGCTTTTTTCAGTGCCGATCCTACTTCTTCTCTGATCCGTTTCATACTATTGGCAAACTCCTGGGCCGTCGGGTTTTTTGACGTCATCCTCGGCGTGGTTCCTTTGTATGGGTGTCTGCCGTTGTCTGCGTAGAAGGGTGAAACTTTTGTGGCTGAGTGTACTCGGTCGTTATACGCAAACTCCATCATAGGAAGCCATTCATGCCAGTCACTCTGATGATGATTCACAAAAAGGCGGATGTAATGTTCAATTTCTTGATTTATCCGTTCCGTCTGGCCATTAGTCTGAGGGTGGTATGCAGTTGTATAGTTGCTTTCGATTCCTAGCAACTTGTACAGTTCCTTCATGAAGCGGGCGTGGTACTGAGGACCTCGATCGTGGACAATCTTCCGGGGCATTCCATGGACTGGGAATACTTTGTCACGATAGACACGTGCCATCCCTTCAGATGTTATCGTAGTATGCGTGGCAAAGAGTCGTAATCTCTTCGTAAAGTGATCAACAAACACGCTGATGGCATTATATCCTCCAGACTCCGGTAACTCGCCGATCATATCCGTTCCAATGATTTCCCAAGGCTCAGATGGTACGTCATGTGGATGTAATGGTCCTACAGGCTTGGTACGATGTGTCTTTGTAGCTTGACATTTTTCGCAGCCTTCCACGTAGATCCTGACGTCCCGACTGATTCCTGGCCACCAGTAATTGCGTGTGATCAACTCAATGGTTTTATAGCGGCCGGGGTGTCCTGCTGTCTGGGCGTCATGATGTACCTGTATGATCCGTCCTCTGAGTTCTTTGTCCTTAGGGACATAGATACGTCCTTGCCAAACTGCTAGTCCATCCTTAGTCTCAAGCCACTCCTTGTCTTTAGATTCTAGGGCGACTTGTACAAGCTTGTCTCGCTGGTTTTTCTTTCTACGGATGAGATTAAGTAGATCATCTTCGGGGGCTGATGTCTGATCCGTTATCTGAGAAATGAAAAATTCTGGTTTTAGCAGCGTGACGTTGGTATTGTCATTCTCCCCTTTCTCAAGGCCTGACATCCGTGACAGGGCATCGGCTTTTCCCATTGATTTCCCAGGCTTATGGAAGAGCTCGATATGGTACTCTGCAATTTCGACTACCCATCTGGCTTGTCGTCGGTTCAACTTCTGAGGTTTCCGGAAATACTGGAGATTTTGGTGATCTGTAAAGACTTCAACAGGTTCTTTTGCGCCCAGTAAGTACTGCCTCCAGTCCGAGAGGGAGTCCATGATGGCCATCATCTCCTTGTCGTAGATTTCATAGTTCCGTTCAACCTCATTGAGTGACCTGGACCTGAAAGCTACCGGTCTCCACTTTCCGTCGACGTTCTGTGACAAGACTGCACCATTAGCGTAGTCAGAGGAATCGGCTTCAACTCGGAACTTTCCAGCTTCTCTCGGGATAATGAGAGTGACGTCTTCGATGATCCGGTCTTTCAACCAATCGAATGCATCCTGTTCAAGAGATGTCCATTCCCAAGTCGCATTCCCTGTGAGTCGTGTTAGGGGTTTGGCAATTTTACTGAAATCTCGGATGAACCGGCGGAAGAAGTTGCAAAACCCTAAAAACGATTGTAGTTCACGTTTTTTCTCTGGTGGCTGCCAGGTTCGAACTGCTTCAACCTTTTTTGGGTCCATCCGGATTTGTCCATTGCCTACGATGATTCCGAGATATTCGACCTCCTTAGCCTCAAAGGTACACTTTTCGGGTTTCAAGTACAGCTTGTTGTCTTTTAGGATATCAAGAACCTTTCTGACGATGACTCGGTGTTCCTCAATGTTGTCCGTGAAGATAAGGATATCATCCATGTAGACAATGACATGTCCTTGATCAATTAACTCTCGAAGGATGTGATTCATGAATGCTTGGAACGTGGCGGGTGAGTTTGTAAGTCCAAAAAACATGACCGTAGGCTCAAACAAGCCTCTGTTTGTCCGGAACGCTGCTTTCCATTCGTCTCCTTCCTTGATCCGGATGTTATTGAATCCCCATCGGACGTCCATCTTGGTGAAGATTTTGGAATTCTTTAGCTTATCGATGAGTTCCTGAATCAATGGGAGTGGATATCGATTCTTGACAGTCATGTCATTCAGCTTTCGATAATCCTGTACGGGCCGTAGCGTTCCATCTTTCTTTTTGACAAAGAAGAAAGGTGAAGCCATGGGCGAACGTGACGGTCGTATTCGTCCCGATCTAAGGTTCTCTTCCAGGAATTCGTCTAAAGCCTTCTGTTCTGGTGGACTGAGGGGATAAACTTTGCAATCAACTGGCTTAGAGCCTGGCGTTAATTCTATAGCATGATCCCATGGACGTCTTTCCGGCATTTGGTCAAAATCCTTTTTACTAAATACATCAGCATACTCGGTAAGGTACGGAGTAGCAGCATCTGTAGTAGTGGTTTGTACTTTGATATGACCTTGGTCGGAGAGATATCCATTCCAATCGAACCAGAAGATCCTTTCGCCGTCGACAAGCTTTTCCTCTGTACCATCATCTTCAGGTGATTCATAGTGTGGCAAATACCCGCATTTGTCAGGACAACGTTCAAACGTTAACATAGATTCCTTCCAATCAATGCTGGGATTATGATAACGTAGCCAGTCTATGCCTAGGAAGATATCTGTCTTGCCTAAATTGGTAACTGCCATATCTATTCGTTCGGCATGATCACCTATCACCATTCGGACTTGTACGTAACCTTCTATGGAACCATTTTTGTTCAGAGTGCCATCAGCGTTATAGACCGGCATTTTGACTGGTAACTCCTTAACAGTGAGCTGGTGCCGTTCTACAAAATCCTTATTGATACAGGATCCTGTGGCTCCGCTGTCTAGGAGGGCTTCCGTTTCAATCTGTACACCATTGTCGATATTCTCAATAGTCGTTCGCAACTTTAGCTCACGTCCTCGGGTACCTCGGACGAATCTCTTACGACTTTTGAGATTGGTAACTGCTTCTGTTGCGGTTGCATGGTTCAGATTTCGTATAGCCAATACCGTTTCTTCCGATGCTTCTCTGACACGACTTTCAGGCATCCAGGCTCTAAGGATTCCTATAGCCATGGGAAGTTTGTCCATTTGTAACCGCTGCGCCACCCATTCAGGTGTGTTTGGTTCATATCTCACAGGTTTTTTCTCAGTTCGGTTCGTCATTGTAGATAAGTTATTTTCATTGGGTGTACCAGTACTACCGAATTCAAAACTAAATTGACTGTCTACATATGACGATGACGAAAAGTCCGATACTGATTCTGAGATTGGCCCCGGCAGACCTGCGTCTACTGCTGGGGCAGGACAAAACCCAATTCTTTGGCCATAGCCTCCTGATCCTCCTGTGTCATCCGGCTCCACATGCCTCTGACAAATTGCGGCTTCGGCGCTTTCTCTGGACAGAACTTCGCAATGTGGCCTTGCTTGCCACAATGGAAGCATTCCCTGTTACGACGCGCAGCGTCAATGTCCATTGGTCTGCCTGCACCTTTGAAAGTAATTCCGGTCCCATCTTTCCTATCCTGGGTAGGTACCGCAGGGGTTGGAGTCTTGGGTACTGGAGCCTGTGTCTGTGGTTGCCATTTCTGGTTACTAGGTCCCGGCCCAGCATTCCGCTGGTATCTGTTTGACCAGTTGCGCCGCATTTCCTCACGACGCCACCACATGTCATCGATACTGATGATCTTCTGTTTGAGTTCATCGAACTTTTCGATTCGCTCATTGCTGGTGCCATATACTTGATCGATCAGCTTAGGCTTTACGTTCATTTCGATCAGTCTGATGACATAGGGTGCATCCTTGACGTATCCGGCATCTCGCATGATAACTTCAAATTCCTTGAAGAAATCCTCTGCCCTCTCATTGGGGCCCTGGCGGAGATGTTCTAGCCTCTCCTGTGCATTCTCTGTAAGTCCTTTGTCTAGGAAGGAGGCATTCAATGCATCCTTGAATCCTTTCCACGTGCTAGCCCATTCTTCCTCATCATCGTCGAAGTTATCATCCGTGTAATTCTGGACCCAGCTACTGACTTTGGGACCTCGCATATACGAGATTGCAATGTCAATTCTCTCATTGTCTGTAGTGACTCTGTTCCTTGGATCGCGAATGTAAGCAAAGAGGGTACGGTGCCACTCTTTGAACTGGGTTTTATCGCCATCAAAGATACTGGGTTCTCTGAGCAATGACTTGCCATGAACATGAGGAGTAGTGACAGGAGTAATGGGGATAGGATCAGGAGTAGGGTTAGACATGCTGTAGTGGGGTGATATGTAGGCAGGTATGAATGAGGTGATGTTTCGTTCGATTGAAGATGAAGTGGATGGAGCAGATGAGTTGGGGGAGCGGGGACGATCGGTTTGTACCGAAAGTCTAGGTCGTCCTAGTCTTGAGGTGAAATCCGTTGTAAGGGAGACGAGTTACTAATGCAACTCGGTGGTGATGATGGGAAAATGTATGATTGGATTCGTAGAAGTCGGGAATAATGTGGGGAAGATTTCGAAAAAAGAGTACGATGATGTGGGAAGCAGCCTTCCACTCTCGATTGATGAACAGATGCACCCTCCCTGTCTAGGAATGGAGCTCGATGTGCACGCGAAGACCCCTCTCCGAAGATTAGTGATCAGTCGACGCTTTCGTCTGCCAGTACGGTGTCGGACTCAACATTACACCTTTGTACTATAGGCGACACTGCTCGAAGAGAGAGTAGAAGTCTGTGAAGGGTTGGTAAAAATGTGAGCGGGGATAACTGTGATAGGGATATGATCGCGTAGCGTGTGACAGGTGGTAAGAATAGCTTTGATCTTCTGTCAGCGACTGGTTCTAGTAACGGATGTCACCAGGCGTCACACTCAAGAAAACCTCAAACAGCGGGGCGATAAAGAGAACAAGCAAAGTTCTGGACTAAACCAGGTAGAATAGACGAGATCAAAGCTAAGGAAATACAGCAAGTAACTACAGCTTATATACAAGTAAACAACCCTCTGCCCTAGTAATGCCCAACGCCCTGGGTTAGTGGTAAACATGAGTAGAACATAAGTAAAGCAATGTGTAAGTAATGAAAGCTCGATCGTCATGCTGTATATGTGTTGTGAGACTGCTGTGTTTAATATAAGTAAATGAAAAGCGCATGTTGTATCAGTAAGCATAAATAATAGGTCAGGTGACGAGATAAGACAAGATATAGGATAAGGGAGATAGAAGATAAGACAAAAGATAAAAGATAAGACAAGATAAGGAAGAGATAAGATGAAAAAGAAGTGATCGTAACAGCTTCGCGGCAAATATTGTGGGCGCTCCGCGCCGCCGCTCTGCGGCAGGATCCTAGAGCTGCTTATGTAAATTACTTGGGCGCCTAACCCGTCGCTTTTTAGTATATAGGATGTGGTCAACATTCAACCACTGGCTTCACCACTAGGCTCCACTGTTGTGGACGGCACCCTGCTTGGTACTGGATGCCTTCTGGAAATAACAAGTTTAGGATGAAGTAGAAGCTATAAAGTACACAGTCAGACCTTCATATAACCCGTGTTCAAATGGTTGAGTATGAACAAGGGATGAAATTCTCATTTGAACTGAGTTTCAAAATGTTGATGCCATGAGGGCTGCTCAATTCTAATTGTTTCGAAAATGATTTAAATCACTCGTGAAATTTAGGAGCAGCCGATGATGCCGACAGTGCTTACATGAGGCACAACGTCCGGAGGTTCTCGGTCTCAGATTCGGATGCCTCAAGCAGCAGCCTCATGTGCTCAAAACAACGATGGACCATTGAAGGTAACTCCAGTCTCTGTCGTGTTGGTCAGTGGCACTACACATATACATGTTTTCCAATAAAAGCAAAGCATCATTATACACTCTGGAACTAAGTCTGTTTGAGTCCATAATCTGAACCTATCTGAACAGTGAAAAAATACACTAAAAAAGTCTGTCCACCCAACACTTCTATTGTTTCCCGGACATTGTGCCTCAAGGAAGCACCGTTGCCCGGACATTGTGTTTCATGTAAGCACCGTCGGCATTATCAGCTGTTCCTAAATTTCACAAGTGATTTAAATCATTTTCAAAACAATTAGAATTGAGCAGCCCTATGGCTCAATGCCCGAAAATAAGCATCGGTGCATTCTTTTTGCCATCTCTTGCTTCAATTTTTTTCTGTTCATCCTCAGTCTAAAACTCAGTCATGTGGTAATCCCAAATGGGCAGTTTTTTGCTTATGTAATCTTTGTTGAAGAAATTTTCATCATTGTCTCTTTCTCTCATCCCACCACCTTCGATGCTTCAATAAACTTGTATTCTTTGCATGGAAGAAGATGCACTCATCATCCAGGACTGGCTGCCTCAAGGTTGAATATACCACTACACGTCTTGGATGTCAATCCTATACAAAGAACAAAAGAGCCTCAGTGTCGAACCAGTGAGGATCTAAACAGCTCTGATTATACCTATACGAAGAACAAAAGAGCTAAGTAGCTATTAGTATCTATAGTGTAGGTATAATAAAGGAGAAAAAGAACTTACCCTCAGTATCGAACCAGTGAGGATGTCAAGCCCATGCCTCGGGCCCCATTCCGCTGCTCAGTATTCCGAAGATCTACCTTTATTGTAATCTCTTCCTTATTGTTCTTTCTCGCTACACATACCCTTTCATTCTAGTCTCTCCTTATTGTCTTTTACTTTACCCTGTAGGTACTACACATATAGCTCCTAGTAGTTAGTCTGGTGCTCCGCACCGATGTGCCAATCCGTAGATATAAATACTGCCTGTACGCTACTGTAGTTCCTCAGTTTAATTATTGACTTAGACCAACTTAGACTCCCTTTCGAACTCTGTCCATCTCTTAAGTCTTCAGGCTCATTACCTCGAAGCACTCTCTATAGCCTTAGGACTTATAAGCTCCCTGGCTCGCTCCTCGTCATCGGCGATACCACCGCTCCGACTTGGCTGCTCCTAGTTTCTCTCCTCACTACTCTTGATCTCTGGGGACTAGCGGCGTAATGGCGGTGTTGTTAGTAACTTCACTACTGTCCCACTCGACCTTCCGCTCTTAGACGCCTGGGGCCTCTGGCATGGTTACACGGTGTACATGAACTTAACAGAGGATCCAAACAGCTAAGGGAAAGGAAACGTGCAAAATACAATCTAAGTAGTATGAAGTCACGTGTGAACGAAATGAATCGGCCTGAGAAAGAAAAGTACTTCCAACAACATTGTCAGCGACTGGTTCTAGTGACAGGTATCACCAGGCGTCACACTCAAGAAAACCTCAGATGGCGGAATGATAAAGCAAGCAAAGTTCTGGGCTAAACCAGGTAGAATAGACGAGATCAAAGCTAAGGAAATACAGCAAGTAACTACAGCTTATATACAAGTAAACAACCCTCTGCCCTAGTAATGCCCAACGCCCTGGGTTAGTGGTAAACATGAGTAGAACGTAAGTAAAGCAATGTGTAAGTAATGAAAGCTTGATCGTCATGCTGTATATGTGTTGTGAGACTGCTGTGTTTAATATAAGTAAATGAAAAGTGCATGTTGTATCAGTAAGCATGAATAATAGGTCAGGTGACAGGATAAGACAAGATATGGGATAAGGGAGATAGAGGATAAGACAAAAGATAAAAGATAAGACAAGAGATAAGGAAAAAGATAAAATGGAAAAGAAGTGATCGTAACAAACATGCAACTTCACGCTCAACATTTTGACAAATACAACCACTCCAAACACAAGAAATAATGCTAATTCAGGGCATTTGCAGTGCACTTCAAAGCCATCTTTCAATATATCATGTGTAGAAGATGACTTCAACCTCAATACTCAATGTTTGAATTTTTGATTGCAATGAACCACAAAGATTTCAAGCTTCGAGCGACAAGACCCAGTCAAGACCCAAATTCAAGATCCCAAGTTATTTGTGATTGATTATGTAATTTCATGATGCACAGCTACATTACTATTACTTGTTCTTGCATACTGGTAGTGTATTTCTTGTATTAGTTGTTTGTTATGTTCATGTACTTACATAGTTGAAATGCCTATGCTTTTTCTGAATTATGTCTTGGGGAGGAACAGAAAGAAAAGACCTGGTGGATTCGATTGGAACGCGCGGCGCGGCATTGAAGCCCCGCTTCAAAAATTTGGGCCTACGGCTCATTTGAGCTTTGGGTCATGTTACGGATTATGCCTTACATTCCAAAACTTTGACCCGCAGCATCAATTGCCCATAATCAAACACTGTTTAATAGAACTGCATGCCTGTGTAAGAACGAATAAAGAGAGATACTATAGTGGTGTTTGGCAATTTTGGAACCAAAACAAACAGACCTCAACATGACCAAAAGGTGACTGCACAAAACGATCCAAATTCCGGAGTGCAATAGACCTTGCAAGCAAGGTGATTTTTCCAACGTTGGTCAGCTTGAAGTTTTGAACGCAATAAGCCCGTTTCATGTGAGGAGAAAACCGTGGAACTTGGAGGGAAGAAGATCAATGATGTTGAGATGTGCTTTTTTGGGAGAAGGGCGTTCGACAGCGTTCGACCTTGATTCGCAAATCCACTTGACCCGGTTCTGCCTTCTGATCATGAAGCTCCTTGTTGCTGCGCGCTGTGTGCAAAAGGTGCCTGGGAATCGGCGGCATGGGTGACCAAAGTCGACCACGTATTACTGCCTTTCACTATACTTAGGAGCCCAGGCGTCCAAGACTCGAGAACTCGCGATTACAATTATTCTTCGTCCTGCATGCAAAAATCAGAAACCTTCTCCCTGCTTTTCAGAGACCAGAGTGCCAGTCAGAGGTGGTTGAGCTTCCCTCAACTCATAATGTATGAAATTTGTAGCCTATTCTGGAAAGCAGTAGAGTACTAGAACCGCCCATGAAGGGCCCCTAGGATCAAAAAGGCAGCAAAAAAGATTCAAATATTATCGGCGCGAACTTGAAGTTGCGGCTCGAACGGCTGTTGTTTATTGTGATTTGTCGGATCCGGAGAAATGAGGGTGATTTGGTTGGTCCTGACCGGTGACCATTCCACAGCCTGGGACAGCTATTCTATCTGCACTTCTCATCCCATTTCACTCACTGTTCTACCCTACAAGTGAAGTGGTTGGAGCGTCTGTCAAAATATCAGCTCATAGAGTGCAGTGCAAGTCCTCGCTTCCCCACCAGGGCAAGTATCGTCTGGCTGCCTAGCAACCCAGCAGAATCGAAGTAAAGGCGTTGAATTGAAGTATGAAGGGGACACCGACATGTGTATTGGTGCTGGCTTTATCTATTCTTCAAAGTGGTAAGTTTCATTTCAGCGCGGTTTGATCAAACTTTAATCTATCCTTCTGTACAGTTCAACCCATATTTTCCAGTGACCCCCTCACAGTGTCGTCAAACTCTTCGTCAAGCGTCACCAGCTCACCTGCAACTACCTCCGCCATCAGTTCAACTTCAACTTCCAGCTCCGCTTCTGCTACAGCGTCTCCCTACCTAGCATTTGACTTATCTTCTACAGAGCTTGACACCTGCTCACCCTTCAATATCATCTGGTCTTGGGGGATCGGCGCAAACCCACCAGTTAAGCTTATCACGCTTTCCGTCACGAACATCAATGTTACACAACAATTACCTCCTGCTTCGAGCAGCTCATCTTCGTTGTCCGCCTCATCGCAAATTACAAATACATTCGCCGATTTGGACTCCTCCACTGATACCGTTGCACGCCGACAAATCATTCCCTCTGTAGCTTCAGGTTCCGTACTAGCAACTGGCACTGTATCTGCAGCTCCAGGGAGCTCTACACAGTTGGCGGGGCTAATTGAGTCGCTATCCACTGCCTTAGACCCAAGTGTTCAGAGCAGTTTCACGTGGGATCAAGTGAATCTACCGCAAGGGTGGTATGAATTTTTGGCCACCGCAACTGATGCGGGCGATGTTCTGGGTGGCGTGGGAGGGATCTGGACGACTTGGAACGCCTCCAGTGAGCCTATCTTCATACGGAATTCTAGTGATGTATCCTGCCTTGCGACCATAACAACGAGCACAAGTTCAAGTAGCTCGGGTGCCACAAATACGGCAGGGCAGTCATCACCCAGTGCTGGCGGTAGTCTTTCTACTACCAGTCATGTGAACAGTGGTGCCATTGCAGGCGGTGTTATCGGTGGACTTGCGGCCCTTGTTGTCATCATAGGTGCATGTCTAGCCTATCTGCGTGGACGACGTTACAGGAATGGGCTAAATGACGCGGGCGATGGTACTTCTCCCAGGCCTAACTTTGGCAAATGGGGTGCTTTAGGCTCGTTTGATTCTGCCAACGGGTCTAGATCGGCACCAAAATCTACTGTAAAGGCTGAGGGCACTGATGATTTTGATCCGGTAACCGTGCTCAATACTGCAGCCAACACTCGCCCTCAAAAATCAGGCGGATTCAGTTTGGGAGATATAGGATTAGCTGCTATGGGTCTTGCGAAACCTCAGGATTCTCCCCCGTCTGCGTTTACCACTAAATCGAAACGGGTTCGTCGAACTCGACAAGCTAAAGACTCTTCAGGGACTACAGAATCTACCGGAGCCATAATGTCATCTTCTTTCAGCTCTTCATTTTCTCCCCCATCATCATCAGCACACGGATCGTACGATCCTTATGTTGACTTTCCTCGAGGATACAGTAACACGAGCACCAGGCAAGCCGAAGAAGATTTTGCCTACTCCCCTTCAGAACAGACAGGCATGCCGATGCGTAATCTTTCGCCTAGCTCTTCCCCAACAGAGGAAGACTATTCAAAATACCAGTCTTATGTCCCTAGCACCGATTCTCTCGACTCAGGTGCACCTGGTGTCGGTACTATTCCGATCGGTTATGAACCCTCACCGTTTGTTACGCCGCCACCTTCCGAGCCCGCCTCCAGACATAACTCGCGTTCATATTCAAGATCATCGCTTGCCCCTAGCGGGAATACTCAGGCGTTTTCTGCACTCGGGATTTCTGACTCGTCGACATCTGATGGCTTCCGGCATAACCGTGCCCGATCTCAGTCCCAGAACGTCTCGCCAACTTCGACTCGTCCCATGCGTGGTCCAGATGTACCTGAATCACCCAAGCATGAATTTGTATCATCGGCACAAAACAAACGTGCTTCATCTCCTGACGCATTTGTCTACACTTTGAACCCAGAACAAACGCAGTCAAGCTCGTCTGCCGGTAAAGCACAGAGTAGACGCACGCCTCGTAAACCTGTTCCTTCATACACACCTGACGAAGCTCTTGGTGCCTTCACTGAAACGGTGACTTCTCCTACGTCACCTGTTTATACCTACCTCGGCCCCGTTCCAACTAAGCCGGCGAAAGCAGCAACTACCCGGCGACCTGCACCGACAATTCCTGCATCCGAGTCGGCTTCGTCATCGACATCCTCCTTCCCCGCCACGACGCCAACCACATATCAACGTGCTATGAACCCTTACGGGTCTCACGTGCCTGCATTGGAACACAAAGACTCAGCGCAGTCGTTAGCTTCGCTGAGAAACATGGAAGGTGATTTGAGTGCATACAATGCCGTATTGGGGAATGAGGGAGCAAAGCATATGCATATTTTGATCCCGGATATGCCGTTGACGCAGAATTGAATGAAGATACTCGGGATGTTAATTGTGAGGAATGAAGGATATCTTTATGTGAGTCGGCGGTCAGTTTTCCTCTGATTTATTCGTTTTGCTTCTTGCTTGCTGGTACACTTACTGTGTCGTTTTCTTTGGATTCAAGCGTCCCTTGCGAAAAGTTATGTGTAACCTGCATAGTACTTGTATGTCTTCGCTTTCGCTTTTTGGTTGCTATGTACAGACTATTCTACAAGGATTTGTACTTTTTGCTTTACTTATCGCTCTATTTGCTTCATCGTCTGCAATTGATGATTGTCACGTAACGACCACTAGTATTTCGAGCACTGGTGCAGTAAAAATCTAATTTCGATCATTCACAAAATCGACAGTTCAAGTGCTCTACAGAATGATCCAATGGCTCTTCGTAGTTCCCCCCGTTCTCCCATGGCGGTGAGTTGTACGGAGCAATCATCCGCCAGTACAGAAGGTTCTGATTTAGTCAGTTCGTACCTACCAAACGCCCAGTTAACAATGTAAGTCTCTACATCATTGACTCCTAGCACTCGAACGAAGCCTTTCACTCTCCACACTGACTCTTTCCCGAGTTTTGTCAGACATTTTTCTAGGGTATCTATCATTGTCAGTTTTTGGGGATTGATCAAGTGATTTGCTGCGCCAGAATGCTCATGTGTATGGTCATGGTCATCATGATCACCAAGCTTATGAAGCAAACTTGCTGTTGAGCCACGGTATAATGTCAAAGTTTGTACTTCGTCGACATGAGATGGATCTTGAGTGTGGGCATTCGGGTTCTGGAATAGTTTCGAGTCTATACCAAATATGAGACTTGGTTCAACGCCGTGACGCCCATCGCAACGGATTTTCGGTGTAAGGTCGTTGAGAGTGTGTAAGTGGTCCATTACAATGTCTAGCTGGCGATCCGATATAGACTCCCATTTGTTCTGCATAGATTGGGATGAAAGAGTAATGCCAGATAGCAGAAATGTGACATACAATAAGAATCACATCCGTGTAGCTAGCCTGCATCTTTGCAGTAGGAGAAGTATCCTCGTATCCTGCGAAATTCTCTGCATCTATAACTGTGATTATGGAGTCTAGCTTGAAGTCTCCTCCCGTGTTGCGTTCCATTTCCCGTATCTGGAAAGCCAAGGTGGCTGGAAATGCCGAACCTCTATGAAAGTCCGAAGTCGGGTTATGGATAGGATACGCAAGAATTTGGGTGAAGTAGCCTCACGAGCACTCGATTATGATTCGGTCTGGATGGTACTGGTCTTATTCTTGTTCTAAGATCAGTTGAATGCAGGTCTTGGATGGTAGATCGTACCTCTGATTTCTAAAAGTGCGTTTTGCATTTGACCCACGAGGACGCAGCACCTTGTGTTGGAGATGAGGTCAAAGCTTCGAAAAATCAATCAAGACCACGTACATACAGCCGTTCAGAATTTCACTGACAGCCGCCAAACTAGATTCCTTGGCCAGTTTACTGTCGACTTTATACTCATAAGTTACCGAGAAAAGGGATAAAGATTGAGGTCGTACCTTCGACATCCCCATATTCATTCTTCAATAACACAACTTTATTATCCTTGGGAAGCTTCGGCAACAGTGAAAGTATCACGGTGGTTTTTCCTGCCCCAAGAAAACCAGTGAAAACTGTGATAGGGATCGCAGTTTTCGTCATGATAGAGATGGTCAAAGCACAGGTTACGAAACGACCGAGAATCAGGCCGAGATCCGCGCTGGCAGTCCGGAGTTTCTAAAGTAACGCGTCTTGAATACAGACCACGATGACCTCGAAAGACAAGGATGGTCCTAGTAATGGACACTATATCCTCAAGGCCTCTAGCATCGCCCGTGCCCATACTATCCTTGCCTACACTGCTTTTACCTCAGCTCTTGCTCTCGGACTACTGCTTCATTACAAAAAGATTGTCAAAAATGGGATAGCCGGATATCCCGAGGAATGGTTTCCTTCTGTATCTGCCACGTACGCAACAGAACCATGTGTTCTGAAGCTCCGTTCTCATTTCGGGTTAACAGAATTGGCGACTGGTATCCAGAGAGGAACGTGTTCCAAATTGTGATTGCATTGACTTCTGGTTCGTGCGCGTTCGACGTGTTCTCATGCAATTTTCTGAGGCTTTCTTCTTCCGATATGTAGGACCACGCATTGCGCTTGTTTCCCTACTGTACTTTCTTCAGCGTTCGAATGAATCATCGCTCCCTGCCATTGTATTCGTCTCGGGTATTATCCGCACGTTGAGTTGTGGGGGATGGGTCTACATAACATCCAGTGATGACCACGACGCACACGACATCTTTATGATCACGTATATAGTGCTCAATCTACCTTGGATGGTTGGAGGCATATATTCAACAACCAAGAAATGTCCAAGTGTTCGGAGAAAACGGTGGGCGTTACAACGCTATGTTCTAATTCTGAAAATTGAACGAGATAATTTGCACCAGATCTGTCATCGCTTCAGCGTAAGCAGTCTCAAGGAGCCACATAGAACTCACCTCCACTGTTGAATAGATTTTTTTTGGCTATCGTGCCTCTGGTGTATTTCTTTATTCAGCACAAAGTCTATCGAATTCCCGGAGGTACGTAGAAACCAGAACCTCGAGATTTCTGTCCACTCATACGCCTCTCAGCTTACACGCATTACAGCTTTTTTGAGTGGGGGCTTATTTTCTTCGATGTTTTGTATGATGCGTGCGCAGAGGAGGAGTTCCGACTGAACAATTTATATGTAAGTTTAAACAAGGGTGTCTCTTCTTATAAGCCCCAACAATATATTGTCTGATTCTCAAAAGGTCGCCATCGGAGACTTGAAATCAGTGAATGGTAGTGCTGCACCTACGTAAGTTTGAAAAAGTATGCTACATACTACGTTCCCAATGTTCTGATATATAGCAGGCAGGTAAAGTACATTCACATCGGAGGATCCCCTTCCCGCCATGAAAGATCAGAATCACCGAAAATAAGAAGTCATCCAGCCTCAAATTGGGTGGCGTCCTTGGTTTCGCTGCATCGACCATATGTCAGCTTCACTTCAGACCTCTATCTATGTGCGTTTCACAAATGTTGCGGCATTCTTCACTGCGCTTACATGCCTGCTGACAGCATACATTTTCTGGTCGATTTTCACGTCACTGATCCCGACATTGTTCTACTTCTCTGTTTGGGAACTTGCGATTGCTGGATCTGAATTAGCTTTGTTTTCGACTCTTTCCCCGATATGGCTATCTATACCTACAATATTGAATTGGGCTCATACACGAGGCGGACAGACTATTATGCGTCTGCTTTCATTCAGTGGCGTGGCTGCCTATATTCTTCAATCACCTCTTCATCGTCTGTTCCTCGTAGCGTTTGCGACTTCGGCTGCCATGATACCTCAAGTCGTAAGTTGGGCCGATAATCCTGGCTATCAAAGCATAAGTGAGATTCAATACCTTCCGAAGAGGGGTTGGACTCCTGACTTTGCGGAATTACAGCGACCGGCTTAGGTCTTATGTTGTCTTCTTTGTCTAAACATGTTAACCATTCCAACAATCCAGGTGCGATATCTTTTTTGCCGATATACATGGGCTAGCTGAGTAGAATGCTTCGTAGTTTGGCCGTTTATCGATGAGAGGTCTGGTGGTTATAACAAGGAAGGCCTGCTTCTCGCGTTTCTCGCATTATATGAATTCTTCACTAGACCTGATGAAGAGGGACAATCACCCGAATCCGAAAAAAATGCCGCTGAGCCTGTATCTACTACTCATTGGCTTCTGGGGGCGCTACCTTTAGGAAGCTTCATATTCATCCTCCACTCGTTGGTCGCAGATCCCAGTACACTGATAGCTTGGTCTTGGACTGGATATGAAAATGGACGCCCCAGAGGACCACTACCCCATCTTCATGGATCTCTTACTCTCCTCTGTCAGTCTATCGGTCTGTTAATCGCCTTGCAAGCCGTGACGAGGTCGAAAGTGCCCCTCTTGGCGAATCCACTTTGGTTTGTCTTTGGAAGTGCTTGCTCTTATGTAATGTACACCTATAGAAATTGGTCTGGATATCTCGGAGGATTAGGACTTGCTATCTTCGTCATGGGATCTTTACCGCTGATACTGCATAACGCGAGCTCAACTCGTGCTGTATTCAAAACGTCTTTCACCGCAATGCTAGTCTATTGTTTGCTGGCTCTTGCAAACGTTTGGACAGTCGCGTACGCATTTGTTCCTGGAGGTGTATATCTTCGTGAACGAACAGATTTGTGAGTCATCACCTTCCATTGAAGAGCGTTTTGGATTTTATCACCAACTTCCTTGAATAGGGTAATTATGGCTCAAATGGCTTGTCTGGTTCCCGCTTTCGAGTGGCCAGCTCTTGGGAATCGACAGAGTAGTGCAACTGCCTTGACAAGCACAATTTCTTCATGTACTCGTACGGCACTGGCTCTGATGTCTATCGTGGCTATGCTCGCTTCGCTTTATCGTCTCCCAGCTACTCCAGTTCAGCCCTTCAGACCAGGCCACCGAATATTGCGTGCGGGAATCTGGACGATACACTTTGGCATTGACAACGAGGGTCGGGATAGTCAGCGTCGTGTGATGAATCTCATAAAGTATGCTTCCCTTGCCGCGTTTGCAACAACTAAAATTCGAATTCAGAGGCATGGAACTTGATGTTGTCGGGCTTCTTGAGACAGACCTACATGTAGGTACTAGACGTCTTCTGTTGGCTTTGACTGACGAAACCCATACAGCGTACTGTCTACGGCAATCGTGATCTGTGATTCTTCCGCGTTTACAGTTATTAATTTGATACTCAAGCATTGCTTAGTACCAGAGTCATCATAGAGGATATGGGCTATGTAGGATATTGTCACTGATCTCTCGCAATTGCGGCCGTACTTAATGGGCTTCTAGAACGTGGACCTTGGACCAGGTCCTAACTCTCATACGTGGGGTGCTGTGCTCCTTTCGAAAGTAGGTTCAAAGACCTCCACCCTCGCTACTCGCTCAACTTGGCAGGACAGTTCCCGATAATCAACTCTACACATCACCTCTTACCTTCACCTCACGGAGAGCTAGCTCCCGCTATAGAAGCTGTTTTAGATGTGTATGGCACATCTGTCACAGTTATTGTTTCACACAATGGCCAAGGTATATATTCTGATCATATTTCGTTCGTCAGTCACAGACGGGGTGGATTATAGAGGAAGATCCTTTGGATCGTGAATTACAGAGCAAAGAGTTGGCAAGAATAATGTCAGAAGCATACCCAAGACCGGTTATCTTTCTTGGTTACGTAGTTACGCGTCCGCATGCACCTAGACGTAAGTGAATCTGGCTCAGCTCCTTGTGAGAGATGCTCAAAAACACCATAGCCAACCCTTACCAGATTCTTGTCGAGGCAAGCCCAGTGTTACGATGGAATTTACATACACCAATGCCGATTTTCTGTTCCGTAGGATGGCAATGTACACGACGTTGACCAAGAAGATCATGACAGGTGGTGTGGTTAGTACCCGTGATCTGACTTTCTGCCTTTCTCATACTGATTCCTGGGTAGAATATATTTTGTACCGTGGTCTGTATCGGACTTCGTACGCCCGCATATCGCGAAGCACTGTCACAGATACAGAAATGCAAGTCGCGCAGTTTGTTCTTCCAAGACATGGAAGAGGTGTGACAAATGACACTGAGTCTGCGAGGTATCTCAGATCGCGTAAGGAAGGGCTGCCTCCACAACATGTACGTCTACCTTACCTGAAATCACCTCAACGCTCATTTTTGGCATCATAGTGGTTTCCTATGGCATATTACGGAAATCAAAGATGGGGAGGAGTCAACGGCCATTTCTACCATGTATTCGACACGGTCAGTGTTTATTCAATGAAATTTGTGCTGTTGCACCTAACATCAAGTCTCTCAGCCTTTGTACTACGCGATTCCGGAAGGGGCTGAGATATAGCTGACCTTGATGTCCAGGCTATTGAGCCTATAGATAAGAGATTGGTGATGTTTGTATGTTTAAGTACTGTAAATCAGTGTTGTGCATTCTATCTCCTGTATCGTCCTCCATAAAATGTCTATTCTTACATTCTCTGAGACGCTCGTCGGACAGAAATGGAATTGTCCTGTGATGGAACCATGAGCCAACGCGTGTTTCTTTTTTTACTGTATCCGTCTCCGCTGTTGTCGTCAATGATACTACCCTATCATCTACCACCCTATCATCTACCTAGCGTTAAACATTGAACAACTAAACGCGCGCTTGTTTTGCCCGTATATGTACCCTCAGTTCCATAGTCCCGTTTCTTTTTATCTCCCAGTTATCTCCCTTTCAATAACATGGAAAAGTCTGACAGGTATTTATCTCCTGGGCTTGATATGCCCTCCGCCTGACACCCCTTGAAGACCGAAAGACATAGGACTACCTGAGTCGGCCTCGACCGTTGAGCCAGCTTCCACAGTGGAATCAGCCTCGAGCGTTCCCTCCGCTGATACTGTCAAATCAACTTCAGATGTTAAATCTGCAGGCAGTGTCAAGCTGTCCGAGGTCAGCGCAAGCACTGTAGAGTCTGCCTCGAACGTCAAAGCGGCTAGAGAAATTGATGGTGCAGCTGATAGCAGAAACAAAGAGGACCTTGAGGAAGAAGAGTGGGACTCAGATAGTGAGCCCGTGAAACCAAAGTATGTAACTTTTTGGTGGACACTCAGGATTGCTCGATATTGAACGACTCATAGCATGCGGCCTCGTGGAGGAGTGAAACATCCTGTGGCTGGTGGCGGGGGATCCAAAAAATGAGAAAGCTGGACCAAGTGGATCCAAATATCGCGAAAGTCTACTTCTATCAGTGGTTCAATAAATCGGTCTGGGCTTTATGGTCGTTCGATCATTACATGTACGGGGAGGTGGATGAACTGGTACGGTTCCGTTTAGGAACAGGGTCTACGCTACACACATCGCGTCTGATGTGTGCGGACGCACTCAAGCAACACCGTAGGAGGACTGTAAAGTCCTCGAATTGGAGTAAATTGGAGTGGACTATCACTATAACCTATTGGAACTTATGTAAATGGCTTAAGACGTGTGCTCGAACCGAAGAATTTCCATATGAGCGACTGATATTTTCTTCGAAATCTGGAGGAAAGATAATGCGTTTAACCTACATGTACATCATTTACATACCACGAGAAGATTAGAACAGGCTGACAAAGAGATTAAATTCGAGCACCAAGGTAATCAGGAAGGTTGACTAGCATAGCCCGCTGGTCGCGTGTGCTTGAAGAACAAACAAGTGAGTGGACATGGTAACCCAGAACCAAACGAGCACTTACCCCATGACTCGCCCAAACGGTGTGAGGAGGGGGTGGCGGCATAGAACCATGAGCAGGATGATGAAGTGGATACGGGCTATTCACCGCGGCATGGTGTAACTGAGATGAGGTGTGTTGATGAGCAGAAGGTGGCGGCCCATCTGCGGAGGATTGAGCGGTAAGTGTTTGATTGAAATGATGAGGGGGTAAATACGGCGTACCTGTATGAACATGATAAGAACCGTGAGGGTTCAGAGCCACAAACCCGCCACCCGATGGGTGAGCATGGCCTGGTTGAATTCCCCTCTCTTCATTCATGTATATATCCGGTGCACCTTGCTGTCCTCCGTGTGCACGGGCTTGTACCGCTACTGCAGCAAGGAGTGAATTCGTTGCCCCACTGCCTTGGGCTGCAGACGAACCCGAAGTGGTCGTTCTAGATAGCCGCGGTGGTTGGGGAGGCGGACTTAGGGGTCCATTAGAAGCACGAGGAGTCCCGGTGGAAGATCTATGAACACCTTCTGGAGGCACGGGAACGCCATCTGGATAGATTGGATAAAAAAGACTATGAGGAACTTCCATCATGTGAGTTGAAAGAGAAGGCTGCATTCCATTGCTCCGCGTTGGAGTGGCGGAAGGGGGAGCATTCGAAGAGGTAGTTTTGGGTGGTTTCTCGTTTGTTCCGTTGACAGGCTGGGGACCAAACACTGGTGGATTGAATGTATACTGAGGATGGGGATACGAATTATCAGTATGCGTAGGGCTCGATGTAGGAATCGGAGGGGGATATGGGTGCGACGGCACTCCAGTAGGGGCACTGGCAGATGACCGAGGATACGAAGATGGCGGATACGCTGCTTGCAATGTTGGTGTAGTTTGTTGACTTTTGGGACTCGGGACGGTCTCGGTCCAAGTAGGTCCCCACATGCCACTAGCCGTGACTGGAGTGCTACCAGTATTTTTCCCCCGGTTTGGGCTAGTAGCATCTTCCACCCACTCTGGTTCTGGTATTAACACTGGTGGACCAACTGGTCCTTGTCGGCCGATACCTGCAATCATTCGACTTCTCCCATTTTGGCCACGTTCGGTAGCGTCATTAGAACCGCGCTTGTCGGATTCATCTGGAGCTCCGAGCCCACGTAGTCCAGCTTCAGACAAAGAAGTCTCCATCACCTCTTCCGCCAGTTTGGCAATGAGCGGAGTTGTTCCTCCGCTAGAACCGCTCCCGGTTTCCCAACGCCAGCGGAAGCGTGGAAGCATATCTAAAGCCAGCCAAACGTCTTCCATCAGTATCCTCACCGCATTACTCCCCCCATCTTCATGATCACTTCCTTCTCCATCAATAAGCGAAGGTATGCCCACGTCGCATTTGCTCATCCTTCCATAAAGTATGACCATGGCAGCAATGTGCAACGGGACTGGACTCGTGAAAAATCCTACTTCAGGATAGCGCACAAGCACAGTATGAATTGCAATAACGTTGTGGGCCTGTACAATGGCATCGACAAGCGCCCTTTTTCGTTCTGTATATTCCAATTCTTTGGAGCTGAATAACGCACGGAGAAGAAGAATGCGCGATATGGCGAGTTTCAGGAGAGTCAATCCAGTAGATTCATCGAGACTGTCTAGAAGAAAATGCCGTTTGGAGATAGGCCAGGCGGCGGTACCGGTGAAGTAATCCATGTACTTGGGCGGGAGGGAACGGCGGAAAAGGTCGATTGACTTGATGATACGGCTAGCGTTACGGAGGAGGGTTTCACTTGATTGTCTGGTGGGACTGTACAAGGATATAATGATATCGGCTTGAATTTCTGCGATTGGAGCCGAAAGCAAAAAGTGTTCAGATATGTGATCATTCACAGTAGGCTGCTTGACATTGGATCCTGCGACAGTGTATATGGTTTCACCAGACCGATTAGAAGGTCTAGGAGTATTCGAGTCACTGGGAGCGATAGCCAATGGCCTACCCAAAAGTATACTTGTTCCGCGGTCATGTACTAAGACTATAGACCAAAGCCAAATGCGAAGAGTACATTCCTGTGGGGTGAATGTGGGGACATCTTCGTATGCCGTGTCGCCATTATCTGCAGTTGCAGAAGGTGAAGAGGAAGACGGTTTAGGCTTGATTAACGTTTGAGTCGTTGGATCATGGTGGAGACCCAATTCGATAGCTAAACGCACGATAGAGCCTACGAGACGCCATAGCGTACGACCTTGACGCTGTGAAAGGAAATTATCAGCATAGTTCGGAAGCAGACGAGCATCATATCAACATGCCTCAGCATAGAGATACCAATGGAGCAGGATTAATGCTTGGAGACTGCTCAGCGTTACTCGAAGCTCAGGCTTTACTGCCAAAGCACGATCAAAAAATTCATCGTGAGCTGGCCAATCAGCCGGGAGGCGTGAACCTCCTGTATCTGAAGTAGTTGTGGCAGATTTTGCTGTTCTCTTCCCCTTCCCTGACCGTGAGGGTGGGGACAGAAGACTGTCATCGTTTTCATGGTCGGCAGCACTATCGCCGGTGGGTGCTTCACCCTGATATCCACTCCTATTGAGCTCGCTGAGAGTCCCGAGTGCAAGCACCAGATAAAGGGAGCATATAAAACCAGGATCAAAAACAGGCCTAGATGAAGCTCCCTCGTCGTATAGCTGGTTGAGCGACTCCAGAAACTGATGCCGGAAAAACACTGGACGATGAGGATTGAGTTGAGTGAAGTAGACATCGACGATTTCAAGGAGAGTATTGCGGTCGTTGGGAATCCATATATCCATAGATGGTGTAGATGAAAAATGTTGAGAACGAAATACAGAAACTACCCGCCACTTGGCAGTATCCCTGGGGGCAGGCATCTCAAGTTGGACAACACGGTCACGACCAGAGTCCAGACCTGAAGAACCTACCGCTAAATCCTCTTCGGCAAGACGGGCAGTAGCGGTGGAAGAAGAAGGAAGTGGTGTGATGCTGCTGTTGTATACGACAGCAGGTGGATGATAGTGATATAATGGAGCGGGGGATGCAGAAGCATTGTTGACAATGTGTGGAGCAACGCCAAATGATTTGGCAAGTGCATGGGTTGATGACATGTCGTTTGATTTTGGATCCTGGCCGGGAATGGTAGCGGCAGGATGTGCCGGAGGAGCCGAAAGGGGAGACAATTGGAATGGAGGAGGCGCAGGATACATGTACGGAGGATATTGGTAATAACCGACACCTGGAGGAGGCGGATGCGCAAAATAACCGGGAGGAGGAGGCGGAGGGGCTGGATTCATCGCCGGAGCTGGCTGAGAACTACTGCTAGTTTGAATCGGAAGATTTTGGACAGGTTGGAGGGTAGATATGTCTATTCCTTCTCTGGAACAGAGGTCATCGATAGTCTGTAGACTAAAGCCTTGTATGTGGCGTTTGAGCAGGGCATCACACTGGGAAACAATTTGTTCCAAACGTTCGGTATGGTCCCTAGCGATTGTTGTCTGCCTATGGCGGTCTTCCTGGTTGCAGGCAACTCCAGCAGTGACACAGGCCGTACATCGTGGATGTTTAGAATCGCACTAAATAACGAAGAAAAAAGTAATAAGCGAATATGGTTCGGGCGTTGCCGACGACGGATGCGCCCGTGTTGTAGAATTATTCTTCGCAAATTCCCGATTTTTGTGTTAAAAGTAAACTCACTTTTATCTTCTTTCCTCTGCACCTTGTGCAGGCTTCGTGTGATCTTCTTAGCCTTCGTGGCTCGCTGGGCTCTCCGTCGTTCTTTCTTCGTCGTTTTGACACAGATCCATTGGTAGAAGCGCCACTGCCGTCCATCGATTCCATCATAAGAGTGCCACCGTGGTCGTCCATAGGTAAAATTTTGTTTGTTAGATGAAAGAAAGTTATCGATTGCAGTAATGTCGACGTCTTTTGCTCATCAAGCAATACAGGCTGCGATCGGAGTTTCAAAGATTACCAAATCACCTACGAGCGCGCTCTCTATCTCCTCTCAGTGTACTCATTATCCGGAATAACGGTCCATTCGACCTATTCTCATTCCCCTCATTTACACGGGATCCGGCTCAGGATTGGCCAGCTGATTTTTGCTGAAAAATTTAGTGCCTTCGGGGCATTGCCACAGGAGTAATGCTTTCGCCGAACCAATGTAACATCTAGCACACATCCCGGTCGATATACTTTACGGTTGTACGTTTGACATATGTATTATACCTTACCTGTGAAGTGCAAGGCGATCTCCGCCACAATTTCGTACATCCTTAATCTGTCTGGTTTGCTTCGCATGTGCGGTACACACAGTTTGTTGGTATATCATCTCGGAACGATGTCGTATAAAAGAAAATAACTCAAGTTATCAAAACAGTTCTACAAATTGGGGGTACCGCGGATCGAACGCGGGACCTTCAGATTAATCTAGAAAGACTTCAGTCTGCTGCTCTCCCAATTGAGCTATACCCCCTTTCTGCAATCCTCCTAACAGATTGTACTAGATTCCCTGTGTTTTACGTTAGTAATACCGTCAGTCTTCCTTCAGCTTCCTTCCCATACACTCGACAACTCCGTACACCAGCAGATACCAGCACTCTCTAAACATGAGCTTTTGTGATGATTGCTTCAAAGGTTTTGCCGCATAGATATCATCGATTAAAAGCTCATCTCCATGATTTGGTTACTCACTGGCAGGTGTTACTCATGAAGGTACCCCAAAAGGTGATGTGCACTGTTTTGCAGATTCACTCCATCCTATCCTTTGCACTGATAAGGACAACCTTATTTCAAGGTAAATGGGAAAAGATCGGTGGGATCGACTGTTATGTTGGTATTCCCTCCGGCATTGAGTATCCCAAGGACAAAGTTCTTTTGTTCCTTTCAGACGTCTTCGGTATGCAGTTGATCAACAACCAGGTATGTCGCTGTATCATATGTAGTAGCTAAGGCTTGTATGTGGCTTTAATTAATCATTCACTAACTTTGATCCCGAAGCTGCTTGTCGATGATTTCGCAGATAACGGAATCTTGGTCAGTGTGTGAAAGACACAATTTTCCCCCTTGTACTCGGCGAGACAGCACTAAACATTCAAGGTAATAGACATACGGAATAGACTATTTTTTCGGCGAGCCCATCCCGGCAGATGCAATGCAACCTGGGGTATGTCTGGGTCTTCCAAATGTATCCGCACAGCTTGCGAAAATAACACCAATTTGTCCGGATATTGCTTCAAACATACCCTGACTTACATATATTCAAATTCTAGAATACATTCGACAGAGACGCATGGAGAGAGAAGCATGGATATGAAATTACTCGCCCTGCTGTTGATGCGGTAGTTGCAGCGTTGAAGGAAAAAGGTGTCGTGGTCTTTGGGACGACTGGGTATTGCTTTGGAGGTGAGTTAAGAGCCAAATCTATTACTGGCAGACCAATTTCAGGCGAGGATGGAAATGGAATTGGTTTTGAACTCGTGTGAACTTTGTTTCATGCTACTCTTATACTGATTGACGATATTGAAGCTGCGTATGCTGTCCCTCTGGCCATTGAGAACGTCACCCAAGTCACTGCCGTGTCTCACCCTTCGCGACTTAAGGTTCCAGAGGACCTTGAAGTATGTCAATCGGTCACCTGCCTCGGGAATACAGCTAATCTTCCTGCATCCTCACCGTATATAATTTCCGTTCGTAGAAATATTGCTCTGTATCCAAGGCGCCCTTCCTGATCAACTCATGTGAAGAAGACGCCATGTTCCCTGCTGAAGCACAGGCTAAAGCTGATGTAATTTTTGGAGATGGCAAGTTTGCTCCAGGATACAAGCGGGAGTATTTTCCTGGATGCAAGCACGGATTTGCTGTTCGAGGGGATATGAGCGACCCGATGGTGAAGGCTGGTAAGGAGGGGGCTTTCAAGTCTACAGTAGAGTGGATGCAGAAATATTTGTGAACCGGGGGGGTATGCCGCGTGGTATTCAAGGAGTATTGAAGTATTGAATAAAGTTTTATTCTGACCGCATGATGCGTTATTGAAAGCAATAAATAGATAAAATACTCAATTCTACAGTTATTGGTACATACACTCACAAAAACACACCTCCAAAGCCCTTAGAATTTGAAAAAGCGAGACCTTCTAGCTGAGGTAGTAGCGCTGAGGATTTCTGAGTCAGTTGAAGCAGCACTGATCACAGATTTGGCAGAGCCTGAGGTGACGCTGGCGTCAACGGACGAGACCGATACCGTTGGCGCCGTAGATGCATTAGTCTTGAAGCTGCTAGTCGTCGATACAGCAGAAGAAACGGATACTGTCGGTGCAGCAGCAGACGAAGCGGCCTGAACACTAACGCTACCAGCTGACGCCGTTGAGGAAACGTGAGCCGTGATGCTCGCAGCGGATAAACTTGAAGTATCAGAAGCTACAGCAGGGATTAAAGTTGCATCAGTTGTACAAACGCCGTCGTCTGCCCAGTCACCAGAAGCTCCTGCCCAAGATGTAAGACTGCGAGTGTCATGTTAAATAGACTGACACACCTCCAGGAACATCTGCCATACAGAGGAATTGAGCTTGATCATATACATAAGAAAGAGTTATGTTACCCACCAGCTTCAGACCAGTAGTTAGCCGTCCACAAGTGACCGCTACCATACGCGGATCAGGTCAGATCTTGACCGAAGATGTGTATACTCACTTGTATGTGACCTGCGATCCGCCGACATAGGCCACAGTCGATACCCATGCCGCCACTCCAGCACAGTCTCCGTTGGTTGCAACACTTGTCGTACTAGTAGCACTACTTGAGCTAGTTGTCGTAGTCTTAGTCGTCGTCGTGGAACCTCCAGAGGTGGTCGGAGCACTGGACCCTCCGAGTAGAGCTGTCTTGACCGCCTGATCGAACCGTCCATTTGCTAGATTCCAACCTTGGATTGGAATCGATATGAGGCCTAGACTTTATGACACGTACCATAGGCTTGGCTGATATCCCACTAACCACAAGACAAGTTCAGCAGTTACAATAGACAGAGTAAAGATGGGCTACAGACAAGCATTGCACCACCAAATGACGAATACGTGGCTTTCGTTGCTTGAAGGATAGTGCTAAGAGCAGAGGCGTCAGCATAGCCATTTGTAGCCGCTGTCGATGAAGCAGGTGCGCCAATGTAGATTTTGACGTCGGGATTGGGGGAGGTCGTCTTAGCCCAGTTGTCCCTTTTTGAACTTTAGTTCGTGACTATCGAAATCTTGTTACAAAACACTCACCACGAGGAGAAGTCCCAATCCTGTTTGATCGCACCATCACATGTATCAGATGGAAGGTTCAGGGAAGGTTCAGATAAACAGCTAGGGTACACTCACCCCAGCTACGTTGTAGTTTGACACTTCGCAGTAATTGTTGTAGAACTATGCATGATTGTGTGATTTCTCGGTGATTTCTCTCACTGGAAACGCCTTTCACCCACCTGAACATAGACAGCATCGAATCCAACAGCATTGAGGACCGTGTCAAGATCTGAACGAAGTGCATAATATTAACTATGATTAGACGTGAGAAGACAGAGAAGATAATTTGCGCACTGGCATCGGGGAAACTAGACTTTATTCAGCAAATAAATTCCGGGTGGACATGTGGAAAGAGAGCTTACGGGCACTGAGGCGCTCCGGTAATGTAATATCTGTAATAGTCATTAGGAAACATCAGATCCATGTGCGACATCAAAGTTGACTCACGCCTTGCTGGCACCCTCTGCAAGGGTCCTAATTCTGGTCACGAACGCAGCAAAATTGGCGGTTCCGCCACCTTCGATATCCAAATCAATTCTTTCACCGTGTCATTACCACACTTCAAAATGAGTTCAATAAGAGTATCTCACCCGTCAAGAACCTAAATGATATCAACAGAATACTCAGTCGTTCAGAGAAGAGACTTACAGCGTCACCGAATGGTCGCGTACTTGATGTCCCTCCCAAAAAAAGATCCCAAATTAGATCCGCGAAATCCTCGGCCTGAGACTCCGAAGTGAAAGTATCTGCTCCCGTCGCTCCGCCCATACTAAGAGTGATAATCTTTCCCGCCGCTTGACACGTCTGTATATCGGTAGCCATAAACTGACAGTTGGCTAAGTCGCTTCCAGGAAACACCGCATCGTCGACATCGTTACAGATCTATAACATGATACCAGAGGCATTGAGTAAATTGAAGTGGGAGGTGAGTGAATTTGACTCACATTGGCGAAGTTGATTTCTGGTAGACTTCCTATGCCAAAGAACACGTCCAGAAACGCCAAAGGGAAAACGTCAACAGTATCGTCCTAGAAATTCTAAGCTTAAACTCTCAATGCTAATTAGCAGGTTCTGATAAACGTACCTGACAGTAATTAGCCAAGTTTGTCTGCCAGTTGGCCGTGTCAGACGTATGCGTTGCTCCGTATGAGTTCTGACCCCAGTAGCTGAAGTAAAGATGAGTAATTCTGGACGATGTACAAGGTATTATTGATAGCTACGCGACGAGCTAGAGAGTGAATTACGTTTCAGAATGGTCTAGGCGAAAAATATACAACACATAACACTCACATTAGTGTTGCCAGTAGGATTAAAAGCTGCCGAGGTCACAGAAGTTAGCAACAGAGCCACAGATGTCCAGGCCGAAATCATTGTGAACCGTGTTTATTGAGCACACGGAAGGAGGGTGTTCCAAGCCATCATCGAGCAAAGAGGACATCCTTTTATATTTTGAAACTGGAAACGCCCGTCAGATACGCCATGGACATACCAAAAGTATGCACGCAGAAAGACTGCCTTCAATGTGAAAGTTCATGCGGTTGGCAAATCATCGTTTAAACTCTGGGAATGAGGATAGAGAAGCATACTAGCTCATGAACGAAATGCTATAGATCGGAAATCGCGAGATCTCGCATGGCGATATGCAAGCATTTAATGTAGATGCCTGCTTATGGGTACCTCAGAAACCAAGTGCGTGTTTCTGTCTATGCGTCTTGCGTACTATCAGAAGGACACTCCCAATTTCGAATTTGTCGAGATAGTGCTATTCCTGGTTCACCCAACGAAGCACAAGGACAACGCAGGATACCGTAGCTTCAGAGGCGATAACGATGTCCCGGTTGTATGCCAGTGAAAACGGCTAGTCAAGTAGGGAATTCACATTCCAACGATTCGCAGGCGAGGAACACTGTCGTAGGTTCAGCGACAGGTTCCGATTTCTGAGGGATTCTAGCTAATTTCTGGCCAAGTAGATATTTGGACCTGAATAACTGTGCCACGTAAGCTTTGCGATAGAGTGTACTCGGAAACATAGAACGTACAATTCGGGACGTGTCATCTCGAGTTGTACAAAACCGGGATGACCATGAACAAAGACTTTCAAGAATTCGAGTTTGAGCGCGTGAGTCTATGTGTGGAATGGAACCTCGTGAATGAAGCGCCACATGTGTTGTTCAAAGCTGCGATACCTTGGAGATTTTTACATGGTGATTCGCTAAAAAGGGCAATGATGATTCTGCAGATCCATGTGTTTTCAAGCAGAGCTGAGATCACGTTCCGAAAGTACAATATTAAAATCGCTCACCAACGCAGAAAGCTTAATATGTATGAAGCCACGGTCACCGATAAGTCCAGCGCATTACTATGACATTCTCTCTGAGTTTCTCACTATTCAGCAAGAAAATAGTAGCCGCCAGAGGTTGGGAAAGCTCGCAAAGCTTCTAGTTGGGGAATGGAAACCTCGAGGCTTATCTCGGAAGTGACCGAACCGACGATGGTTCTTCCCTCTCAACTAATCACTAATCTTTCAGTTACTATGTGGGAGCTGGTGTCCGAGCAGAACATAACAACAATATCAGCGTCAGAACAAATACTGATTTCCGCTAGGATGGGACCATGCGCAAAACAACTATAGCACGTGCGATATTTTGCGAATGATAAGTGGAACAAGCATTTGATTGACTGGCTCACCTTCTAGGGCTCTTGTCGAGGTCACTATAAGAGTGTAAGCAAAGGGACCGAGGGTTTGAAATACGCTCGAAGATTTATCGTAGTAGCTGGCCAGAATTATACAAGAATAGGATAGAGATTTCATTCAAGACGTTTTCTTTATATAAGTTCATCTTTGGGGAGTACTGAAATTGCCCTCGGTGCCTTGAATCTTTTCGTGGTCAGCCAGATTCGCTTGTGCCTCATAGACTGTAATGACTGGATTTGACTTTCTCTAAGTAGACGAAAATAATTGATAGCGAATGTAACTTTTCAGTGTATGACATACCTCTGTCCAAGTTCCTAAGAGACCGATGTAATAGATGCGAACAGTATCGGCACCTTGAGAAGACGGAAAAAACAATGTCAGAGAAGAGACATTAGGGAATTTTGCTGTCCTTGATTTGAGGTGTGTGAGGGTCGCTTGATTGGGAGTAATATCACACTGGGGTACCTACTTGACGGCATACTCTCCTACTTCGCGACCTTGAGCAACGTCAAACTCTTGAGTTGGTTTTTTGTCTGTGACATCTTGAAAGTCCAAGTTATCCTCATTGGCAAACTAAGATCACCAAATCTAAATACGCGATCACAAGATGCAGCTCGAAACACCCACCAACATGACCTTTAAAGGAGTCAAATCGGCAGGACCAGTTTTCAATAGAAGGGATCGCAGCTTGACACTCCCAGTAAAAGGTATCCGAATGATCCTAAACGAGACGTCAGCAATAACGAGCTGCGCGTTGGATTCTTGTTCTGCAGTACAATTGATCATCGGCATCCGACTCGACAAACTAGTTAAATATTTGAGAAGATGCACCAGAAAATCTCAAGAACAATCACCTTGTCCTCGCTCGCCCGCTCATGCCAAGGTTTAATTGCGTCCGAGCCTTTATAATCGTCGTCCGCGTTGAGAGCCACAACATTAGCGCGATCGATATACTGATATAGACTGTCCTGGGCCCCAGTGCTTAGCGAGTCGTGGTCCTCGTGATTATGATCATGTTCATGGCTACAGTTGTGGTCGTGGTTATGAGGCATGGATCGTAATTGTTGTCGAGCTCGAATACAAACGCATGATTATTGGGCGCTTAAAGAAACATGACAAACATCACCAAATAGACACGGATGTATTTAAGCTCATTTTGCAGAAACGCGACAAACGTTTTATCTTTGTGAGTATTCTGCCTTTTTGTCTTTACATGATGGTACTTTTTGTAATTTGCGTTCGATTGCGACTAGCCCTACACCAAAAGATTTACTCGCCAGTAGATCTGGGGTCAGTTGTATGAGACAACTTCTTTCGCTGAAATATCTCGATACATATGCATCATCCGTAAACTAACTCATTTAGTCTCAGCTTTGAAGATATGAAGCTTGGAGGAGGAGGAGGATTGTCAGTGGTATAAATTTTGGACCCTTCGTAATATCATATAGTTGTATTATCAATGCGTATCTCTTTTGATTCATACTTTTATCATGCCCGAAGCCCTAAACATCACAGAGGCACAGAGTGCACAGTCTGTTTTATCAGAGGCTTCAGAAAGGATCGAGAAGCCTTCCTCAACTGTTGATGACTCCACTGTCCCTAATGAACCACCAGCGTTCAGAGTTTACAAACCATCTTCAGGATCCTCATTCATCCCTTCCAGTGAGATTTGGATTTCCAACTGTTGCTTTGAAAACAGCCCGTTTATGAACCTTCGCAGCGGATTTGCCTGACTCATACTTCAATCCAACCGCCTCTGACTTGAAATTAGCACAAACCCAATTATCAGCCCGCACACAAGCGTTGACGAATGCGCCTTTACAGCTTCGGACTACTCGTGAGGCAGCGGAGAAGGCTAAGAAGGATAGATGGCCTAATGTGTGTAACGCATACTTTGTTCTTTATTCACCTTTGTTGATTGTGGAAAGCAGACAACGATTCGAGTGCGTTTCACAGATAGAACGCAACTCGAAAAGGTCTTCCCTTCCACGGACAAGATCAAATCTGTCTATGCATTTGTACGAAATTCATTGAGAGAAGATGCGAAACCAATCAAATTCATACTGTGTTCGTCGTCGAGCCAATCTCCCAGTCCAATCCTAGTGATAACACAATCTGTGTAGATCAGCCTCCTCGCCGTGATCTCAAAGTCTCCGACCTTAAGGTTAAAAACCTGACTTTGGCCGAGTTGGAACTTGCACCATCTTCAGTGCTACTCCTGCGCTTCGAAGATGAATCATTGAACGGTACATTGAATCCCGATGTCCTATTACGAATCGTAATCTGAAGTAGCTTGCTATCAGGCTCCGATGTCCCCGCTCCGCTGGCATCCGACATCCTGGCTTTGGCAGAATCTCTACCTGCACCTTTGAGCTTAGAAGATACGTCTTCTGCTTCGCGATCGTCGACGAAAAAGGTTGACAAAACCCTTAATGGGTCAGCAGCAGGAGAGAAAAAGATACCCAAGTGGCTCAAATTAGGAAGCAAGTCATTTCCGCTATCATTCTCCCCTCTTGTATTGACTTCGACCTGCAGAAAAATAATTGTAGAATAATAAAGCAGGTGTATATTGGACATATTCATCCTGGATCGCAGTTTTTGAACACTTATAACGAATCCACTCTCCACTCTGCCGATTGAATTTTTTCAATAAGCAGCCGTCTAGTATATAGGGAAGTGAGGGTCCACCTCCTTCGACCAAGCTCTCAAGCCTCCAACAACGTCTTTTACTATCCGGTCTTTATTAGCATTGTTTTCCAATCCCCGCAAAGCCTCTGCAGCAATCTGTGAGTCGTTTCCCAGGCGGCAGATAATGTATGTAGGTGTATCGGGGTGTGTTGGAAGAAAGGATGAGGGATTTGCAACTATATCACTAAGTGGGACGTCTGAATGGCGGACAAGACAATTAGATGACTATCCACTGGAAATGAAGTGGTAAGTGCCAACTCACGAGTGAACTGAGGAAGATGGCAAATCTCAAACTCAGTTTTTGGTCTGACGTCTATGAGATGTAAGATACTATCACTGTCGATGGAGTTTTTGAGATCCTAAGGTATGGCTGAGCATTTTGAGATAAGAATTATACATAGCTCTACCTTCACTCGGATCCTGTGCCTCGGATGCGTTTCGACTAGACCCAAGGTCTCCCAATCAGGTGTTGCTCCGCCACAAAATTGAACATAGTCAATGTCGCTGATCGAGCCGATTGTCTTTCCTTGTTGACCACACGCTGGACAAGTGGGTTTACGAGAACGTAATTTGATACTTCGGAACTGAGGAACACTGAGTGCGGAGAATAGCAACAATGTGGGCTTGTAGTCTAGATGACAGCAATCCAGTATTCGCAGTAACTTAGCATAATAATAGAAAAGGCTTACCATGTAGACCTGTAAGAATCTTGATGGTTTCTAGAGCTTGCAAATTGCCGATGATACCTGTCACTGCACCCAGGATGCCTGTCTCTTCACAAGATCCTGCATTCTCCGGTGCTGGCGGTTTGGGAAATAAACAACGATAACATGGACCGTTTTCGCCTAAATTATACACGCAGAGCTGGCCTTCGAATTTTTGTGCAGCTCCGCTCACTAAGGGCTTATGCAAAGTAACTGCCGTATCTGAAAGGAGATAACGAGTCGGCGCATTGTCGGTGCAATCAAGAATGACATCGAAAGGTTCAAGGAGAGATAGGGCATTTCCCGGGGTGAGGGCTTCAGTGATAGAGTCGATTTTTATATTTGAGTTTATTCTGCACGAAGAAACGCCGCGCATGAAGCGCGCAACAACCAAAACCAGCGGGCTACGCACCGCTTGAGAGCGAGAGCAGCAGATTGGGCTTTCGGCATGCCCACTGTCTCTTCATTGTGTAGAATTTGACGTTGAAGATTTGACAGCTCTACGCGATCGTGGTCGATGATGCCGATCCTTCCTGAGCGTGGAGAATGGGCATTTCGTTGCTGGCTGAGGAATGAAAGCAGACAAAACCTATTCCTGATGAGCCAAGATACTGCAGAGCGGGACAGCCAAGGCCTCCGGCTCCTACAACAACAACTGATGCATTACAGAGCTTCAATTGGCCTGTGATAGTAGTTTAAGCAAGCAATCTCGAATTGACAATGATATAGGTTACCTGGAAGACCAAATCCATCGAGAATCATCTGTCGTCCATATCTACGGTAGTCATTGAGTGCAAGAGGCGTTTCTGCCATTTAAAGGTTGGGAAAAGAAGACAACATTATTATTTTGGATCATTGACACTGCTTTACATTTGTAATTATGTCGACGTCTCATCCTGCTCCGGTAGCGACACCGGTCAATGTTGCCACGGGCACTACCCAACCTGCACCAGAGGACCTCAATTCACCATTCATTTTGACCAGTAAGTGGAAACCAATAATCTCAGTATATCGTGATTCGTTAATCGCTTAGTAGATGACAAGAGACCACCAACTTTGCCTTGGCCTGACATCTCTGCACAAGCGAAATGGTCTGTGTCTTCCTACAAGTTTGGTTTCGGAGCAGAATGTCTGCAGGATGGGGATCCCGAGACCTTTTGGCAGTAAGCGGTCGGATAGTGTCATTTGGGGCCATTTTTGTAACCGACTGTTCTTGCTAGTTCTGACGGTCCACAACCACACTTCATAACAATTGAATTTCCTCGAAAAGTCGCGATTCAAGGATGTCTCCACGCGTTTTTCCTGATGTCCAGTTAATTCTGACCTCTTGATACAGAAACTCAGTATTTTTCTTTGTCATCCTCTTGACGACTCCTATACACCCTCAACGCTGGCTATTCGCGCTGGAACAGGTCCAAATGATCTTCAAGACGTTCGCATCATCACACTCGAGAAACCGGATGGCTGGCTTACCTTCGATATATCGTCTGAACCCAATGAGGGTGGAGAAGGCTTGTACGTATCTCATGTCACCGGCAACACTGTTTTTTATAACCCTCTCAGAAAACCTGTCTACGCTTATCTTCTTCAAATCATCATTCTTGCTAACCATATGAGTGGGAAGGACACTCATGTACGTGGTTTGCGCGTTCTGGGCCCTGTAGAGTACGTCTCTTCTGTCTATTGACTCTGTTTGGTTTGTTCTCTAACTTTGTACCAGAGAAGTTGTTAGTGAAGAGGACCCATTTCCTTGGGTATCTACCGAGTTTAGGATGCACGAAACCATTCGCTGAGACCCTTCAAGTTGTACCGTAATTCAGAACCGTAATTTTATTTGTGGTTTAGTCTCGACTCTCGCAAGATTATTCATTCTCACTGTGTTCTTCTTGCTGTGTTCTAGTGTCTTCTCCTTGACACTTTGAGTCAAGGTAAGTATGTACAATACTGTGTTAGACTTTCATCTGTTTTTGCGTAGGACCAACGGTTTCTCATAACTTTCATTACAATACATGCAACTAAAAATAAAGAAAATTAAATACGAGTACAAACCAAGGCTCTATTAACAACAGATTGCCAGGATCCTGTTTGTGTTGAATTACATATTGACCAAGTATCGGAATGATTACGGTAAAGCCTACAAAGGACGTGATTGCAATGGTGATGGGGATGTTGCAAATGGCATGTTACTCTGTGAGAGCATTTGGGAGGAAGCAGCAGTGGGGTGACGAGAGTGCCATTGCTGCTGCTGCTGCTGATGAGTATGCAGGTCATGAGGAATAAGATGTGATGAGGAATTGGAGATTGCGTTTGATCGTGCAGCACTACTAGAATGCGAATTCCATTCCTCCTCCTGCTGGTAATACGCAGGTTTGTCGTGGGGAATATGCCGCGACGAAGACTCGGGTACGACGCTAGTTCTTTCGGTGCTATTATGAGGCATGGAAACAGATGGTGTCGACGAAGATGTCGAAGAGTATTCGTACGCATGGTTGGTCGATGTCTCATTCCACTCAGCCATCTGATTGTAAGTAAGTACAGAAATGCTGAGTAGACGATCAGCGAACCTCGTTGGGAGAATTATTGTTTCCGTAGTGATTGTATGAATGGGCCGAATGTCCGTATGCGGTTAACGAATCCTGTGGGCCTCTTTGCTCATGTTCATTGTGAACAAAGCCGTGCTGTTGGGGCTGGTAGTGCGAGAACAATATTTGCTTGGAGTTGGAGCGATCCATATATGTTTGAGAGGAGCGGACATCTGTTTTTCCGTAGGCTCTACTTCCATTCGTCATAGGCGCGTCAATATAACCGTTACTTAGGTGAGGAGCTCCTGAGTCAAATCCGAGGCCCTGCCCATACGGGACCTGATTATATGGAGACGGGACGGAAGAACGTAGTGAAGGATGCATGTTCATGGCTTGTGGATACTGCATCTGCGTTCCATTTTGATTGCTATTATGAGCATCCATTCGACATCGACGACATATAAACTCGTCCTGGTCCCAATTTCGTCGTGGACGACCTGCTTGTAAATCAGCTTGGTCATGACAAGAGATGTGTTGCCATCTTGAACATAATGCACAACATAGCAGCGGCGCACGTTCATCCTGCACAGCGGCGTCAGCAACTTCGGCTTCTAGGTTTTTCTGTGATGATAACTTACAAGATTTTTTCCATGGCGATTACAAATTTCGCAGTCGAGTTCCCAGTCATCACCTGCAGATGTGCGTGAATTTCTTGAGTTGTGAGTGGACCCCCTCATAGAGCTGTAGTGAGAGCCTCCTGGAGGGTGCAGTAATAGCACACTGTCTGACCCGAAAGGTTGAGTAACGGGTTTAGATTGCGATCTTGGGGAAGGCTACATAAGCACAACAAGGTCAGGACACTTCATAACTCACGATCGCTGTTTCGCCCTCCCTGCTGCCCTTTCAGCCTTCTGTTGCTCTTTCTTTTCTTTATCTTCAGCTTCGCGGGCTTCCCTTTCTTCCCTTTCCTCCCGTTCCTTCCTCCTCTGTTCTCGTGCCGTCTCTCGTTTAATCCTTTCTGCTTCCTCCTTCCGTTGTCTCGCTTCCAGACGTTTTGCTCTGCTCATCTTCTCTTCCTCCTCTGCTTTCTTCTTGGCGGCGAGCCGAACCTCTTCCTTTTCGCTTTCCCTAATAGCGATGCGAGATGATCGCTTGCGCTGAGTTATAGATTCTTCTTTCTGGCGTTTCACCTCGACGTCCTTGGATGATAATCAGTTCCACTTGAGTGTCAGCGTATGGGGAAACATACTCTGAGCTCTTCCGTGATGATGGGCACGATATGATTTTGGAGAACCTTGCAAAGAGCCTTTTCAGAGTAATGAGTAGCGTTTTGCCAACGTTCGGCTATGTGTTCCCATTCGTAGAGTGTAACAGCAATCTAAGGTATGATATGAGTACATAGTTATATAGCGATAAGAAATTTTGAGAGAGAGCTTACAGTTTCCCATTCAACAAAATCTTGAGTCATGAAAACATTTTCTTGCGATTTATCAGGAGAGACAGGTTCCTCCTTGATTCGTGTTTCCTTTGCTGGCGTTGGGATTTCTTCACCCTCTTCGCTGAGCTCCGTCAATTCACTGATACTCGAGACGCTCCGAAGACTAGGCGATCCACGTTTATCCTTACCTTTCTCTTCCGTATTGCCATCTTCATCATTCTGTAGCCATTCATCAGGTATAGCTTGCCACTCATCGTCATCTGATCCTCTGAGCCTTGCACTTTGTCGTGTACCAAGTGGACGTGCAGACGATGTGCCTCGAGTTGGGCGAGCGGGCGAGGATGATAACTTCGAAGATGATGCATCACGAGTGGATGATTTACGGTTACTTCCAGGACTATGGGAGGCCAAAAGAGCAGCTTGCCTATTGAGTTCGGCTAGCTCTTTAGCTTGGGCGTCGAGCTTTAGGTTTGCTTGATCCTTAGCTGCGCGACCGTGCCGCCCACTGGTGCTAAGGACAGGTTCTACAGCCGATTTGGCAACGTTTCTATCGCTTTCGATAGTATCTTGTAAACGAAGTCGCTTTGTTGAAGAAGGTAACTTCGTCTTTGTTTGATTCGTGTCCACGATTCGTTTGCGTTTCAAAGAGTGTTTGGGGGGTGGCCTGGGGGGTTTGGGTGGAACACGCTGGATCCATAGGCGGTCGGCTAGTCGACGAACAAACAATGTTCAGCCATCCATGCTTTGGACCTCGAGTGAGACCTACGCACCACCGATAAGCCAGTAAGCATTGCGCTTGGCATCATAGCCTATTGGCTCAATTCGCTGTGAAACTAATCAGTTGAAAATAACAACTTATTCGTAGAGCAACACACCCAAGAAGCCTGATCATCGTCACTCTTCATCAACATACGCACACGCTTCGGACTTTGGAATTGCCATTCGGTCAACAAGTGAAGAGAGTCCAATTTTTCTAACATAGTTAGAGAGAGCCAATCCTTCGACTCTTCTTCTGAAGCATTGTCTGAAAAAGGGTCTTTTGCCTTTGACGGATGGGACTTCTCTCGGGAGGTGGTTGATGTAGTAGGGTCATCTTCAGGCTTGACCATGGGCGCCTTGCCATTCTCGGGGAACATAGAGTGTTCTCGAGAAGAGGGTTTACTCCTAACCACCGTGTCATCGGTAGGCTCATTTGTCCCTTCTTTAGTCGAAGGAGGCTCTGGGGAGGTTAGTTCATGGACGTAATCATCTTCTTTGATAGGCTCGGGACCTATGGGGTTAGCTACGGGATCGCGTTTGGTGTATTGGCGTCGTAATGTGGTTTGCCAGTTGTTCAGACTAAAACGCGGTCAGTACGCGTCAGATGGGTCCTATAGCCAGTATACAGCACGCACTTGACTTTCCGGTCATAGGAGAGGGTATACAGGAGTCTGACCATGATACGCGGTAATACGAGAGAGCTGCCCATATACAAGTCGTCTTCTACATCCTGGAAAGATGCGGCGGGTCAAGCATAATAATAGAAGTTGAAAGACAGCCACGTACCTTCAATGAGACATCATGCATGACAAACAAGGGGGAGAAAGTGAAGAAGAATTGACTGAATGCCGCCCATTTCCACTGCTTCCTGAGAACGACGAGGTTTTCAGGAAAAGATTGAGGAGGAAAGGTGGCAGACCGTGTAGATAGGTTTAGCGCAGCATGAGCAATGGCACTACGAGCGGAAGTGCGGCGGGGCATTAGTGAAGACGATGATGATTGCCTGCGACTTATCAACTCTTGGCTAGTTATGATTTCAACTAAGTGCCAGAAAATGTTGAGTGCCAGTACACTGGCGATGAGGACTACTGAGGGCTAAGCAGTGTGGCGTAGCAGCGAAAGATAGTTAAAGCTCAAGATGGTTGCTGCCACAGATGAAGGGGATAGTCCTCAAGCTCGTCGTTCAAAAGTATAAGCGTTGAATAAACATATCGCAAATTCGATTCTCGGTCGGATGATGACTAATCAGTACTCAGTACAGCATATTAAAACAAGCGCGCATCTCAGGCTCTCAGCACAACTCCTCGCAAGAATTCCGACATTTCTGCCATCATCTCCGCCGTAACTTTATGCCCTGTGTCGGGCTGAACCACAACCTTCTTGTATCCACCAATACCAACTTCAAGGCCGTCGACGAAGTTCTGGCTCGCATTCCATGGCACCAGAGGGTCAGCACCTCCGGATAAAACTAAAACCTTTTTACCGAAAAATGGGTTTGAGGCATCTTGCGCTAGATAAGGCGTCGACGGAGGTGATCCTTCCTTAATGAGCTTTAGCAAGCTCTCTGGAAAGTGCTTGGACGCTGAGTCCACCGAAATCCCGAATTTCGCAGCTCGCTCAGATATCAGTGATAAATAATCGGGACACCCAATGATAGGGATTCCGACTTGGATTCTGGGCTCTACGGTTGATCTTCAAAACTTAAGATTTGGGCAGGACGGAGAATGGAATCAAACCTTTGGCAAGTGCTGTCCACGTCGAGTGTCCTCCCAAACTAATTCCTGCTAATCCCCATCCAGATATCTTTCGCTCAGATTCTGGGTATAAATAAGCTGGGAGATAATCAATCAGGAAAGACACGTCTCTTGCAGACCCATCTGAATGAATGAGTATGATGGAAGATTTCTTGTAGTAGGTTTGTACCTTGTATGGCGAACATATCAATTCTTCAGACAAGTTCTGAGAACTTCATTGTACACTTTCATATGCCATGAATTTACCTACCCGTGGCGAATATTGGATTTCGACTCGTCTTCGTTCCAACCTTGATTTGCTAATTCGTCGATCAGTCTACCGCCATGGTTCCGATGGTCCTGATAAGTGGTTATGGTACGGATACAAAACCGAAACCACAAACGTCAATAACTTACAAAAGTGACAATCACCAAATCTTGGTCAAGGACTTTTGCAGAGCCCACAATATCATCGTAAACAGATTTGATAACTGGTTCTACGTGATCCGCCTTCCCACTGCGTCCATGAAGAAAGAATAAGACGAAGACTGGTTTGCTGAAGTCCAAACTAGTATTCGAGGCTGAGTAAACTTGTACAGGAAGACCGCCAATGTTCAAAGTCTCTTTGTTGAACGATGTCAGACTCATAGTCTAGAGTATAGTACCTGGTCCACAGTTGCGATTACAAATCGTGAAATCATGGGAAGTACAGTCAGGTACCTCACGACTCCTTCTCCTTATACGGGCAGAGTGTGAAAGCTTTCTTCCTTTATCAGGCTATTTTGCTGGCTGAACACTACCTTATACACTACAAATACACACGGAACAACCCTACGACCCGCAGCTCTACCACCATGCAGGGACCCAGTCAAGGTGTACCCATAGAATGGAGAAAGGCAACAGACGAGGATATTACCTATTTGTTTCTATGACTCCCCGCGCCTTGGTACTTAGACTTACTTACTTGCGGTTAATGAAGAGTTAAATTTAAAAAAAATAACCTCACGACTCCATCTTAGGACTGTGATATAGTACATATACCACGAGAAAACATCTTGCGAGCATTCATTACATCGAAGAACAGATATACTGTAAACAAATAATACTTTTCCGCGAGATTCCATCCTCCCCCTGTTTCAATTATTCTTGGGCTCAAGAGCTCGAAACCCACAAAACTCGGCAGCGGAAGATTTTTCTGACAGGTAAGCAGGTAATCTGCTGTGCAGAGGCCTGTGTAGCCAGGCGTAATCATATTTTACCGGGAGCGGATGCTGAAGTCGACTGCCCCGCCTTCGCTAGAGTAACAGTTTCAGCTTTAGCAGAAGAGTTACCGTTAGAAGAGAGCGAGACTTTCGTCTTGGGCGCGGAAGTAGACGATGTTTTATTGATTCCTTTCGCAGGAATTTTACGAGTACCTTTTACCTGAAGCTTGTCAGCTGACACATGAACTCGTTCCGTGGCTGAAGTATCTCCAGATGCACCCAATGCACCCAATGAAGCTACAGGAGGTTTTTGTGACCCCTCGAAGGTTTGAAGCTCCTCTTTCAAAATCTTTTCTCCAAGGGCCTGGATAGCCTGTTTCCTATTCGCATCCGAATCACCTTCCTGTTGGATCTCAAGCAGTTTCGCATCGGCTGAAGATAGCCCATTCGGTAAAGGTGCTTTGAAAGCCTCCTTCACCCGCGCGAGACGCGTTTTGCCTATTCCTAGAGAAAGCCTTTCCCATTTTGTCACTCGGATACCAACACCGCCCATCGCATGTTTCTCAAGGTATTTGACCCATCGGTCGATAACCTCTGGGGCAGCGTCCCAAGCTTTAATCATCCTCTTGTGAGTCTTTCTTTGGAAATTCTCCTGACTCTTTTTGTAGGCGAAAGGAGCACGGATCACCGTCCATAATGAGCGTTCGGTGGGGAGCATGATGACTTTGGAAATCGGAATGGCTAAGGAGCTGGCTGCATGAGAGGCTACATGTGTAAAGAGCGCTAGGAGACGAGGATGATGTGAATAGAAGGTAATGTTGCCTGCTGGAATTGAATGCGTTCGGGGATGGATATAGGGTAGGTGAATTGAGCGACCGTGTACCAGAGCCGATGCATAGGCTTCTTCTGAAGGATTCGGACCAAGGTCAGATAGGGAGCCTATTTTCACAGGAAGTTGACGAGGGTCAAGACCAGAAGGTAATGGAGATATTGGAGGCAACTCTTGCTCAAATCTAAGTAAGGTCAGGAATGTATGTAAACTTGAATTTGAAAACACGTACCGGCTGTGTGCCACGCCAAAAAACTCATCCTCTGACTGCGCTAATCTGGAATAAGGAGTTTAGTGAAATGTAAAGAGTTAAGAACCAGGTCACAAACTCCGGGGGCTCTGTCACTGAATCCTTTTGCAAGAATAGCGCGGGCTCAAAGTCATCTTCGGTGTCACTATAATACCAGATCATGAATCAGAGAGATTGCAAGGGAGTGAGAAGTAAACTAACAAGCTATCGAGACCTAGATTACTACAGAGTGCACGTTATACAGAGTTGATATGACGGCAACTTGAACTAAACGTACTCTCTGTCTATTAACTCCTGGATAGAGGCCGAATCAAATCCGTCTTCTGTGGTTTCCAAGTTCCTAGATGCCTTGCGAGGGTAGAGCACAGCCGCGCTGCCATGAATAGATGATGCCCGTATATGATTAAGACTGGAATGAACATTAGAGGGCGAGTTTCAAATTACATTCACCAAAAGGCATACGGGAATCCGGCGCATCTCGTGAGCCCTTTGAAGTGAGGTGAAGCAGAAATTAGTCGTCGGAAAGACTTGTAGCTGTGATTCGAAGCTTTGTACATTCCTTACTAGAATGCAAAAGACAGCCGACCGTCCACCGCGTGAGCTTGACCTAAACAAGCTTGTCGGAGAGACTCAGAGAAATTTTGTCACACTCTGTCACGCACATGCTCTTTCTCCGACATTCCCGACATTCCTGTAGTCCTAATTTCAAGAATCTCTTATTTTCTGCCAACTCTCGCTGGTTTTCGCACAAAATGGGGAAAGGAAAATCAAAAGGTCCCCTTGCAGAGTCATTCCTCCAACTGCCAGGTCATTCTTCCACTATCCAGGTTATCGATACACATACACATCTGGCTTCAACATTTGAAACGTACTACTCAAAATACCGCATGGACTCGAAGTATCACACCGTCTTCGACTTTATTAAGGGCATGTATGCTGGAAAACACATAGAAGCAGTGATAGACGTTTGGTGTGAGGCTCCAGTGCGTAAGCTTTGGAAAGAGTTCGCGGACTCTGCACTGCGCGAGGAAGATAGAAAAAGTAAATGGGGAGGCTTGGAATATTGGTTCGTGATGGGTCAGTGATTTGTTCTCCATGAATCGAGATGATCTAATATTGATAAAGGTGTACACCCGTAAGTATTCTTCCTATGTGCATATACATATACCAACCAAAGTGATTTATATTTACATCAGACACGAAGCTAAACTCTACAATGATGAGGTTGAAGCAGACATGTATGCTCTACCAGCCTCAGATCCCGTACATTCCTGATGACTACACAGATTGGAAGCGATGGAACATCCTAGATGTGTCGGTTGGGGTGAAATGGGCCTTGACTATCACTACGACAATTCTCCGCGGAACATTCAACAAGCGGTGTTTTCTCGTCAGTTGAAGCATGCCGTAAGACTCAATAAACCGCTCACAATACACACTCGAGAGGCGGATGTCGATACGGAGAGGATCCTTAAGGAACTCGTCCCGAAAGAACATCCAGTAGGCGTCTAGATATTTTCTTCGATGATAAAGCTAATCACAGGATCCTACGTTAGATACACATACACTGCTTCACCGACTCACCGGATTTTGGGCAACGACTGTTAGATTACTTTCCCAATCTCTGCATCGGTATAACTGGTGTGGTGACGTTTGCAACCAATCTCGATACGCCCGCTTTGATTCGACGCATGAGTCCTCCCTCCGTCTCGCCTCTGCGTATTCTTCTAGAGACGGACGCGCCATACATGGTTCCTGCCAACATATACACATCCTTACAGGATTTGCCCAATAGCAATGATCTCAAGGGAAGAAGGTTGCCACTTTCTCATAGCGCTATGATTCCATGGACGGCAGACTTCGTTGCCGGAATAGTAAACGAACATTGGGAAGGAGATGAGAACAAAGTAGACTCCGACTGGGTACTCAAAGTCGCACGCGACAATGCGCGGAAAGTTTATAGCGTATAATGATCAAACGATATATACCTACATGATGCACCATCTCGCATCTATTCACTGCCTACCTGAAACCGCTCTTCTCTTTTTTCCGTAAAATGCATGAAGATATGTATCCTGTGTTAGCCCCACAACCTTCTCGAACGCTTGAAGCTTCCGTTCCTATGGTATACCACCACCACCGCAGTGATAAGTAGTAGATTGAGTAACATGTAACATGAGTGGTATCTTCGTTGAGTTGCTGGTAGATAACTATCAACGTCTCAAAGTCTTGTCCACCATTTTTTGAATTCGCCACATCCCGATATAGACTGAGATTGTGCTCACATCACCTACCAACACACCCACTACTCCCAACATCCATCTCGGCGCAAATACTTTCCAGACCATTAGGTGGCGTCGAAGGATAGCAGCCGAAAGAGAAGTGGTCAACAAGATTGCGAGGAAGTACATGGTCAAGCAGAGACAGTAAAGCAAAATCGACGCTTGGTTTTGGTCATTGGTTGAGAGTGTGGGAACAGTGGGTTGATGATTCTTCTCCGACTTTTTATCTCGTACGGGAGACAGCACGAAAGATCTAGGCGATTTTAGCCAGACACCGGCTAGACCAGCGCCTGCGCCGACAGTCCATAAAGGTCCGAATGAATTCAATATTGCGGTACCGGGAGACCAAGGGTAAGTCACGGTTGAGGAAAGAAGGAAAGCAGATTTCCACTGGATCGAGGATATAGTCGACTGATGACCTGTACGGAAGAATGCATGGAGGGCTAATAAAACCAAGGAGGAAATTTCTGTAAACTTGAGCTTGGTTGAATTATCGTGCTGTGGACCAGTTACCCCAAAGTCGTCTACTCCGGTCTGTAATATTTCCGAGAGTTTATTGGACTTAAAAGCGTCTTCTACTGCTTCAACGTCTCGAACTCCGTCGAGAACTTCCAAAATTGACATAAGTGCTACTGCTGAGAGGCCCAATATGATCTGACCAGTGAGCTGCGTTGCTGCCCATACAAGTGAAAATGTGATGGTCCAGAACAGCAGATAGGGCGCGCCGTACGCATTTGCGAAACCTAGAATAGTAACCTGACGTCCAGACTGTCCCCCGGAAGCTTCTCCGGCTAAGACAGAGATACACAGAGGATAATTCCACCAAAGAGCTCCGCCTACAATAGTTGGCCAACCGAAAGCCACTCGTGCTAAAAAGGTCCTACAGAATCTTAAAGCGGTACCCCACTCGCTCTCATCTACCACTCCAGCCGTTTCAACATACTCAATCAACCAATATCCAGTACCGCATGACAAACTCGGAACCATCACCCAGCTGAACCATACGGTAGCTAGTCCCTGATCTGATTTCGATTGTCTCAAAAAAAGGCGCAAAGCAATTGGCAATGCTAGTGCAACAAGTGGGGCTCCGACGAGTGCGAACAAAGGCGCGAACGATGATGATGCAGATGGTGGGACTACTGCGGATGTGTATTCGTTGTCGAGGGTGGACGAAGTCGAAGAATAGAAGGTAACATGGCAATAAGGATGTTGTTCTTCACGACATATGGTACTGACGGCCATGAGCCTGACGCATACTGCTGTTAGCCCAGCAAATCCTAGTATACGTCCGCGGAGGCGAGCAGTGGGAGCTCTGACACCAGTAAGGATATGTGGAATGAGTGAAGAGGGGAGGAGGAAGGCTACAATGCGGTCTTCCCAGAACGTAAAAGAGTTTGAGAAGAATGCCGCAACATGCAAGAAGAATGGTATGAACACAATCAAGTCTGACATCGAAACCATAGATAGAGCTTTCGGCACTGTATGATTTTTGGGGAGTGAATGCACAGCTATCATTATGCATGATGTAAAGGGTGCCATGAAAAGTATACAATCCAAGGAATCTACACCTTTTCCCTGGATCTCGAGTGCAAGCGAAACGAGGAAACCAATGGTGGCACCGCCAGCAAATCCACGAACAGCCTGCCACAAGCGGGCACTCAGCCAATCTTCCCAATCTGACTCTGTAGGAAAGGAAGAAGCCACACGACGAATCCCCATGTAAATAACACAAGTTGATAGAAGAGATGTCGAAAGTGATATCAAGCCAAGGATCATCAGGTATGGGTTAAACTGTGCCCACATCGAACGACAGGATGATAGAGCGAGTCGGGTATAGTTCCACATATCGACCAGGTGATGACTCCTAAAGTTCTGTATACGAGCATCAATTTTGTGCCACGTAGATTCTAGTCCTGGCCACGCGTCGTCCAACTCAGCGCCTGAGCTGGAGGCGCGGTAGGTATCAAGATATGTGTGCACTTGTAGTGCATTCAGGTGTAGAGCACGGGTCAGAAGAGGACCATCCTGATTTATATCCTCTTCGAGCTTCGCACTTTTTCGAATTCCGCCCCAGCTCCATGACTCCCCGACTTGGCTGTCAGGGTCGCTGCCAATTTCCCTCCAGAAGAGCTCAGGTATCACACTACCTAGGTTGTTGAAAGGAATAGGTAAACCAAGCAAAAGTGAAATGGTCGGAACCAAATCAATCTGCTGTATATGACGATATGGCGATTCAGCATTGGGAAAGGTCGTGTATGGTACCAGCTCGGAAGGGATGCTTCCAATGTGATCATCGAACAGTTCTATGCCCTTGCTGTAGATCCAGACAGCGGCACTTGTCTCGAGTTCACCGTCACCTCCGTGATCTCCAGAATTATCCATGCCGTGATCTCCAAGAACGATTAGAAGCGTGTCATCGGACAACAAGTCCACGACATGGCTGAGAGTAGCATTCATTTGTTGTAGTTTTGAATTCATGGATGGATGGAATGGGCCCACGCGGTGGCCAACATGGTCAACACCAAGAAAATGACCTATGATGAGGTCCGGAGCTTTGTTTGACTCGAGTAGAGGGAACAAGTGTGTGATGACCCCATTATCAACAGTATGCAAGTCCTCCACATTAAATGAGTCGTACGGCCAAGTCATGTTAACGTTGAATGTGTCGGGGAAAACGGTCATCCAAGTATCGTCTCCCATGAATCCTATCTGATACAGGTCAGTATACTCAATAGTGTGATACACGAATTAGATTACATACCTCTCCACCTTTCATTCCGACCTGGCCAATCAAGGAATCTTCTTCGATTTCGCTGCCACCAAAATTACTTCCCAGATCAACAAATGTAGGAAGTGATCCCGTAGTGAGACCTTTGATCCTCTGGAGCGTTGTCGTAGGAGGGTCAGGATATGAGTTGAATATGAACGAGTTTCGCGGATGAGCATTAGTGAGAAGAGACGGAAGAGTTAAAATGGAGTGGTGATGGGCCGAGAATTCTGTGCTATTCGAGGAAGGGATAAATGGTGCCGGGGCAATAAAATCGAACCTCAGCGAATCAACGATGAGAATGACTGCTCGTTTGTGAGTAGCTGGCAGAGTACAGGACCCATCTACACAAGAAGTAACATTGGTGAGAGCAAGTCTTGTTAGTAGGAATCCAGTAGTAAATAGATATATGCCGGCTAAATGGACGAAAGTTATCCACAAAAGAAGGAAAAGACTGGGGGAGACAAACCGATTGGAAGGCATAAAAGTTATTTTACCGAGGTGTGACAGCGTAAACGCGTTCTGTCACGTTCCTTCGCGCTATTTAGTCTACCACCATCGTCGTCAATGGGTATCAAAGGTCTTACTGGGCTCATCTCAGAACATGCACCGCATGCAATCAAGGAGCATGAAATTAAAACCCTTTTCGGTCGAAAAGTCGCCATCGATGCCTCCATGTCAATATACCAATTTCTCATTGCAGTACGTCAACGCGACGGAGAAATGCTCATGAACGATGCTGGAGAAACAACAAGCCACTTGATGGGATTTTTCTACAGGACTATTCGTATTGTGGAGAATGGCATCAAACCTGCCTATGTATTCGATGGTAAACCACCAGAATTAAAGAAGGGAGTGGTATGTGGTTTGACGTCCCATCCTTCGTGCCCATGTTGACGTCGCGTGCAGCTTTCAAAACGTTTCGCCCGACGGGAAGAAGCCAAGGAAGAGGGCGCAGAAGCTAAGGAAGTTGGTACTGCGGAAGATGTCGACAGGTTTTCTCGGCGGACGGTCAAGGTCACGAAGCAACATAATGAAGAATGCATACGCTTACTGAAGCTTATGGGCATCCCTGTGATTGTGGTACGCCCTTTGTAAAGCTCTAATATCTTGTATTCTCACATACTGCAGGCTCCGTCTGAAGCAGAAGCTCAATGTGCTGAATTAGCTCGGGGTGGCAAGGTATTCTACATACCTCCCGATGTGATACAATCCCATCCTCATCCTGAGTCGTAGGTCTATGCAGCCGGCTCAGAAGATATGGACACGCTTACTTTCAACGCACCCATCCTCTTCCGCCATCTCACCTTTTCCGAAGCCAAGAAACAGCCTATCAGCGAAATCAACCTCAGTGCGGCTTTGCAAGGCCTTGACATGAACATGAGCCAAGTACGCCCAATCCCTATATGAATGCTCCATGCTCATCCAGAACTCAGTTCGTCGATTTATGTATTCTTTTAGGGTGTGATTATCTCGAACCCATTAAAGGTGTTGGTCCAAAGTCCGCCCTCAAACTTATTCGCGAGCATAATGGACTGAGGGGCGTCGTCAAACATCTCCGAGCCAAGTATGTCCACTGTTCCGCTAATAATGGGTCTTGTTGATGGGTGTATAGAACAGCGGAAAAAGAAAAGGCTGTGGCAGAAGCAGCGGAAGAGGAAGAGGTAGATGAAGAAGACCCAGCTCCCACGTCTGATGTTGAACAACCTGATGGTTCTGACATCGAAGAAGCATCTTCTAGCAAACCAAAACCCAAAGCTAAGAAGAAGGGGGCAAAGGGGAAGGGCAAAGGTGGTGTGTCGATGCCGGAGGAGTGGCCATGGGAAGAGGCAAAGGAACTGTTCTTGAAACCAGATGTTACCCCTGCGGATGAATTAGATGTATGTTTACTGCAAGTTTATGTTCAATGATGTTAGTATTAACTTTCCTTCTATTAGCTGGACTGGAAGAATCCTGACGTCGATGGCTTGGTGCAGTTTTTGGTGACTGAGAAGGGTTTCAAGTGCGCGCTACCCCTTCTACCATCATTGATTTATGTAGATCATTCACCTTTGAACAGTGAAGAACGTGTGCGCAAGGGCGCAGAAAAACTTTCAAAATACCTGAATACCAAACAGCAAGGACGGCTGGATGGTTTCTTTACGGTTACAGCAAAGCCTAAGGAAATAGCTAAAGTGAAAGGAAAGGACGACAAGGGAAAGAAAGGTGCCAAAAGAAAGGTCAGATGCGTTGTTGCACTTTGTTTACAAGTTGTAACTGACTCCTCCCACAGGGTGAAGATCAGGAACAGGGTGGAAGTAAAGGGAAGAAGAGCAAGACAAAAAAATGAGTGGATGGCTAAATCCTCATTCACTATAATGGCGCGTATTCATTCACATACTTTTTCATACCATTTTGTACTATATATTTATATCATATCTGCTCTGAAGACCCCCTTCGAGTATAGGTACTCATGAATCAAAATCCGGATATGGCGAGTCAGGGCTCAGTTTGTTGTGTTCCCTGAAGGAGGGTTTCGTGCTCGCGACTACTATTTTGAACAGTGGGTTCAAATAAGGGGGCGCTATCAAAATTGAGACGCAAGCTGTTCATCGTCCCGCGCATGCTCTGCCTACCGCTTCTCTTATGCCCATTTATGATTCTTGCAGAACCTTGAATTTTTCGACGATCGTCGGAGCACATCGTCTTGCCGTTCCTTTGCTACATCAGTCGACCGATACGACATATCTATCTATCTATCTATGTAGCATCACTCCCTCGCTACACGGAGCGAAATCGGATCTAAATTTGCGGAATGAAATCGGATGTGAAAAACAATGCTTACCATACAACTTTTTCGATGCGTATAAATGGTGCGAGGGGCAGACTGGAGACAGAGCATCCAGACACTGAGGCGCATACGAGCTACCATGAGATCTCAACGCATCGCTGTCGCAGGCGGAACTGGTAGGATCGGAAAGCATATTGTCGAGGGCCTTCTCGAAATCAAGCAACAGTATTCGCTAGAAATTATCGTCCTCTCTCGTTCACGATCTTCGGACATCTCCTATGCAGGAAATAATGCACCTATTGTCCTTGTCGACTACCAGGACCAGTCTTCGATGCGGAAAGTCCTGAATGATTTCCAGATCGACACTGTCATTTCTACCCTGTCTGGTACTACCCCCGACGCATTCATTACTTCACAGGAAAGTCTCCTTCGTGCCGCGTTAACAGTACCCACCATTCGTCGGTTCGCTCCTAGTGAATTCGCTTTCAATTCGGAGCAGGTGCCTTCAATCAAATTGTACCAGATGAAATTACCAATCATACATTCACTTCGGCAAGTCAAGCAGGAGCGCACCGACTCCTTCGAATACAGCCTTTTTAGTTGTGGTGTATTCATGAATTACCTTGGGTATGGGAACACTAAACCAGAGGGACACAAGGCCCACGGACATATGCCTCATTTTCCGTATATCTTCGATCTATCGAAACGTTCAGCAGACATTCCCGGGGATGGAGAAAAACAAATTGTGTACACGCGTGCAGAAGATGTAGGCAAATTCGTTGCTGCGGCAACTCAGCTAGAGGCTTGGGAGGAATACAGCGAAATGGCTGGGGACGTGTTAACCATGAATGAAGTCCTCCGATTGTGTGAGGATGTATGTGGTGAGTGGTCGCCAATTATCGTCGTCCTTGTTGTGTGCCAGTCTGGCTGATATTCTCCGGCAGGTACTGGCAAGTTTAACGTAAAATACAATTCGCGGGAGGATATAGCAGCGAGGTTGAGTCCTTCTCCCGAAACTACTGAAAAAATTATGGAGAACTTTTTCGCGGAGTTCTTACTCGCTATCATGGATGGAGACTGTGATGTCAAAAGGCCTATCAATTTGAACAATTTGGTGGACGTGAGGCCTATGGGAGTGCGAAAGTATCTCGAACAGTGGTGGGGTTGACCTCATTCTATATACGAGGAGTTTTCTACATGCATGAGGTGGTCATGTAGGTCACAGTAAAGGATAGGAGAGAATATGAGAGTTGTTGTTGAACCTTCAAAACAAAACAAGTTCCAAGTGTGCTTGCACATCAAAAATGTCCAATCCCAGGGTAGAATAGACCTTGCAAGCAAGGTGATACTGTACAGTACATGGTAAACTGGTTGTTCGGGAATTGGACCTCGCCAGTATAATTCATATCCTATCCTATCCTATCCTGAAGTTGTGATATGCTATTCAAAAGGTAGTTGGTTGATGGACGCGGAAGGCTTTAACGTAATAGGTGTACGCCATTCGAAAGTATTACAAGTTTATAGTGGATAGTGAAACAGTGCGTATATGTCTTATTGAATTCATCCATGTCCGAGAACCTTTACCAACGACTGCTCCTGCTACCATAGCCGGTATCACTCTGTTGCCCATAACGCGATCCAGTACCGCGTCCGCCGCCTCTTCCACTACCGCCTCGACTACTGTTGTATCGACCTAGACAACCAGTTCATCGATAGTGCACAACCAATTCATGAGGACCTACTTTTGCCGCCACCCCCTCCAAGCATCGCCATTTCTTCCAACTCAGGCGGAACCACAGACTTTGCCTCCCTGAGGATGGAAATTAATTCTCGAGCGGATCTTGCATTTTCTGTAGTGAAATAGGTGAACGAAGTCCCCTTCTTCCCCGCTCGTCCTGTACGACCAACGCGATGCACATCTACAGGGAATGAACATGAACATTCAATGTAAAGGGCAAAGATCAAACATACAGTCTTCACAGTTGTTTGGAAAGTCATAGTTCTAGGATGAGGAATTATAAGGTTTCCTTAGAATGCGAACTAATACGAATAGGAACTTGCAATGACGTAACCGACATCCTTCACATCTGATGTTTTGAAGGTGATATTGAAGGGTTTTGAAAGAAGACATTGTAGAGTTTGAGAAAAGAACAGCACAAAGGGCAAAGTCAATAACAGATAGCTTGATGAAAATCGGGGGCAAGCGCTCTGAACCCAAGTAGCCAAGACAACGATGCCAAAACGAGTCCCAAGATGCAAGATTGAATCGAAACAGGAGAGTAGCCTACACGACTTGAATCAAAAGTAAGCTTGTGGAATCGAACCCATTTTAACCAAATCCACGAGATAGACATTTGAGAGGTTAAGGGAAAGGATTCCAGTAAGCTTGAATGATTCTAAGTTTTGAAAGCCGCATGTGGACTGTCGCCCGTTTCGTCTTCAGATGCGCACCCTGAGATTTGAAGTGTGACAAAGAAGGCTTCGGCTGTGAGGAGTCAGACACAAAAATGTAGGCTAAGGCAATCGTGCATCGAGAATAGACCCGAGCAACAATCGCTTGCTACGCTTGCGTTCCGAAAAGGAAAACGTACCGAGCCCACGGGATGCAACATCCGTGGCGATTAGAATTGGTGACCGACCAGCCTTGAATTCGCCAAGAACCCAATCTCGCTCGCGCCTTCAAATAATCATGAGTAAGACTTGTCATTAACAGGCGGCATCAACTTACTGTTCTTTGTCGCCATGAATAGCGAGAGCAGGCCATCCGTCTTGACGAAGGTACTTTGTGATTTCATCGGCCACACGCTTAGTAGCCACAAATATGAGAACCTTGGCATTTTCGGCGCTGATCTTCTCTAGATGACTGATGAGTTTGTTACGTTTCTCAAATTCGCTGCAAACATCAATTATTTGCTCAATGTTGTGATTTGCAGTAAGGTCCATGGATCCAACATTGCATTGAATCATATCGTGAAGGAAATCCTGTATGAACTCTCTTTAAAATTGGTTCATTAGATTATAGGTCAAAAAAAGACTGACGCTCGCGAGCTTTTGAACATCCTTTGGCCATGTTGCACTGAACATCAATGTTTGTCTATCTGGTCTGATCTGCGAAACTGTATCTTCTTCAGTAAGAGGAAACGAGCGTTATGAAGAACATACCAATGCGCCGTATTTGAGGCTCGAAGCCCATATCCAGCATGCGATCGGCTTCATCCATCACCAAGTAGGTGACCCGGCGAAGATTGGTTTTCCCAGTTTCGAGCATATCTATCAGACGGCCGGGGGTAGCAATGACAATCTCAACCCCTCTCTGAAGATCTCTGATTTGAGGACCCTTGGGAGCGCCGCCATAGATAGCGGTATTGCGAATCCGAGAGTTGGAGCTAAAAAAAGTGCGATCAATCTCCGTGTAGATACATAGTGAGCTAGTATGTAGAGCTTACCCAAATTTGGTGCATTCTTGTTGAATTTGAACAGCCAATTCCCGAGTCGGTGCCAAAACTAGTGCGATGGGTCCGTCTCCAGGCGCGAGAAGCGGTTGACTGCAAGGCAAATCGATAAGCGTTAGATCTCTACTTGCAAGTCAACGTACGCATTGATGTGTAACATTGCAGGAAGGGCAAAAGAAATGGTCTTTCCGCTCCCAGTTTGAGCTATAGCGATGACATCACGGCCGCTGAGGGCCATAGGCCAAGCTTGACACTGAATGGGAGTTGGCTCCTTGAAGCCTTGAGCTCGGATGGATGCCATGAGGTATTCAGGAAATCCTGCTTCTGAGAAAGAGGTTACAGGTCTGGGAACATTGCGACCTTGTATCTGGCGAAGGACCTTTAGATTTGATCAAAGATGTTGGCTCAAGAACGACATGCCTTGATTTCCTTGAAACGACGAAACTCCTCAATCTCCCTTTCGCTACGTGCTGAAACTCGTTTATCTTCAAGGTAGAAGTTTTTCTCGAAATGTTCCAGGGTTGTGCGACTCCAGTCTACAGAATGAAGACCAGCACCCATATTACCCATTTTGTCTGAGTTGTCTCCCCAAGTACTGCTATAGCTGTGTTGGTTATTGTAGGACTTAAATTCAAAGATGAGTAACAGAGATAGATAGACCTGGGTACCATACCATTTTCGTGTGGTGTTTAAATTCTAGCACAGTGTATCACTCGATGTAGTGTAATGGTGGTGGTGGTGTGAGCTCAAGAATCAAGCGCCTATCAGAAGCGATCAGTGCCCACAGCCACGCGGCCTAACCCGTCCACTTCCGCCAATAACCACGGACAGGATTCACTGAGGAATGTGGCAATCTGCGGCCAGAACGCGGACCAGTTCTGCTTTCACGTCTTTCTTCTTCAATAACACTCAATGGGTGTCGCCCGCAATACACATTACACGAAATCCTCACTCCTACGGCCTTATAGCCCATCCGACTACTGATCTTCCTCGTTCTGCCTTCAAACAAGTTGAAGCACTTACGCCTGCTCGGTTAACAAAAATTTATGGGCAGTTGTCCAAATCCAGCTTGACTGTGCTTAATGTGCTTGCAGCGATGAGCGGGGTTGCTCTTTCACCTCTCCCTACAACTGTGCCAGTCTTACTGGCCACCGCTGTTGGAACGGCACTATGTTCCGCCTCCGCGAACACACTGAACCAGGTACAAGAGGTTCCCTTTGATGCTCAGATGGCTCGGACGCGTATGAGACCAATTGTCCGCAGAGCGATCTCACCTCTACATGCAACTGCTTTCGCTGCAGTCAGCGGTATCACCGGTCCAGCCATCTTATGGACGATGACGAATCCAACAACAGCACTCATAGGTGCGGGTACACTTGCTCTCTATGCTGGGCCTTATACATGGATGAAGAGGAAGAGCATTGCCAATACCTGGCTCGGTGCCGTGGTCGGAGCTGCACCACCTGTCATGGGTTGGACTGCTTGCGGCGGTCAACTATTCCCCTCTTCCTCTTTCCCTGTCCACATCTTCCCGCCATCTTTCATATCTGCTTTGCCAGAAATTGCGCTAGATCCTTCCTTAATTAACTCTTCTCTTGCACCACTTGCTTTGTTTGCGTTACTGTTCAGTTGGCAGTTTCCTCATTTCAACTCGTTAGCTTACGTCGTTCGGGGTTCTTATGCTCAAGCAGGATGTCATATGCTCTCCGTCCTTGATCCTCGAAAAAACGCTCTAGTGTCTCTTCGACATGCTCTCATTCTCATCCCCACATGTTCGGTTCTTATCCCATTATCGGGACTAACAACTTGGTGGTTCGCGTTGAGCAGTCTATTACCGAACGTAATATTCTTGCGAGCCTCTTGGGTATTCTGGAAAAATGGCGGTGAAAAACAAGCTAGAACTCTTTTCCGACATAGTCTGTGGTACCTCCCCCTTATACTAGGAATGATGATGGCACACAAACAAGGTGTAAATTGGTCGCAGTGGATCGGACTAGGATCTGACGATCCAGAAAAATCGAAAGATGAAACGCATGTAGTAGCCACTACTTAATCTGAATAGATAGATAGATGTTGGCTGATGTGGGTCGGAAAGGACTCAGGATATCCATGGCCAATAATTGAATTTCTAATGAGTGGATGAAGTTAGACGACGTAGTAAGGCAAATATATGATACAGCTCGATTAATTGTCCATACTCGCTAATAGCTGCTACATTATAAAAGAAACACGAATATACAGCGATCATCTAGCAAAAACAATTCTCAGAGAGGGTAAACTGAAAGTAATGTATCACGAAAAAGTGGTATATGTAAAATAGACTAAGGGGAATATAAATGAAGGCAGTTTGAACGGGAAAGGGAAAGGATGTCGATTGCACGAGTTGCATATTAGATGAATAAAGAGTGAAATGTGCGTTGAACAGGGCACTTGAAATAGCACAACAAAGACAGTCCTCTGGTTATATAGTTCGAAATCAGGTTCGTCGCCAAAAAATCCAAAAAGAAAATAAAATTGAGCTGAGAATCCGCGTAGATAGCATCATCAGGATAGAAGAAACGTTTTCTTTGCAAGCGTCGTCAGTATATGAAGTCGGCTGCAGGATGAAATGAAGTGCCTAGGGAGGGTGAGACATGGTCTTGAACGTTAGTCCAGGTATGCCGTCTAGCACTCTGGAGACTTTGAGCAATGCTCACGTCATCAGAATACATAGAAGGGAAAGTTTCTTGGGTGACTGTGTAAGGACGAGCTGTGGATAAGCGAGAAACGGGAGCCACAAGGGTCGCACCAGTGCTCGATTGGTGATACGAGGATATGTCGGGAGTTGAGTACCTTCCAAAAAGACGAGGATATTGTTCCTCGCCGTATGCGGACGTCAACACCGGGGCATTCCGAAGGTGTGGGTTATATCCATCGGAATTACAAGTAACTTGGTCCGAGTCACCATTTATGTCAGTGTCTGGGGAACCGTCGCTATAAGGCGACAAGTGATGGCGAAGCAAACCGGCCATGGGAGGTGCTGGAATTTCCAACGGTGACGGCAGGGAATCATCCCCTTTGTACGGAGTAGAGAGGAGAGAAATATTTCGATGTGAGCGGAATAGCTTCAATCGCTGAACGAGGTGAGACAATTGTGGTGCTGAACCCAGTAAGCTATGACGAAGGACGTGGGTTGCTTGAGCGCCTTCAGTCCAGTCGTTACACTGTCGCCAGGAAAGCTTTATCCTGCCGTCCGGACGAGGTGCCATGCGATGCTCCAGATAGAAGTATGGCGGTTCAGATACGGTGAATACAGCATGAGCGATGCCCGGACTAGTGTGATTAAATTCGGTCGCAATGATTCTGTCGAATGGTATCTCCATCTTGAAACCAGTTCCACCGGATAATATAAACCAGGCGAGAGATTGTTTGGCCTCGCAGACATATGCCACTAGGTCGTGTTTACTAACAGTAGTAGCAATGCGTCTCCAAGTACCAATTGAGAGATCTGTACAGGGGATAAAGGTCACAGCTACAACTTATCGTCAGCCAATTTCTCAAGCTAGTATATATCTGGATTTCTCACCCTCATCTTCATGGATGATATGGTGTAGGTCACCATCGTATTTGAGGGAAGAAGTATCTGGAGATCTAGAAACGTTGCGGTCTTTGACTTTTCCGTCAAGCATTTTAGCTTTTGCTCGCCTACAAGAAATCCCAACCAGTCGCCCAATCAGTGGACGAAAGTACGATAACAAGTCTTATCCTACCGATTCTGGAACCAAATTTGCGTTTGGCGCTCTTGCATACCTAGTAAATCACTGATCTCCCGTCTACGAGCAGCTGTAGGGCTGCGATCGACAGCAAAGTAGCGTTCTAAATGAATGAGCTGTTCTGGTGTGACTCTGGATCGTTTTCTCTTCTCCCTGGACCTACGACTAGACGATCTTATAATGGCATCCCCATCGTTGTCTGCCTCAGTCGATTCTGATGCAGCCGAATCGGGGGAGGTTGCCAGAGGAGTGATGGGTGAGCCGGTTGTCGCTGCGGAGATGGGGGTAGTAGAGTCGTCGTCTGGTGCATATACTGCATCGGGCTCAATTCGAAGGGATTCGCGTCTGGTTCGTGTGATAGGAGGCATCGACTGGCGTTTAACAGCTCAAATGTCGAAGCTTTATAAAGATTACAGCCATAAAACGCACCTTTTACGACCGTTTTTGAAAAGAAGCGCGCAAAATTATGTCTGGTTGCAAGAACAAAGTAGTAGCCGACAACTATTGACTGTTGCGGAAAGGTCGGAAAAAGAATGTGCAGCAAGAAGTCGCGCGTCGAGAAGAGGATTTGCAGTGATGGGTGAAAAGGAAAGAGAGGAGTATACGGCCAGATCGGTATGTCATGAATTCGCAAACACGGGAAGAACGCAGGGTCTGAGTGGAGACCTTGCTAATCCCAAAAAACAGCGATCAGATCTAGGAACCACGAGTGCTCTGGTGATGGGTGTTTGTTCCCGCAAGGGTTACGCAGAGTTCTGATGTTGTTCTTTCTCTTTTACTTCATCTCCATGTGGCGACTCATGGGAATGTTTTGGCACTTGTTAATCCTGTTTCTTTCTGGGTACAGATTCTCATGACATGTGGGACCAGTGTGGGACTCTCGCCTACTCTCACCCTAAGTGCTGGAGATTTTACGAAGGATTTGCGTCAGAGATTGAATACATTGCGGACATCATGGGATTAGCCCTACGGTTCCGCAATGGAAAGTGCCCGTCGGGATTTTTTCTCTGCACGTCTTGATGCCAATAGTTGCCATGAATGCTTGTTTAGGTTGCAGATATACATAAAGCCTTCAGGCCTTAGCTTCAGGACCCAGGTCCTCAACGGTTGCTAAGCAGCGTCAGAATTTATCAGAAAGTCGGTCGCACTCGGTCGCGTCGACAAGAGAGGAGTCAGGAGACCTTGCGCCGGGCGCCGGGCGCGTCGAGGATAGAACCTAGAGGCGGACTAAGTGGAAAGATGCAATAGGAGTTAGCGCGAATTCGTTGACAGCAACCAACCAGGATACAAGTACCCTGACCAATCTGAACCATCTGTAACCTTCTGTAACGCAATGCACCTTCCAACTTCGGAAGGGGACCACGGAAGGGGACCGGTCTCCGACGCGTCAAGAAGACAAAGTTCAGGCCTTGGACAACGTGTACATATATCCACTGCAGCCGAGCTTTACGCTGTTTTACGGTGTACACTAAGAATTCCGTCTTACCGCTCGAGAGCCGCAGGATAAGCAAGATTACTTGCTTCCGATAATCGGATTGGAAAGAACTTCAAAAGGATTGTTCTCTGATGTCCTGGGTAAATATCTCAGTACATGGAGATGGAGAACACTTATTATCTATACTTACATAGATCAGCTTCGGGAAGCTGTAAGCAGAGTTGCGTTTGTATTAACTTCGAGAGTAAACGTTCGCGTCTTGAAAAATACCTACATAGGGAATACGATGATAAGGTATCAAGATTCAAAGGACCATTGAAGGTGACAGGTGCATTCTCTCTATTCAGTTTTCAGGAGACCAAAGGAGCCCTATTATATTACCATATCTGTAGTTCATTGCCTTGAGCCTCTCAAAGAAGCACAACGCGAGGACTTCAGTCGTGATTTGCGTCCCAACCTGAGAATATAAATGGTCCGATACTTTGAACAAAGAACAATAAAGAAACATATATTGCCTACGGTTGGATGTCGGTCTTTCAAGAGCATTGAAATGCTACAAGAGCTGCTTGAGACGCAGGAATACCTAAGTGCTCGTTTAACGCAACAGTTCTCGCAGAAACGAAGCCACCAATCAATCCATCTGGAGTTTCGTACGACTGACCGCCCCAAGTCAAACCAGATGTATCATCAGAATGCCTAAAATCATCACATTAACTCGATTAAAGACGAAAGAAGATAGAACGATTATCCCTTACTGAATCTCCAACATCTTCGCCACGATGTTATGGGTACCACATCTATCAGGGAAGTATATCTTCACTTTTGCAACGGGTCGCTGAGTACCGGCAGTCGCATCTGCTTGGAAATATGGTGTGTGGTTAATCAGAACCAATCTCTTCACTTGGGAATCATCATAAAATGAGTAGCCGGATATTTGAGGGTTGTCAATAGGGAGCTCGGATATCAGGGTGTTCCCATATCGTCCGATGGCCTCTGCAGCCACTATGCCGGCGTAATATTGAGGTTGGATATGTGGTGGGAGCGGTGCAGATAACGGGGATCCATCCAAAATCGAGCGGGTGAGCGTGAGCGGTTGAATCTGCAGTAATAGTGTAGAAAAGTAGTTGAAGCAATAGAAGGGATAGTCATCAAACCAATCCATACCAAATTGTATTTGAAACCGATGCCATCATGGAAATAGACTTGCTTGATCCCAAGTGTTGCGCTTAAGAAAAGAAGATTCCATCCTTGAGTCGATTGAAAGCCATACAAGTCTAAATAGGGTCTACCTGTATAACGCGTAGTCCAATGCCCATATAGCAGCCCCAGCAGTGTTACTTACTCCTGGGGCTCCCTACCAATTCAGTGTGTAAGTGTTTCCAAGTCGACTGATGAAAATTAGTCGTTTACATACATGGCAAGAGTAACTATTTGTTTCTCCAAGAATGTAGTCGAAGCCTTGATCGTTGGTAGCTTGAATGTCGGATGCATATTGAGAAAGGTTACCGCGAATATTAGCTTTGCTCATCAGGTCCGAAAGAACACCTTCAGATCCAGAACAAAACGTTCCCTGGTAGTGATGTTCTGAAAATCTGAGGACTACTTTGTAATTCTAAGTACGGGCACGAAAGGGCGTTGCTCACGCTTGTATGTATTGTCCGGCGAGAGAGTTAGAGATGCCTAAATTGAAGATCGCTTGTGGAGAAAATCCTTCGAAATTGGACGACGATCCTGACGGATTATGTCGAATGAGCGATTGTTGACTGCTTTGCTCTTCGACTCTCACCTGCAAAGGCGCCCGCTAGGAATCGAGTGGAAGTGGTGTTCAGTTTTATTTCTTCGAAAATAGCATCGGCAAAATGGGTCCATCTAGGTAAAAAGATGATTAGCGAATGGAAGACCGGTGTTGAAACAGGATAAGACTCACTCAGAGACGTATTGAGTAACGTTGTAGTTCTTTGGCCTTAGTCCGTTGTTCATGTACAAATCTATTGGGTTTAGGGTTGTCTGCTTATGGTTCGAGAGAGATACCTTCTTTCTTACCCGGTTCATTTCCTATTTCCAGAAATTTCAAGGATATTCCGAGGTTAGATATTTCTGGTCCGGAGAACGCTTGCATGATAGAAGTGGCTTCGACGATAGCGGCTGTCAGGTTGTTTTGTCCAAAGTTGACACCCCAAATTACCTCAGTATCTAGATAAGAATGATAGCAAAAAACGTCTCTACGAGAAAGTGAGTTGCCCTTCATACCTGGCAAAAGATACTTGGCGGTAGTATAGTAACTATCTCCGACAGTGATATTGGTTGCTTCAGGATACGGAGTGGTCGGATTGGGAGCTGGGAAGATGTCTTCGGCGTACTAAAGTTACTTGATTAGCTGAAGGACTGGGAAATGGCCAATTACTTATTTTACCTGGACACCGTGGTCGAAGTTGGTGTGGTCCTCGCTATTGGCACCAATTCTGATTCCGGGGGGCGAGCCAGTAAGGTTCTTAAGGTTTTCCATGACATTGTAGAAGAACTGGTTGCTTGAAGTTGTACCAGACCAGTCCGTCCATCGGTCCTGTTCGATTGAAAGGGAGACGAAGGAAGGGGATATCGTAACGGCGTTGTCTGCAGGGGGGAGAACAACATTTATATCTGTGAATGAGGAGTCGGTGGAGATGAGAGTCGCTGCATGGGAGAGTTCAGTAACAGCGGCAGCAAGAAACAGAATGGGTATACGGGAAGGGGACATGAAAGGCCTTGGAGAAGCCATTCAAGCTTTCATACCCTACGGCTTTAGGGAGCATTGATCAAATTGAGTTCCGAGTTGTCCCCTGACAGTATTGCATGATTTAGAAGCAGCCTTCATTGCTGTCACCACCCGATTACTGGAGATGATCAGTGGAACGAAATGGACACGAACAAAGTGCGAGGTACAAATGTAGCCCTACGTAGCTTGAATGTTCGACTTCAAACTTTCAGGCCTGGAAGGGAAGAGGAACAATTTCATGAATGCGAGTCATGGCCTGGGTCAATTATTTGGAAGCATGATGTACACAATCGTCAAGTTCACCATCTATGTAGAGAAGTTGACAGAATCTGGGCAGAAGTTAGAACGATGTGGTAAACGAGCTCATGGTCACATGTATCATCCACCTTTACCAGTAACCTTCAATCTCATGGCCGACGTCCGGGCACTTTTGAAAGCAAAACGACAAGAAGCTCGCATCACACATCCTCTTGCATTATATAGTCAGTCGGGTCTGCTGAGATGTACAGCTTGTGGGACCATTGTCAAGCATGCCTCCGCATGGGAAGGACATTTAGGAAGCAAAGCTCATCGGACCAATGTAGCGCGACTAAAGGAGCAGGAAAGAGCTAGAGAAGAGCAGAGGCTCAGAGAAGAGAGAGAGGAACAGGAAAGATTATCGAAAGGGAAACGGAAAGCAGAACAGGAAGATATAATTATGCAGGATGAAGAAACTACGTCAGATACTGCGATGAAGAAGCCACGGCTCAATGAAGGTCCCAATGGCTTCCCAGTTGACTTCTTTTCGGATCCTTCGCGTGCAATACCACTAGGTGGTGGTAGTTCTGATAACGAGGAAGAGGAAGACCAACCCGCATCGGCCGCGGAAGGTGCACCGGTAACAACAGCAAAGGCACCTTTGGATTTAGAATGGGAACGCTTTCAACGGGAGGTGGTCGACGCTCCTGATTTCAAAGAAACGTACGAGAACGCGACTATTTTTGCTGAGCCTGTACTGGCTCCCGAGGTGCCCGAAGGGTTTCCTGTCCCGGAAACGTCTTCCGAGCCCACGGAGCCGTCTAAAACAGAAGAAGAGGAGGCTAGACGGCAGAAGGAGTTGGATGAACGGGAACTGATAATGGACAGGCTGCTCGAAGAGGAAAGGGCGCAGGAGGAGGCAGATATGAAAGTAGTTGCCATGAAGAATAAATTGGAGTTACTGAGGAAGAAGAGAGAGGCTGCAAAAGTTGCAAAGGTGTCTTCATCTTCAGCATGACACTGGTCCGTATTGCTTCCCCAAACCTCAATCTGAATGACATTTGACGTTCCAAGTGTATAGTTCATAGTTCATAGTATACGGATACCCTAAATCTACGATACACACAAAAGTCATATCTTACCCAGATCCTACCACTTCATTGTTCCCCAAGCATTGAAAGCGACACCTCGCATATTCCAAATTCCCTCTCTTGGCTGCACATTGCCAGCCTCATCCTTCGCTCTAGAGTGGAGCTCCCCAGAAGGTTCAGAGATCTTAATCTCAACTTCCCAAAGAGTCCAACTCCATCTACCTTCCTGATATGTGATTCTCGTAGGATGCCAAGTAACGCCACTGTCCGTCGAAATATCGATTGCAGCAATGTTTCCGCAATCTCCAGGCGTAGCATATCCCTTGACGTGTAGTCTCGATGGCGAAACTTTGAATATAGACCCAATCACAGAGTTCAATGGTAACGCGGTCATCGATGCAAATTTGGACCAAACGGGACGCGCTTGGTCTTTTGTTTCAATCTGTTCAGACTCACTTTTAACTATCGGCGATTAAGGAAAGAATGGTCCAATTACCTCAGGCGGTAGAACTTTGTAATCGCGTTGCTGATAGTAATTAGGGGATTCTTCCGGAGAAATTATGATGGTGTCAAGCCATTTTACCCATCTTGCCCCTAAATAACCCGGAACGACAACGCGTAAAGGACCACCATGCTCTGCCGAGAGTGGTTCATCGTTCATCTGGGACCAGTAATGAAAGAATCAAATATCAAGTGACAGCTGCTACTCACCTCATATGCCAACAACACATCATCTTCCATTCTCAATGCTTTGGCTAGAGGTATAGAGGCCCCATAATACTTGTCGTCCTGGCATAAGGTAGCAAAGGAAGCGAAGCAAACGTGTGACTGATTGTCTACTTCGACGCCGACGTGGTTTAGAACATCCCGCAGACGAACGCCACCCCAGCTACAATTGGCGATTACTCCGCTGTTCCATCCAACACCATGGACGGGCTTAATTGCCCCCATTTCATTTCGTCTATTTCCTGCACACTAAAAAACCCACAACAGGGTCCGTGTGAGATCCACAGCTACATATTACTTAGGTAGAGAGTCACCTGAAGAGCCGCAACGACACGGGCTTTGGGAAAAGAGGATTTTAGTTGAGGGACCGACATCAAGATATCTTTTTCAACCGCGTTTTTGATAGTGATGCTATAACTGTCTTCGACAAATTCGCGCACAGGACCATGATTGCGGCAATACACGAGCTCCTCCGGGGTGTATCTTTGTAACTAGTCAGTACAATAACATATGCGCTGAGGATAGCATAGCGTACGCGAATTCAACCAACGAAGCGGCAGGTGGTTCAGCATTGAAAGGCTGAGGAGCCTGAACAAACAGTTTGTCGGAATGGGGAGGTTCCGTAGAAAAATCCATTCTAATATGTTTGTGGCGGTAGATGGTGTTGGTTGAAGTTAAAGTCGAGGTCGACATGAGGTATCACTGGTAGGCGGTTGTCGGAGCTTGTCGTCACGAGTTGATCGGTCCTCAGTCTCGCTGAAGGTACCTTTGGCTGCGGCAATAGTCGAAGAAGTACAACCAATCACAGATGGAATGATTCTACAATTTGAAACTGTCCAACAGCAAGAAAGATATAAGTCAAGAGAAAAATTGAATTGTTATTCCGCGAGTGACTTTGAGAGTTATCTATAGATTTTACAGGTCGTTTCTCGAGCGTAATATGGAGATGGGAATCAAGGCTCTAGAGATGCAGGGAAAGTACCGCTCTCGCGCTGCGCGTCCCACTTTTCAGTCTGAAAACAAACATTGGTAAGAAGTAATGTACAGGAACAATCGTTCTTACCCATCCATCTGAAACGTAAAGGATATTTAGAACAGAAGACAATGAATCAGCAAGATCATTATACGCACTAGGGCAAAGAGCCTTATATGCCTGGAGGAATTGCTGGCACGGAGCAAAATCCTCGCCCTTCGCTTTGACACATTTGAAGTAGTCAGTATAATTCTGGAAACTACGGTCCACGATGTCAAAAAAGGCCGAGCGCTGTGACCAGGTTGACTTTGACTTTACCAGTTTCTAGTTTGGTTCTGGTTGGGAAAACGGGCTGCAGAGGACTGAGTCAAAGATGCATGAAAGTGTAGCATGCGCTGCTCACCATCAAATGGCACCGTCTTCAGAACATATTTGCTACCCAGCGTGTTACCTTGTTATATCGTGCTCGGAGTGCTAATTGCTTACCTGCGAAGCTCAACGATATCAACCTCAGAGTCGGACATTGCTGCAGACTGGAAAAAGCTGGGAAAAAGTACCTGGAAAAGGTCGGAAGGTCGGACTCGGAAGACTTCGCGAAATTCTTGCTTACAAAGCAGTGTCCAGCTTGATCTCGAATCAAATTCTCGATTCTCTATTATGGACGGACTGCTCGCTGAAGTCGCTGCAAAGCGCAAGGCTATATCGGACGACCAACTAAACCCTAAGCCCTCAAAGTATATGCGGAGAGGAGAGCTTGAGCGTTTGCGCGAAGAGCAGGAAAGGAAAGAAAAGGCCGAGAAAGAAGCCGAAAACACAGCAGAGAAACAACGGAAAGAGGAATTAGTTCGAAAAGCAAGTAAAGTATGTACTCTTTTGCTTCTCTTCGACTTTGACCCATGTCCTAATTCTCGAATGGAGAACAGGCCCCTTCAAGGCCAGCTTCCTATTCTCCAAATCCAGAAATACGCGAAGGAGCATCTCTAATACCAGAATCGTCGTTCAACATCTCGAATGAAGAGACCATTCGCCGTCTTCGTTCAAAGGGTCAACCTATCAGACTCTTTGCAGAGTCAGACAAGGACCGCAGACTACGACTTCGTGCGCTCGAGTTGATTGAAGAGAAGGGTCACGATAAACAAGCGGGACAGAATGATTTCAAGAAAGCCTTGGAAGACGTTGAGAGCGTTGAACGGGAGCTGAAGAACAAAAACAGTAAAGGGAAGAAGAAGGGCGAGGTAGAACTGGCTGGGGAAGGCGTCCTCGATTTGGATCTTGTCAAAACTGACCCAGACAAGCTTTACCCTATCATTTACTATGCTTTGAAACGCGTGCTCAACGAATGGGGCGAGGCAATGGACGAAAGACCCGGTGTGCATCACTTCCTTGTTGGTATACGTAGTGTACACTCACTTACTTCTTTTGCATTTTCAGAGCACGTTAAACGTACGACTCAAGGAAAGCTCGCAGCAGCCACTCAAGTGCAATCGGCTGAGTATTTGAAGCCTTTGTTCAAAACGCTACGTTCGCGGGTATGTACTTTGTTACATATACGGTGCCGCTCCTAAATGTACCTCTTTTGTCAGTCTTTACCCCCTGACATGTTGGCTCGCATGTCTGAAATCGTGCACCACATGCAGAAACGACAGTATCAGAAAGCTAATGATTCTTACCTTCGACTGTCTATCGGAAATGCACCTTGGCCGATTGGTGTCACCATGGTCGGGTATGTATGCTCTTAAAGTCCTGATACTTATCCCTAATTGTACATCTATGTCAGGATTCACGAACGTTCAGCTCGAGAGAAAATCTCTTCAGATCAGGTTGCACATGTGCTCAACGATGAAGTTAGCCGGAAATATATCCAAAGTTTGAAGAGGTACGTTCGGTAGTTTTTCTACCTTTTCACTTCGCGCTTACCAACATATCTTGTAGATTGCTTACATTCTCTCAAACAAAGTATCCCCCAGAAGATGTTTCTCAACTGATGGGTTAAAATGCTGTAGTTATCCCCATTGTACTCTTAGCTTCAACGAGTGATCTGTTTGAACGCGTTCATCCTTTTCAGAAGTGACACTGATAGTATACATAGAGCCGAGTATCAATCAATCTATCTATCTATCATATAATAGAAAGACAACTGCTGGTCATGTTAAAACGCTGGATGCGCAATTGCTGCGCTTGGCGGTCCAGTAGCCATCGGGGTTGAAGATACTTCCTTCACTGGAGAGCCGTTCGTCGCACCAGCACTTGTAGAGAGATTGGCACTAAACACGAGTCGTCTGATGACCTCGATGTAAAAACTGTAAGACAATCTTACCTGGTAGAAGGAGTGGATGTTGAAGGGTCAACATCAGGTGTTATTTTGAGAAATCCAGCTTGCACCAAAAAATCCCATACGCGACTTGTCTTGTTCACATCGACCTTGACAAGATCCCGCGCTTCACGCCTACGCAGCTTACCGCCACGACGTGCGTACTCTCGCACAAGGGTTTCCTTAATGACGAGATATGGTTTTGGAAGTATCCTAAGTTGGGAACAAAGTGCCTGTTCTCCTTGAGTAAGTAAATGCAGCGATGGGCTATTGGCCAGATTGAGGGGTGGTGCTGAAGGGCAAAGCGTGAATTGGTGATTATAGGCTTGCAGGAATTAGCAAGACTTACGAGGTCGACGTACGACGGGTGCAGATGTGTTGGGTACCAAGGGCGTGGCTTCTCTATCGTGACTCTTTCTACCATCATCACCATGTAAAGTAAGACTTGCTCGACGCTGGTCAGGGACAGAGGACTGGCGAAGAGACTTTGCAAATGCCTCTCGGTTGTTGGCCTTGATTTGGGGCTAAGAACAGAATAGGTCAGAACATAATCACTTATAAAGTACAAAGTTGCATTCTTACACGTCTGGTACAATCAATTTCGAATTTTTCAACGTCTCCAGCAGTCTGCAAGCCCAGGCGTCGCTGGTCTTGAAGTTCTTTGATTCTTTTCCTCAGCAAAGCCTCATCTACAACAAAGCATGAGTATCAACCATTGATCAACCGAATGTGTGACTTTTACACAAGATATCAGCAGTGAAAGCTTCATAGTCAGCAGCTGTCCCAAGTCGAGCAAACGGTCGAAATCGATGGATAATTTCCCTTTCTTCACGCGGTCGTTTCTTCTCGGAAGCTTGAATCTACAAGGTCATATTTAATCATGAGTGAGGAAGACTTCTGTAATGGGCCATACCTTTTTATATTCGAGCAGTCCGCGATCGTATATGATGGATTTGGACTCCAATCGTTTCTCAATGCGCTGGAAGTACATCTCCATTAATGTAAACTTGAACGCCAAGGAGTCTTCGGTTTCAATAGGCGGTGGTTGCGTTAATTCCTCGACATCTTCTTCATTCCCTTCTTCATTACCAGAATTTGAAGGAGCTGTTACTTCTTTCGGTACTAAAGGAGGCGAGGAATGATAACCATTCACGATGCCGTTTGAGAGACCTTTTCCTGCACTTTTTCCAGCGAATACACCTTTCTTCCCGGATGTTCCGCCGTTCCTTCTTTCATCTTCCCATCGTAGACGTGCCTTGACGTCTAGGTCGTTTTCATCCTCAGGGATTTGATCACCCCCATGCTGCATGACCACACCGAACTCCAAGTCCTTGACTAGATCTTCTGCTTCATGGTCAATCTCGTGTTCAAATTCCAGCCGACCAGGGAAAAATCCAGTAATTTCGTGTATCCCAGGAAGAGATACTGGAGTAGGCTTCAAGGGAGGCAAGGGTGCAGCGTTCATCTCTGTTATACGACGTCGTTTCCTATCTTGAAAATCTGCGGGGTCTATGTCAAATGTTCGATCCATCGGCTGGACTACGTCGAAACAGGGTCGATATGACGACTCGAAGAAGAACTTACTGGTAATGGCCAGCTTTTTGAATTGATATAAACTTCGTTGTAGTGGGCAGCGCATTCTTCCTTTGTATGAGTCCGAACGGTTTCAGCAATTTTCTTCCAGTTGCCGAAACCATGAGTGGCGATGCCTTTAACAAGCAAAAGCTCCCTGTGCCACGATGATGAGCGATTGTTGAATGTGAAACTGGGAATAACAGGATCTGGACATACTCGTCTGCGCCCCAGTCCTCAGAAAAGATAGGTTGTGAACTGATTTCCTAAGACACACTCTGTAAGAACCGAGTTGACTCCTTTGTCGATTATACGCACGATGACCCGGTACGGATGTCCACGTTTATGACCTGCAAATTCTTTGCCCGCACAGAAACAGGTCGGGCATAAGTCTACACCATCTCCAGATTCGCAAACTGGGTCGGCACATTTGATACGAATAGCGTGTGTCAAGTCGCTTGAGCAAGAATCACAATGGTATTCTCCGCCAGGTTCGTGAACTTTACCAAGAAGGAATGAGCGATGATTTGAGAAAGATTTGAAACCCGGCATACGAGCAATATCATCATGGTTGGTTTGATCGTGATTGGTTTGGACCTTGCGTTGTGTCACGGTCATAGCAGTTGAGGTTGGGAGTATAATCCTAGTAATGAGCATTAAGCTAGAGAACCTGGCCAAAGGTTTTGCGCCACTCACTTTACGCGCCTCTAGGTTCTTTCGTATCCTGACTTTAGAGATAATATTCGTTGGAGGGCCCAGGATATTGTGATCCTTGTGCGTGTGTTGAGGCCTTGAGGCCTAAGGGTCAATGACTCGGCCTGAAAGATAGTGGATTGAAAGAGAAGACACCCAGCGCTTATCAATCCAGCTAAGGCCTAGGCGCCCGAGTGGTCTTCGTGCTTATAATCTATTGACGCCCAAAGGGCGCCCTCGAGTGCTTAACCGACGTAATAGGCGGTTCTAAACATACCTTGGAGAGTACAGTATGTACTGTATATACTGTATAAATAGTATCTATGTACACACTATCGCTCGCTCGGTGATATTTAAAGAGACGCCCTCGTATCACAGGGTGCAAATTATCATAAGTTTTTGTGGCTTATGAGAAACTTACGGTGAATTAACATGAAACAAGCTTTAGAACCCGTGCCTTCGCCACGGTGGCTCGCTTTGCTCGCACCGTGTGCTACAGCAGGGTTCACAGCTTGTTGGGGGCAAGCCCCCAAACCCCCCTTGGTCGGCGCCTTGCGCCTCCAGATTCATTGTGTAGTGTTATGAGCTATTTCATTGACAACAACATACATTTCATTTCTAAAAGAACTTCTGGGTACATACTATCTGTAGTAAAGCAATGTCCAGAGACTTATCTTCACTAAACAGAGCTTTAACACCATTGTACTTCATGTCTGTCAAGCCCATGCCTTGGCACCTCGCCCCGCCGCTCGGTATCCCGAGATATACTCTTTATTGTAATTTTCTCCTTATTGTTCTTTCTTGCTACACATACCCATTCCTTCTAGTCTCTCCTTATTGTTGTTTACTTTACCCTGCAGGTACTACATGTATAGCTCCTAGTAGTTAGTCTGGCGCTCTGCACCAATGTGCTGATCCGCAGATATAAATACTGCCTGTACAATACTGTAGTTCCTCAGTTTAATTATCAACTTAGATTCTTCTCTCCAACTGAGTGTCAAGTCCATGCCTCGGTGTCCCATTCCGCCGCTCGGTACTCTGAGATCCACTCTTTATTGTAATCTCCTTCTTATTGTTCTTTCTTGCTACACATACCCTTTCAACCTAGTCTCTCCTTATTGTCTTTTACTTACCCTGCAGGTACTACACGTATAGCTCCTAGTAGTTAGTCTGGTGTTCTGCTCCGATATGCCAATCCGTAGATATAAATACTGCATGTACGCTACAGTAGTTCCTCAGTTTAATTATCATCTTAGATCACTCTATTAACATCCTCAACTTGAGTCTCTCTCTGTACTCTCATCACTCTCTAGTCTTCAGGCTCATCGCCTTGAAATACTTGCTACTCTAGCCTTAGGACTTATAAGTTCTTTGGTTCACTCCTCGTCACCGGCGATACCGCCGCTCCAACTTGGCTGCTTCTGGTTCCTCTCTTCTCTACTCTCGATCTCCGGGGACTAACGGCATAACGGCGGTGTTGTTAATAGCTTCACTACTGTCCCATTTGACCCTCCGCCCTTCGACACCTTGTAGCCCCTGGCATGTTTACTCAGTGTACATGATCTTAACACTGAGTTCATCCTCTCTCACCTATAAGTCTTCAGGCTCGTCGCCTTGAAGTACTTCTTGCTCTGACCTTAGGACTTAGAAGTTCTTTGGTTTGCTCCCCGTCATCGGTGTTACTGCCACTCCGACTTGGCTGCTCCTGGTTCTCATCTTCTCTGTTCTCGTTCTCCAGGGACTAACGGCGTAACGGCGGTGTTGTTAATAACTTCACTACTGTCCCACTCAACCCTCCGCACTTAGATACCTTGTAGCCTCTGGCACGGTTGCACAGTGTACATGATCTTAACAATGTCTGTATATTTGCCTGACCAAGGGTACTGGATGGAGAGCACTTGTGCCTTCACTATGGTAGCTTGCTTTGCTCATGCTGCAAGCTACAGCTGTGTTCACAGCTTGTTCAACATCCATCTGCAAAACCTGGATATTCAGCTAAGCACTGAGAGCATATCCCAGCAAATCCCAGTGCTTTCAAACCCTTAGCCAAAAATACAGGTTTTGCAGATCTCAAGCCCCCAAAACCCCATTAGTCCTTGCTTTGCAACTTATGATTAGTTATTGCTTTGAATTAATGCCCAAGTGTTATTGCAGATGCTGGCAGTTGGATCCAGATTCCTGAGTATCATTTTCAATTTTAAAGAGGAAGTCCAGAGCCATTGATACTGTTGAGATACTCAATAGGATACCAAAAATCACTGGCATGAGCATTGTCAGAGTTGTGATATGCATGACTTTCTCCAGACATTGAATCCAGGCATTCCAAGTTGCCATACACTGTATCATTTCATATATGTACAACACACCACACTTATCAGATACTTTGAGGATAATGACACTATTAGTAACAGCAAATGTCAGTGTTATCATTGAGTCTATGTCTATCTTAAACCATACAGTAAGGCTGAGTATAGTGGCTACTGTGCCGCTTCGCGGCAAATATTGTGGGCGCTCTGCGCCGCCGCTCTGCGGCAGGATCCTAGAGCTGCTTATGTAAATTACTTGAGCGCCTAACCCGTCGCTTTTTAGTATATAGGATGGCTAAAGCATAAGATTGTCTACTTATCTTGTTGTTTATGATGAACTTATGCAAATAAATTTCCTTTTATGGAAATTTTATTCCATAAATTCCACAGGGTGCAAATTATCATAAGTTTTTGTGGCTTATGAGAAACTTACAGTGAATTAACATAAAATGGCTAAAGCATAAGATTGTCTACTTATCTTGTTGTTTATGATGAACTTATGCAAATAATTTTCCTTTTATGGAAATTTTATTCCATAAGTTCTACGTAATACTTTCCATAAGTGACAAATCTTATCTTATCGGAAATTTACATCAATTTTCCGAAAGTCTTCAGTAAGTGGCAGCAACTTATGGAGATTTGCACCCTGTGTTCTACGTAATACTTTCCATAAGTCACAAATCTTATCTTATCGGAAATTTACATCAATTTTCCAAAAGTCTTCAGTAAGTGGCAGCAACTTATGGAGATTTGCACCCTGTGTATTGACCATTACAGGCGTTTGCATAATTTCGTGAACAATCGAGTTTTTTTCTTTTTGCGGTCCGAATATATCCGTTCCCAATTCGGAATATCTAAACGTGATGTGATTGCTTCTCAACCCCATGCCTCCTCAAAAAATGCATCTATTGGTGGTATACTGAAGACACTACTGGGATGATGGGATGTAGTGAGAGAGTGACTCAGAGAATACTGCAATGACATGTTAAATGCAAAAAGAATGAGGGAAATCACTTCAAAATAAAAATTTTGAATACCTTGCCTTATATAAGCTTAACACTGTTCCAATAAAGAACTCGAGGCTGGTATGAAGGAGATTTGGATACAGGCTCAAAAGATATCAAGGAGACATATGGCAGAGCTGTTACAGGCCTGATAATATATGAGGACCATGATGTGCTAGGATATGTAGGGACTTGTACTAGGATGTGCACAGTGAGAAAACATGTCACATCACGTGGCTGATAAGATAGGATATATCCGGACCGCAAAAAAAAAAAAACTCGATTGTTCACGAAATTATGCAAACGCCTGTAACGTGACTATGCTATACTAGGTTTACCCTTGCCTCGTTTACTTTTTTGCCTCGGAGTAACCTCACTCTGTATTGCGTGCCCCTCTTCATTGACATGCACGAAGAGTTTAGTCTTACTCTCAAAGACTTTTCCACAACCAGCCCAGTTGCACTGTATCTGTAAAATGCTTCAGAAGCTCATACGGGCGCGTGCGAAAGAGAAAATTGCTAACACTATGCGTTGCGCCGCTCAATTCCGCTTTCTTGGCCTGTCGTGCTCTGCGTTGTTCGCGCTTGGACAGCTCCAGCTTCTCGCCTGAATCGGGCCTGGCAGAGTCCTTTCCCTGCTCAATAGAGCCAATCTTTGATGAACCAGCTTCTTCAAAGAAAGCATGATCCAAACCTTGCATCTTTTTTTCAGATTTTGGACGAGGCTCTTTAGACGTCGCTAAAGGTTGTGCTTTTTCCCGGCCTTTCTTGCCTTTTGATAAGTGACGCGGATTGATTTCCTCCCCATTCTCTTCACGAGAAGCTTCTGGGGTGGCTGCATATGTGTGAATTTCCTGTTCGCTAGGTGGAGGGGAAGGAGATCGCGGAGGCTCATCCAGGAAGGAATCAAGATGGTCCTCAATAGTTGGCGCCGTTTCTTCAACCTCCAACTGCGGCGCCTGATCCAAGCCCAACATCTCTCCCTCGTCCAACATTTCTCTACGAAGCCTTTCTACTTCTCTTAAATGCTTTTTGCTTCGTTCGTGACTGTCCCACGCAGCCTCACTTCTGAATGACTTGTTACACGCAACACATTCCCATTCTTCAGGGTCATCTCCCTCTGCAACAGCCCATTCCAAATCATGTTCGCCAACTCGACTATCAATCCTTTGCCAGTCCTGCTCGATATAGGCTGCGTCCGGTGTAAATATCTTCCTAGAATTTGGGGTGGACGAGCCGGATGCATGCATTTGAGTAGCCTCTGCTTGCCGTGCGATATGCTTCTTGTACCGCGGGTCCCGTTTTTTCAAGAATTTAGCCAAAGACTGGATTTGATCTCGATATTGTATGTATAACCACAGTTGTTTTCATGACTCACTCTGACGGTATCATTGAAATCTCTCCGAGCATCCTCTCTTGCCTTTTTATTGTCCTTCTCCATAAGTCTAATTGGTATTAGTTTCGATTGTGCAGTACCATCATTTCAAACGTACCTGCGCACTCGTCTATCGGGAGCTTCGGATATATTCCAGGCATCTGACCATGCAAAGTCCTTGGCCGTTGCAAAGTTAATCCACGTATTGTAGAAAGTTCGAGCCGCAGTAGCCTCTTCTCCTTTGCTTTGAGGTGCCCACGGCCAGTGTGAATATCCAAAAGAAGGTAGGTACACCTCGTCATCAGATACAAGCTTTTCCTCTGCTACCAGACGAGCAAAAACGCTGCGATATATAGCGTAGAAACCCTGACAATTGACCAATTTAGAGACACAAAGGGCGAAGGTAGAATGCCCACATCGCCTTCATCTCCAAAGTCTTTCCAGAGTGTAGCATCAAAAAAGCGACTGAGTTGGCGTATGGTCAATCCTCTGTCCCGAGCGCGGGAAGGAGGTGCTCCTTTGCGTATATCTTCGTAAACGGTTTCATCGTCAGGCTCCGGAGCCAACGATGCTTTATGGGAGTCGTACCAAGCTCTCTCCTACTTGTGCACAATATAGATCTGATAAAGACATAGTTTGCTGTAGCTTACTTGATCGTCACTAAGAACCTAACATGCCACTGGTCAATCGATGTGTTTGTTGAAATCCGACTGATGATCTCAGATACCTCATATGCTTGTTGCAACTCTGCAAATCGTTTCGTGGCTCCTTCTACATCATCTTTGTTCTTGTCTGGATGGTGAATAAGGGCAAGTCTGCGAAATGAACGCTGCGATAAAAGGTGGTGGAGATCGCATACAAACAAAGAAGGAAGTTGCGCCGCGATACCGACCTTTATTTCATCCGCTGTTGCAGTCTCTTCTACTTCAAGGAGCTGATAGTAATCTGTTATTTCATTTTGAATATTATTTTGTCCAGAGTTCGATGCTCCAGCGCCCATGTTTTTTCTCAGTAGGAGGGAAGCGACGTATAAGGAAAAAGTAGCAAGTCACGTTGGTAAAATCGTCGCGTCATTCATTTTTTGAGCACTTTCCCTTCGAGTTCACGTTCAGTACTTCAGCTTCAGTACCCAGTGTTAACATGTCCGACTTTTTCAAAAACCCGCTTTCAAGCTCATCTACGGGTAAGTGGACCATGCACTGAACATATTGAGCTTACATCTTTCATGAAGATAGTGCTGCTCGCAAACAAGCAATTATGGATCAAGTACGGAACGAATTAGCACAGGCTAACGCACAACAACTCATGAATGTATGTTTGAAGCTCTTGACATAGTCCCACCGCAATTGAAACTTGATGCCAGAACATGAATGAACGATGCTTCAAAGCCTGCGTCACCAAGCCCGGAGATTCATTGTCAAGCTCAGAACAAGTACGCGTTTTCTATTTGTATCGCCATAGGTTCGTTCAAGAGACATTCTCCTAGACATGTTTGACCCGATGCCTTGACCGCTTCATGGACACTTGTGCGTGAATTCTCCTTCCTCCTTCATAATAATGCGCTCAGTCAGAATCCTTTAGTCAACATTGTCAGTAAGACCTACATTTCCCGGATAGCCAAAGAACGCTCAGAATCAGAATCAACACCCTTCAATTGAGCTTTGTGCCATCCTATGTAGAATGCCTTAAATACGTATCCTTCTCACATCACAAAAGTTTTTTAACTTTTCAGAAATCATCGTTCAGATCTCAGGCTCCATAATGAAGCGAGTATATGTCTGCCCCTGTTAAATACTGCGAAAAAACCGACGACCCAAGATTCAAGTATATATGAAGACCAAGATTGTCTACATATGTACCCATTTGTCTACATATGTACCCATTTGTTTAGTCTGTCAATGGTTACAAGAATGTCAAGAGAGAGCACTGCATAGAAAACGATGTGATATTAAAAGACAGCTCCAAGGTATGTAGGATGTGTAGGAGGGTCAGAAGAATAGTGTGCCCAGAATATGTCACTGGTGACGAAGTCCGCGTTTAGATGAATGGAAGATAGAGTAAGTCGTGGCAAGCATAAGTAGTCATCGTGTGTCGTAAAATACGTGCAGAGGATTACATGATTAAGCACAATGGTCGTTTTGATTTCTTGATTGACGGCTGCTCGGGAGGGTATCGTGCCCGCATCTGTCGAACAAGATCTTCGAAGACATCCGCTGCAAAGAGAGTAAGAGAGATTCAGGCATATTTAGTTAAACCCACATATGTGCCAATTTCGCTTTGAAGACGTTTCGTAAAAAGGCAACTTCCAACGACTAGCAAGAGCTTGAATGGTATTGCGATGCACTTCACGTTCATTCACGAGGTCCAACTTTGTCCCAACGACCACGATAGGTATTGCTCCCTGAATTCGAAGAGTTTTAATTGGGCAATTCCTGTGTCAGAACGGAGGCTTACAGCTTCGCCTTTGATACGAATTATTTGCTTGCGAAGGTGATCGATTTCTTTCAGACTCGCCTCCTGGGTCAGACTGCGAACAGACGTGAGAAGCGTTTTTTCGGCAGAACGAACAGTAAACCCGACCTGAAGACTAGAATGAAGCCTTTGCCGGCCTGGAATGTAGGTAAGGTACACGGCAAAAGCTGTTACGCCACCATACCTTGATGTAAACTTCGTTCAGGCTGGTGAATTGTTCAAGGCCTGCTGTATCTAAGACTTCAAGCTAAACAGCAGCAAAATGATGGTCAGTATAAGCTGACAATGTGAGCAGATTGAGGCAGACGCTCTGATGAAAGTGACACGACGGCAGATATTTGAGTGGGTGGTAGGAGAGAGGGAAAGCAACGCACAGATGTGAGAGTCCCATCTACTGAGATGGAACGGCGGTATTCCTCTTCAGTAGGACGGTTAAGGAATCTTCATGCTAACATAATGGCGAGCCAACTCACCTTCAATCGTAGGGTCATAATTCTCCACGAAAATATCCTGAATGAATCGAACTATAATAACCACAAATAGTGTGTATAACTGGTTGGCGTTTGAAGCTGGACGACCATTATCACCTGTGAGAGCAGATTTCCCTACACCCCCAGCTGCTCAACAGTCAGTCATTATCACTTGAGACTTGATAGCTAGGATGCTGTCTTACCCCCTAGAACGACGACTTTGAATTGGGCCATACACTCGCACACTTTGAACCGTGAAGGCAGAGCAAACCAGGGCTCTGAGGACGCTGTAGCGTTATATAACGCGGGGGGAGGTAAAAGAAATACAAAAAGGATAGGAAGGCTGTCAGATTCAAAGATATATGTAGATACACGAGGTCGTGACCAACCATCGTGAGACTGAAAGCTGTATCGGCAACTAGATTAGCATCCGACAGTTGGATGACGGTCAGCATGGTAAGGTCCAGAGTATTCATGGATTTTTCTGAGGGAGGGGAACCACTTGGACGGTGAGTAAGAAAGCTTCAATCTGCGTTTGGCATTGTTGTTGATGGGCCAACAGGGTTATATTCGAGCTGTACAATGACAGTGCTCCCAAGGCGAGCGAAAAGTATGTGTTTTCCTTCTTTGTCTTCTCATTCACCGTTGACCAGAACAGTTTCCGTGCACTTTGCACAGGGGAGAAAGGCCGTACCAGCTCTGATGTTCCGCTGTATTATAAAGACTCCATTATCCACAGGTCTATAAAAGATTTCATGATTCAAGGCGGAGGTCAGAGCACAAACTTTTGTTGCTGAACATTGAACTATATATTATGACAGATTTCACGAAAAGGAATGGGACTGGCGGCGAATCTATCTATGGAGGAATGTTTGCAGATGAAGACTTGATTAGACCATTAGATTCTGAAGCGTTGCTTTGTATGGCAAATCGAGGACCTGACACGAATGGTTCACAGTTCTTCATCACCCTGCGGCCTTGTCCACACCTAAACGGAAAACATGTCGTTTTTGGCAGAGTGCTTAGAGGCTATGATGAGGTTGTTCAGAAGATCGCAGAAGTACCTGTCGATGGAAAAGATAGACCGTTAACTCCTGTAGTGATACACAATTGCGGGGAGTTGGAACTCAAAAAACCACCTGGTATGTTTCTATCTGTCGACGCTATTCACAAAACCTAAATAACAATATTCTAGCCAAACTAGTACCTTTGGAATCAGAGCCGGAATCATTGAAAGAGGAAAAACCAAGAAAATCACGACGTCGTTCACGTTATTCCCGCTCAACTTCTCGTTCGTCAGACAGCGAATCAGACTCGTCTAACAATCGTCGTCGTCGTAAAAAATCGAAACGCAAACACAGGAATCACGGAAATGAAGATAGTATCGAAAAAAAGGAAGCCAAACTCAATTTTAGGGGGGAAACTGAAGAAGAGTACGATGCACGTCTGGAGCGGGAAGAAAACGAACGGTTAGCTGCGGATAGAAAAATCCAGTTGGAAAGGATGAAGGAAAAATATGACGCCGAGTCTCAAACTCAAGATGGCGTAAGGTTCAAAGGTCAGATCGATACATCTTCAAATCCTTGCAGGGTTCGTTACTGAGCATCCCTAGGTCGAGGAAGAATGAAATATATTGACCCAGATGTTCGATTTAGATAATGTTTTGTAAACCGAATTGAACTGTTTTTGCTAAATCATCTAGCCAGCTATGTTCATCGACTAGCAAAAGAGATGTGCGAGGAAAAGGCACTCGCTGAACTTACGAACACATAGGTTATAAATATGAAACTCGAGTTTTAGCGTGTCAAGGCACTGAACACTATATAGTAACTTCACCCAGCTTTTCTGCAAGTGTCTCTTCCTTTCTAATTGTTTCAGCTTCTTCGGCTTTCTTCTTGTTTGCGGCTGCATTAGCAAAACTGAAAGCAGGTCGCACGTTGGCACTCATTCCCTGAGGTATGACTTTGGAAGCGGGAGCAGGTGGGGAGGAAGGTGGTTGGGAATGGGAAGCAGCACTTGCTGGTGGCGTATGGTTACGGCTGATAGGTCGTTCGATGCTAGTTCGAGAACTAGTCCGAGACATGGAGATGCGGTTGAGCTCACGATCTTTTTCTAGCTTTTGAGTAATCTCGATGTCCTTGGCCGTGACATCCACGGGTCTGAGCCTAACAGTTAGCAAACAAATTCATTGTGAATACAACTGAACGTACTTGGCAGTACCGAAAGGATTGGAGCGAGATCCAGAAGTTGGCGGTGTTGGTCCAATTTTTGGAGAGGAGAGTGGGCTAGGAACATTAGAGCCGTTACCCGATCGGGGTAATAATTCCAATTTGCGTCTTCCCATCTGCGGTGTGGGAGGCGTAGAGCCAGTAGCTGTGTACAAATACTCTGAGCTTTCCTTTTCTCGGCAAAGTTGAACGTATCAACTCACGAGAGGTGTTGTCACGGGCAGGCCTTGCCCGAGAGGAACTTCTCCAATCTGACTCTTCAGGAACGGGATCTCTCGGAGGGCCCATATCACCTCGTCCTCTACCACTTCCGAACCTATTGGCCGGAGCCGCGTTCTCTCTCTCTTCTGCAGGTTTGAATTTCGACCCCTTGGACCATACCTCATCGCGATCAGCGGCGCCAGAGTTGTCGGAACCAAAGCCAATGGGTTTTTTTCTCATGGATCCAGTGGGAGTTTCGGGCTCCGGCAAAGCTGCCCGAGGTCGACTTGAACGCCAGTCATTAGCGTCCTCGGATACACTCGGAAGAGGGTCGGGACGAGGTCCATCGAACCTGCGACGGGAAGAATCTCGCGATGATGAAACGTCTGGTAGAGGCCCGTCTCTTCTCCAGGGATTGTCAAATTTGCTATCGTCGTTTCCGCCAAATCCTGAACGTTCCTTGGCTGGATAGAACAGTTCAAGAGATTGTAAATGGAGTTCAGAGATCAAGTACTCACGGGCTTCTGCAACGCTAACTCGAATAGTCCTTCCTGAAAACGCCTGATTGACTTAATAAGTCTCTGAGACGCACAGAAAAAGGATTTCAGGATATTTACAGCGCCGCTTTTAGAGATAGCATCCTTGAGGCCATCCAAATCCTCAAATTCAACATACCCAAATCCTTTTGGTTTATCATCTCTGTCCTTGATAATTTTGACCGACTTGGTCTAAATTAGACCAGTTAGCATTCAGTAATTGTGAGAACCTGGAATGTGACATGCCTTTGTAAAGAATTCCTCGAGTTCGGCTTCTATGAGGTCGAAAGGAAGGTTGCCAACGAAAGCCGTGTACGGGGGTTGAGTTGGTAAAGGAATGTCCTCACGAGGTGGTAGAGCAGCGCGATCAGCTGTCGCTTTCAAGTATTAGTCCAAAGAAATGGTCCGGAAGGAGGTACACACGTCGAGAGGCTAGGAAATCGTCGCTTCGACGGCCGTAGCGGTCATTTTGGTGACCTTGGTCATCATCGCTCCTCATCGCAGCTGCTCATAGACAGTGTATCAATACCAAAGAGAAGTTCACAGCGGCAGCTCGAACTTACGAGCGGAGGGCAATTCGTCCATTTCATCAGCCCATGATCCTGGTGCTAGTGCAGAGCAGAGTAAAGTGAGACGGAAGAAGGAAAAATTGGTAACAGTAAATCCCACCAGTTTCAAGGAACTCGTTCAGAGAAATCTTCTTAGCTTTCTTGGGAGCTGCAAAGATCAACAGGAGATCAGCATTGATACCAAGATATTCTACTTCAGAGGGACCTACGCATAATGCGGTGAGAGAGCAAAAAGTTGGGCTGCAATCATGTGACATAAGCAAGCATAGTTGTGACGTACAACTTCAATCTTTATTTAACCTCAGTCCTCCTCAAGGCCTCAGGCCTCACTCACTGTAATATTCTACTCTTTCGTCAACCCCGAAGCAAGTTCTTGTCGCTCAAAAGATGGCCTCCGCCTCAATAGGAGCCTCTGGGAACGCGTTGGCGAGTCCAATGACAAACGGACATAGCCCACTCTCAGAGCGGATTCAAATCATTAACGACCAGAAACAATTCACGTATGTAGTTGAGCAATTCCCCTTCCACTGAATTGGAACGAACTGTGTATAGGTCGGAGCTGACGTCGCAAATCGAACGCTGGGACCTTCGGGATGCAGGCTTCAACTACAACATTGTTGCTGTCTTTGGCTCTCAGTCCACTGGCAAGAGTTAGTTGGAATGTTCAAACGATGACACCTTTTTGTAACTAATGCTGCTCGCTAGGTACATTACTGAACAGACTGTTTGGCACTACGTTCGACGTCATGGACGAAACGAAACGGCAACAGACGACCAAAGGTCAGAATTTTTCAAATAATATTTTATAGAATGCTTAAGGCGGTTCCAGGCATTTGGATGTGCAGAGGGAAAGACATGAACATCATGGTCATGGATGTGGAAGGCACCGACGGCAGAGAACGTGGGGAGGACCAGGTACGTACAAATAATAATGCACGGGGAATAAGAGTTCTGAATGCATACCTTGGACTCTAGGATTTTGAGCGCAAATCCGCCTTGTTCTCCCTTGCCTCTTCCGAAGTACTCATCATCAACTTATGGGAACACCAAGTTGGTTTATACCAGGGCGCTAATATGGGCTTGCTCAAGACAGTCTTCGAAGTCAATCTTGGATTATTTGGTGGCAAGAAGGCACAGGACGGGTGCGTATGTTTATATCATTAGGCTTTCACTCAGCTCAGGTTATGATAGCACAAATGGGCGCACTCTTTTACTCTTCGTCATCCGTGACCACATTGGAACCACGCCTCTCGCGAACCTCCAGGCAACTCTTACTGCGGACCTGCAAAGAATTTGGGACTCCCTATCCAAGCCTGATGAACTCAAAGATCGTCAACTGACAGACTACTTTGACCTTGGTTTCACCGCGCTTCCGCATAAAATTCTTGCCACGGACCAGTTCGAGTTAGAAACGCGCAATCTAAGAGGACGCTTTGTGGACAAAACAAAATCGGACTACCTTTTCAAACCTATATACCACAAACGCATACCCGCCGATGGCGTGGCGTTCTACATGGAGAACATATGGGTAAGGTCAACCCACTCTACATCTCAAAATACATTGTCTTATTTTGCCGCGTAGGAACAAGTCCAAAGTAACAAAGATCTCGACCTTCCGACCCAGCAAGAGCTCCTCGCACAATTCCGTTGCGATGAAATTTCTGCAGTCGCCCTTACCGAATTCAACGAACAAGCCAAGCCTCAGAAACGACCTATTGAAGCTGGAAAGGTTGTAGAAGGACTGGGCGCTATGATGCGCAGCTGGCGTACGGTGGCTTTAGAACGATACGACCGGGATGCATCGCGCTATCACCAAGGCGTTTACAAACGCAAACGCGCGGACTTGATTGTCTCACTCGATGCTACGCTATCGCCTCTGTTCCTAGGTCAATTGAAGAACTTACACAAGGCATGTCTTGGGGCATTCAAGAAAGACATTCTGGAAGGAATGAAAGGAGAAGAGTATAATTTCGCTGATGTAGTAAGCAAGGCAAAGGCCAAGTGCGACAATAGATTTACAACGGGTGCGAAGGAGAGTGTGGTAGATGATTCTGAGGAGGGGAAGACAGAGTGGAATTGGGAAGAAGAGCTGGAATTGTTAAGAGAGGAGGTGCAGAGTGTTGCTGATCAGTGTAGGAAGGATGAAACTAAAAAGATGGTCAATACCATCGAGGTGAGTTTATTCGAAGCCTTTGCTTTCTTCTCAACATGCTCTCGTTTCGTAGCGGAATTTCAAGAAGCAGATTTCGGAACCAATAGAGTTGGCACTCAACAAAGGGTCGCCTAATATGTGGGACGAGGTTTTAAAGGCGTTCCGGCAAACTCTAGACAAGGCTGAATCAACTTATTTGATCAAAGCAACAAGTAAAAGTCGACTCTGTCTAAGTATTCAATTCTATTTCTGAAGTTTTCATAGGCTTCAACTGTACGGAAGAAGAAAATGCGTATTCTTTAGCCGCCCTTCGCCGACGTGCATGGAAGGCCCTACGGAGCAAGATTGACGAGCAAACGGCAGACTCTGTGTTCGTAGGCAGACTACGAGCACATTTCGAAGAACGGTTCCGATACGATGAGCAGGGTGTACCCAGAGTATGGAAGCCGGAAGATGATATCGACGGGGTTTACAGAAAAGCAAAGGAACAAACCCTCGAGCTAATTCCTCTGTACTCCAAAATTGTGCCCCTAGATTCCTCCGTGGCGTACGTTCTTCCTCCGGATGCCATTTCCTCGTCAGATTCTGGTTCCTCTCTTGAGGAAGCTTTTGATTTCGAATCTTCCCTGGTAGTATTTTCCGAAACTAAAGCTTTGGATCTGGCAGCCAAGTTCCGGAAGGACGCGGATTTGGCGTATGTTGAGGCAAAACGGAGTACAGTGTCGAGTGTGGCTCAGATTCCGTTTTGGATGTATGGTGTATTGTTGGTACTGGGTTGGAACGAGTTCATGATGGTGTTGTTCAACCCTATATATTTCATGTTCTTGCTGATGGCTGCCGCTGCTGCGTGAGTGGATGACCTGTGATTTACACCTGGATGAACCACTGATGTAGCTACAACAGGTACCTCATCATACAACTTGGATTAGCAGGCCCATTACTAAGTATCACGCAGACTATGGGATTAGAGGTCACTTTTTCTACCTATGTGATCATAATGGTGACTGATGAACCATCGTTGCAGATCAAGCGACAAGCCACCCAAAAACTACGAGAGCACTTTTCCGAGCCTATGCTTGCACAAGCACAGGCTCATAATGCTCGGTCACAGTCGGGTTCCATGATCGAAGAAGAGGATTACGAATTGAGGAAACGACAGGAGGGATCGCCCATGTAATAATTTTTCAGGGACCTCTATGGCGGATGATTGCACTATGTATGCATGTTTTAGATCGGGTAATTCTATGGCCTTTATGTATGATGTGTTACGATCTGCTACGATGTGCAATGTCACCGTTTTCGTCGACTCGAGACTAGAGTAAAGCCATCTTCGTCAACTTCTGGTTTTCTCTGACCGCGGTTGGAATCGATAAGGTGTGGAGCTTCATCTTCGTCCATCGGATGATCACCGTCTTCATCGTCACCCTCACTATTATCATCTTCCCAATCGCCATCCTCTTCGACCGCTTCTTGGTAATGCGCCTGGATTTTGCGCCCTTTTGCGCTCTCAACGCGTGACTCCCACTCCTGAACCTTTTTCTCACCCTCAGAATGGGTAATCGTTGTAGACCTAGGATTGGCTGAGTTTATGATCGCGTCCCATAGTTGGACGATATCTTTGCCCAAGGTCTCCGCGCTACCATCCTCGACATGGACTTCAAATTCATCAGCCATGATTTGGAGTAGAGTATCCTCGATGTCCTCCGGTTCTACGCGGGAATCGACGTTGGAGGATGATGCTGAGTTGGTTTTAGATTGTTTTTCCTCGAACATATCGACGACGACGCCTGCCATCCATGTCCGTTTTTCTTTTGCGCCCGGGCCGCCCCATGACTCTTGAACAGCTAGGGTGAGCGTTTCCCAGAGAGCAAGCCTGGCGATGACCCCGCGAGCAAAAAGAACCAGTGAAGGGGAAGGTGTAGAGGACATCGTGGTTTACAATCTGAATAACTGAGACTCTTGCACATCCTAATACTCTTTCCGCTTCATTTTGTCCAGTTGAGACACTTCATTAATAATAGCGTAGGGCACATGGTGTAGTTGGTTATCACATCCGCTTAGCATGCGGGGGGTGCTGGGTTCAATTCCCAGTGTGTCCATTCACTAAAAGCATCAAACTATTTTTGATTAGTATCAATTTTGTGTATGGTTCCAAATAACTGTATGATTCCGTACAATGGTCCTCCCTTCCAATAATCCCTCGAAAAAAGGGTACCTTTGAACAGGGTATGCCTAGTGTCAAAGAGGTGGTGGATGAGTGAAATCTCCGGGATGAAAAAGGAACTTAACTGCCAGTGGCTAAGTGCAACATTGTACAAATACCGAGCAATCCCTGATGATGAATCTCACACAGAACTTAGAGAACTTTGAACCTGCTACAGGGCCTTGATATTCAAGAAGAAGGAGGATCATTGGAGGGAATTCCTAGATAATGTTGACACTGACTCACTTTTCACAGCAGCTAAATTTGTATTCACCTCTAGCAAGAGATCAGGACACAAAAACATTCATCCTGGAACTTAAGGACTTTGCTGACAATGGGGGAAGTAAGGCAGATAGCAAGCACAAACAAAGAAAAAGCAACCCTACTTGCTGAAACTCTTTTCTCACTCACACCTAGAGACTACTACACACTTGACTGCAACCCCTGCAGGAATCAGCTTCCTGCCCTACCTCCACATCTGCAAAACCTGTATTTTTGGCTAAGGGTCTGAAAGCGGTCGAAAGCACTTCCCAGCAGTGAAAGCACCCAGAGCATGTTGCTTTCGGTGCTTTCAACACTGGGATCTGCTGGGATCTGCTCTCAGCCCTTAGCTGAATATCCAGGTTTTGCAGATGCAATTGTCCAGCAAAGAATTATCAAAACATTCCAGCAACTTAAGTCATACAAAGCCCCAAGTCAGAGTAGGTCTTCAAAGTAGAAGTATGTAGTAGGGATCTATGGTGTAGCATGCTAGAAGCAGGCTGGAGCTTGAAGAAAGCTACAAAAACCACAACATGTGATTGAGGGCCACTGCATGGCTGTGCATGGCATTCACTCGGCCAATGGTGTTAAGATTATGCAACCCGTGTAACCGTGCCAGAGGTCACAGAGTGTCTAAGTGCGGAAGACGAGTGGGACAGTAGTGAAGTTATTAACAACACCGCCGTTACGCCGTTAGTCCCCGGAGGTCAAGAGTATAAGAGGGAGGAGCTAAGTAGCAGCCAAGTCGGAGCGGCGGTATCGCTATGAAACGAGATCTAATCCGTCACACGAATCGGATTCGTCTCGAGTACGACGGGAGGTTCACTTGGCTCTGAGGGACTGCTCAAACTTCAGGGTTACGGGAGTTAGACTGAGTTCTTAGACTCAGAAAGATGGGGGGGAAAAAATCTATCTATTCCTTTTTGTCAACCTCTTCCCTAAGTAGGAGAAGATACAGTGTACGTGTAGTTAAAATTTATGCTGAAACAAAATGAAAGCACCCTCAAAACAAACCGACGGTACCCTCTTTGAGGGATTACCGCTGAGGCTGTTCTGTACGCCCTGTCCTCAGTCCGACGCGCTGCTTTTCGCGTAGGACTTGTCGAGTTCCGTGCGCAGAGGCACATGGAGCTCGACATCCCCTCTCCACTTTGAATAGACACCATAGGGGGGGGGTCCGGAAACACATAGCGGGACCAAATCTGAGTGGGTCGAGGAACTATAAGTATGGACGAAGAAAGAAAAATAAAGGTTCAATAAAATCATTAGCGACGATGCCTGTTTCCACTCGCGAAGAGTGGTATGATTACGAGTACCACCGCGGAATTTACACCAGTGCCCTCGAATGATTCGAGGACCGGCCCCACGATCCTATGGTCGCCTACGAACTCATATGGGCCTATGCGATGGTCGAAAACCGCCCCGTCCCCGCTGACGCAGTACCACTCGATGCTTTCCCCTTGGAGTCCTATGACCAACTTGTACTGCTTCCCCTTGGTACCTTATCCACGCTGCCTCGTGTACCCGTGGCGACGGCTATTGGTTGGAACCCGGCTTTGTTGCAAAAACTCGCCTTAGAGCGGGAGCATTTGGTAGTTATATTTGAGGAGGGGGATGGGGAGACAGAATCGAGGACCGTGGTTTATTTTGGCCACGCCCAGTGGGTACCGAACTCCTCTCTTCTGCTTGTTCTGATCCCGACTGTAGGTTCTTCAGTTTTTCTACCATGATAGCTGCCGTTGGTTTCCTACTCGAATTCTGGCATACGGAGCCACTCTACCACCAGTGCGATGGTGACGACTTCGGTACACGATGGTTGCGGGACCACTTGATACTAGAGTACGAGGGGGGGTTTGATCACTGGAACGGGATTGAGCGGGGTTGGAATTGGTTAGGGAACTTGTAGGCGGGGGTACCGGTTCTTTTGCAAGGTAGTATATACAGTAGACAGCCCTCAAAAATGTATGTGACGAGAACTGCCGTAGTCTCGAACTTTTCAACTGAGAAAGTGTGATTGGATAAGAAGATGAGAGAATGAGAGAAAATGAGAGAAGGAAAATGAGAGAAAGAGAAAGGGAGAGTCCTACTCTGGGAGTAGGATCTCTCCGTCGACGCCATCGCTGGAGCTCGACCCTTCGAGCTCGGCTAATTCGGCGGTGGAGATGTCAAGGAACTCGTCTAGGTTTGGTAATGGCAGGGAGGATCGTGCTAGGTAAGGTATGACCCTGAAAGCTCCTACAGGTGCCCTCCATACCGTCCCGTCCAGCTCTGCTACAATGTAGGCCCCTCCGCGGTTTTGTCGGAGGATGATTAGTGGGCCCATGTAGCGCATGCGGTTTTTTGCACTGAATGTCTTCTCGACCCGGGTGTTTCTGACAATCACTAAGTCTCCGAGTTGAAATTTGTAGTCCTTGATCGTGTGTAGGTGCTGCCTTTCGAACCTCTGAATGCTGTCTAGACGGTTTTGGTGGACGCGGTGACGCATGTCCTCCAAATCCTCCATTCGTTTTTGAAGCTCTCGGGCCCGGCGGGCCATGAGATCGGTGGTGGACAAGACCGATGATGGGGGAGGTAGCAGGTACGTTGCTTCTTCAAGATCAAGCGGGAGTAGGGGGTGGCACCCGTGAGACAGGAAGTATGGGCTAGCGCCAGTGGAGCGTTGAGGTGTGACGCGTTCGGCCCAGTAGATTGAGTGAGCTATAGGAGACCAAGAGTTGGCATCGCCCTTCGCCGCTTTGATCATGCTTTCGCGTACATCGTAGTGTTTCCTTTCAATGGCCCCTGCTGCTTGAGAGTTATAGGCGGAGATGGTGATGTGCCGGATGCCGTATCGTTTGGCTAGGATGTCGAGGGCGAGAATGAAGGGGGTACCGTTGTCGGTTACTATTACGCGAAGGGTGCCCCACCGACACAGAATATCTTTGAAGATCCAGTTGGCAATGGCTTCCCCGGTTTGTTGACGAAGTTTCCGAAATTCGGGGTAGGCGGAGGAGGAACAACGCCCGTGGACGATGTATTTGTACCCGCCGGATTTGGGCATTTCCATGACATCCATGTAGCATTTGGCAAAGAGACCCATTGGTTCTGCCACAACAGGTGGAATTTGCAGCTTCTCCGTCTGGCGGAGCTGACACAGGTGGCAGGTACGAATGTACCACTTGATGTCCTCGGCCTGACGAGGCCACCAAAACCGTTCCCTAACCGTAGTTGTAGTGGCCCAGACCCCTTTGTGACCCATCTTGTCATGCGCTTCTCTAATAATTGACAGACGTCGAGGTTGAGGGATGACTAGGCGGTGGTTACCCTGAGGATCCTTGCGCCAGAGGCGTCCCGTGGAGTCGACGAAGAATTGAAGGCAGTACTTGATGAATTGCTGGTATTGAGTGTCCGATAAGTTTTCAGGACGTTGGAGTGACTGGAGGTATACCCGGACTGAGTCGAGTCGGTTGTCAACCGCTAGGGCACGGTGAGATCTGGGTACTGAGGAATAGGGGATAAGGTCGCCGTCGTGTGTTTGTGCAATAGGTTCCGCTGCGAAGATAGGGAAGGTGGCCAGAGCGTTTAGGGATGACGATGAACATGAAGAACTATTGATGAAATGCATAAAGCCGTTTGCCTGGTCAATCCAGTCTTCGAAGTCTTCAGGGTCTTCTAACTGGTCTTCTGGCTGACGAGTCCGTCGAGATGGCCCATCGGCGGCAATCCGTTCGGACGGGACGTGCACCATTGTAAATGAGAAGAGCAGGATCCCTGCGATCCACCGGTTTACAGCAGCATTGGGCTGTATATCGGGGTTGTTGATCATTCCCCGGATATAGAGAGCATCGACCTCGATGATGAAATGTTGTGCCCCCACCGTCCATAGACGAGTCACGCGGAGCGAACGGAATAGTCCATATAGCTCGGGTTTAGCCTGGCTGTAACGAGCCTCCCGTTCATTCAGAGTTATCGATCCAAAGCAGTTGACGTAGCGGGTGGTAGGGTCGTTGGCACACAGTTGCATGAGGACATAGCCGATTGCGATGTTGCAGGAGTCCACGGATAGCACGATTGGCGCGCCGTTCGAGTAGTCTAACGGACGGATTGCTGGCGACCTGACAAGCGCATCCTTGAGGAGCTGTTGTGAGCGAGCTTCTTCTGTCCTAAATTGGAATGGAATATCTTTCCTCGTAAGTCGAACCAGAGGCTCTGCTTTTTCCGCAAATCGGTCTATGAAAACTTGACAGACGCCGACCGTTCCTAAGAAAGCACGGACATCTGTGAGTTTGAGTAGAGGTCCCCAAGTGACTACCTTGTCTAAGCGGGTAGGGTCGGGGATTCGTCCCTCATACGAACAGCGGTGTCCGGTAATCAGCGCCTCTGCTACTGCGAGAAGGGTCTTCATGCCCGAGAATGTCCCCCCGGCGTACTCCATGCGTGTAAGGATTCGGTTGAGGGTGTTAAGGTGCTCCCAGATGAATCGACGTATTCCCGGATTCTCCGGGATCGTCTCGTACCCACCCTCTGGAAGTTCGTAGCGGGTAGCGGGACCGCGTACATTGACATCGTCTACGTAGGGTATGGTGTATTCCGGAATTTCGGGTTGCAGTACGTAGGTAACATCCCCATGGAAGATCTGGAGGGAGTTAGTCCAGCCCATGGGTATGGAAGTGAGTCGGAGTGCCCCTAACGGTGTTTGGAATGTGGTGTAGTCGCGCGAAGGTATTGCGAGCATTCGCTCGTCATAGCCCACGTACATATCGAGAGTGGCAAGGACAGATCGGCAAGCGTATGCTTCGGCGAGGTGTTCTAGGATAGGGGGGATAGAAGAGTCACGGACTGTCACCGCGTTGAGGGGTTGTAGGTCGTGAACCAGACGTAGAGACGTCCCGTCTTTCTTCACGACCGCAAACCAACGCGTTCGGTATGATGAGTTAGAGGGTTCGTATACCCCCGTCCGAATCTTCTCCCGGACAATCTCTACTATTCGATCTAGGAGACCAGGGGGAATCGGGAGCGTTGGTACCCGCCACGGTGTATGCTCTATAACAGGCATTTCCACCGGAGGGAAATATTTGGGATTTTAACTGACCTTTTTCCTCTTCACGCCATGCGAATGCCTTCTCATGTAACATCATAAGCTGATGGATGGCGGCCATTTCTTGAGGCCACAGGAAGCTTGGGTCGTGGACTGAGTCCATAAAGTCTTTACGTTCTTGTGTGTAGCGCCCGGTGGGGATAAACGGTGGAGGGATTGGATCCAGTGTAGGGAGGTGTTTGAGAGGGTCGGATGGAAACTGTCGGACCACTCGAAACTTCTCTGGGAGCGTCGCCGGGACTGGTTGGGTGCGTCGTTCGACAGGCTTGTACCTTTTCTTAGTCGCAGCGAACGTTTCAAAGGTTAGGGAATTTTTATTAGTAGGAGAAAGAGTACAATTTTTGTGTGTGGTTGTAACTAAATCCTGCTGGATAGGAGTTGTACTCTTGTCCATACAGGTGAACACAGATGAAGGGATAGGTTCTTCTGCTGAAATAGCTGAACAAAGGGAGAAGGATTCGAATGTGGGCGCGTCGTAGGTGAAGTATGCGTAAGCGTGTAGAAATGCTAATTTAAGTTTGTCTATGCCCGGGGAACCCCCGAGGCTGGCGGAAATAAGGGGAATTGATATGTGTCCTCGGAAATCGGACGAGTCAGCTGATAGCTCAGCGGTGTTCAACTCAACGATGAACGCCGCTTCTTCATCCGCTTCCAGCTCTCCGAATTCCATTTCGTGAAGGGATGCTGCTGGGCAGCAAGGACTTCTCCTTCGCAGAGTACCAAGTTAAACTCGGTACTCCCGACTATCCTCCTTTCTGAAGCGCGGTGGCTCTCTAGGGGCGGTCGGGATCGTAATAGTTTTGTGAGTGTTAGGGTCAGTTAAGGTGAGGTGTTGATCACCCGAGAGGAAATTTTTGTAGGAGGCTTGCATGAGGATCTTGAAAGGTCGACCCAGTATAAAGTCGTAAGCTGGGGAGTCGACTACTTGGACCTGTAGGAAGGCCACTATGTCTCCGAAACGGAATGGTATGTCCTTTGCTAAACCCAGAGACCAGTCAGTGTTACCATTTGCGCTTTGTAGGTTTATGCGTTTCTCCAGGTCGAAGGCAAGTCCGAACGCATTGCAGGCCGAGTCCGACATAACCACAATACTGCACCCTCCATCGAGGATACAATGTGCAGGTCTTCCCCCAATTATCGCGTTAACGGCTCGAATACTATGGGATTCTCTTGCTACGTAGAATCCGTCCCCTTCCTTGGCGTCTCCAAAATCCGTGAAGAAATTCGCTAAGCTTTCCTGCGAGACTGGAACGGAGTACATTCCGTTCGCTAGGTCGAGGTCCAACATTAGTACCGGTTCCAGGAGCGCCATGTCCTCTAGCAACCCCCCATCGACCCCAATTCGTCGACTCGTAATGGAGTCTTTTACTTTCTTGCGGTACTCCGGGGCGATGGCAAGAAGGTCGTCTTGTCTGACTGAGACCATGCTGGACATACCTGTTTTTATGACCCGTTCGACTGCGGCATCCGTTTCGATTGGGGCTCGATATCGGTAGTTCCTGGTGTCCTCTTTTGGCTGTACTCCCACTGTCCTCTCCTGGGGGGGGACGTAGTTCTCAGGCAACTTACCGATAATGGGCTTAGGCGGTTTAGTTGGAATAGTAGTTCGTGGAGGAATCGGTTTCGAGGGTTCAGGGTCGGTCGGTGGTTTAGCTGTTGGTGGCTGAGGGTTGCTACCCAATGATGTGGTGGGTCTCGGCGGTGATGTCGAGGAACCGTTCGTTACAGTGCGTTCCTTCGTAGATCGTCGTGTCTCCATTTTGAATATCAAGTCTCTCACCGCAGCCGCTTCGGATGGATCGTTCTCCTCTTGGAAGGTGTACGCGGCCGCGGTTGCCAACATAGATGGACCCTGGTAGCTGTGGAGGGTGTACGCGTTGTGTTGGCTGATATCTATTCCGGCTAGCGCGGGAGACAAGGGATTTTTGGGGGTCTGAGGAATATCGAGAATCCAAGTCTTGGCAGATGGGTTCTCTTCGAAGTACCGTTCGAACCGAGTCTTCACCAATCCACGCCTGTACTTGGTCTCGTTTGGCAAGTCTCGTCCTCCCTTCAGCTGGACAAAACCCCGTTCGTTTCGCTCCACTCTTCCCTTGGCGACCCAGTCTGCCAAATCTGGACAATCTTTCAGCACTTTACTAGTGCACCCGTCCCACGGGCAAGTTTTATCTGGTCATGGCTCGCGTGTCCCGGCATCTCTGCTTTTGTTCTCCTGTACGAACTGCTGCATCATTTGGGTGAGTGCAGCCACTTGCTGCGACAGGGAATCTTCGGAGTCTTTGGGCTCTGTTTTAATTACCGGCGTGTCTATGGTCGTAGGGTGGGGGATCGACTTCCGATCCCCCCTACGAAAACTTCCAGAGCTAACCGGGGCCGAGGCGTCCGAGAGGAGGAAGGTAACGACTTTCCTTATCTCGTTGATCGTATAGGCCTGACCGACCTTCTTAGTGGGGTAATGGACGTAGAGTCCGGTGTCTATGCGGGTTCGGATGTTTTCTGGAAAGGGACGGACGTAGTGCTGGGCAATAAGGATCTCAGAGAGCGTCCCCTGGGTGCGTAGGGCTTTAGCCACCACAGCAAACTCTCTGTGGTACTCCGCTAGGTCCTGGGTTGTTGAAATCAATTTCTTTTGATAGGTTTCGACAACCCGGACCAACTCTTCTGTGGTGACCTCAGCTGTTCCTGTGGCACCGGGGTAATAATCTAAGATTTTGGTCTTGAATTCCTCCCATGTCTTCTCGTCGTCATCGAAGGTGTCCAGGGACTGCCAGAATTTCATAGTCTTGGCGTCCAGATACCCTAGGACTGTCCTTTTCATCTTTTCACTGTTCTCGATGATCCCCGCCGCTTTAGCAGTACGTTCAAACTCCTCGAAGAAGTTTGGCAAGAGTGCTTCATTCTTTGAATCGAACTTCGGGGCGGAACGCTCGTCTCGTTTAGGAAGAGGAGTCGTCATCGGAGTTATCAATGGACTAAGGTTCTGTAGGGAGGGACTAGAAGATAATGGAGTCAGGGGTGAAGGTGGGGTTGGTGAATAGCTCGAGAGAGGTGTTGTAGGATGGTCACGGAATTCACTACTACCGACCTCTTCCTCTAGTCTGGATAGGCTGTTGTGAGTGGCTTCGGTGCTGTCTACTGGGGACAGTAGGTCGTCGAAGTCAAAGTCGATATGCCCTTGATGGAACTGAGCTAAAAGGGCTTCGTCTTCTACCGACAGGCGATTTCGTAGGCCAGTACGACGACTCGTCGTGATAATCTATCGTGTATTTTCTTTTTAGCGAGATTTTTCCTAGTTCGGAGCGAGATCCAAAGAAACGGGAAACCCCCCTCGCGGTGGGCTCCAGGTATGAAACGAGATCTAATCCATCACACAAATCGGATTCGTCTCGAGTACGACGGGAGGTTCACTTGGCTCTGAGGGACTGCTCAAACTTCAGGGTTACGGGAGTTAGACTGAGTTCTTAGACTCAGAAAGATGGGGGGGAAAAAATCTATCTATTCCTTTTTGTCAACCTCTTCCCTAAGTAGGAGAAGATACAGTGTACGTGTAGTTAAAATTTATGCTGAAACAAAATGAAAGCACCCTCAAAACAAACCGACGGTACCCTCTTTGAGGGATTACCGCTGAGGCTGTTCTGTACGCCCTGTCCTCAGTCCGACGCGCTGCTTTTCGCGTAGGACTTGTCGAGTTCCGTGCGCAGAGGCACATGGAGCTCGACATCGCCAGTGACGAGGAGCGAGCCAAAGAACTTATAAGTCCAAAGGCTGTAGAGAGAGTGCTTCAAGGCGTTGAGCCTGAAGACTTAGAGAGGAGCTAAGTTGAGAAGGGAGATCTAAGTTGATAATTAAACTGAGGAACTACGGTAGCGTACAGGCAGTATTTATATCTACGGAACGGCGCATCGGTGCAGAGCGCCAGACTAACTACTAGGAGCTATACGTGTAGTACCTGCAGGGTAGAGTAAAAGACAATAAGGAGAGACTAGAACGAGAGGGTATGTGTAGCAAGAAAGAACAATAGGAAGAGATTACAATAAGGAGTAGATCTTCGGAATACCGAGCGGCGAGGTGGAGGCCCGAGGCATGGACTTGACAAATGGAACCAATACATTGCAGTATTTGGATTAATTGTAAGTAAAAGATTTAGGGCGCGCAGTTAGCACTGCATGCAACCTCCTCAATTCTCCATGTATATGACAAGACCGTGCCTACAGGTCAATCACTATAGAGGTTCTAAGGTCGGATATGGGCCAGAAATGGCCCGGGATGACTCCGAGGTCTGGAGCCAAGTACTGGCCTGTAGTACACACTGGGAGTGGGATGTCGGTGAAGCTATTAGCAACACCCTTCACACACTGTTATGTCCCCGGGAATATAATGTCAAGATGAGCAGCCTAGATGAGGTTCCTGTGATCCAGGAGTCTGGAGCAGCTCGGAAGCAAAGGTATTAAAGAGTGGGATAAGGTGGTACACTTGATTACAAGCTTGACTACAACATACAAAGTATTCTAGCTTATATACATCCCAAATACAGTCAGAAGACCTCGATGAAAGCTCAGAACAATAAATAAATAGAATGTAGGTTACAAGGTTATTAATCCAAAGTCCGGCCACTCCAGTCCAGGCCGGGGAGCGTATTGGGTGAATTGCATGCATATGACAGTATCCCCCCATTAGGCCTGAGCCCACGAAGGCCTCTGTGAATATGTGTGCAGTGAAATAGTAAAGTATAGTAAAGCAAAGGGATTGCATTAGATCCAGTAGTGAAGAATAAATTAAAAGTGGAAGTTTCGGAGAAACTGGAAAGGATCGGCCTGCCATTGTAGGGGGTCAAAGGAACATAATAAAGCAAACAAAAACCAAATTGAAACAAAGTAAACTTGTAACAAAATAATCAACAAAAGAATGGATGACCACATAACTTCTGAAGTCCGGGCCGGCCGGAAAGTGTTCTGAAGTCTCAAAAGACTAAAACCAGTTCCGAAATTCGGAAAAATTGGGAACGGCCGGTCCGAAAATTGGAATACAGGACTGGAATACAGCAGTATCCCCCAAGTACGCTTGAGCCCTCGAAAGCCATGAAGCAAGAGCCGAAGTTGGAGTAAATGGTGATGTAGGGGGATCGGGTCATGGAGTGGGGAAAATTTTGGAATAAAATCCGGTCCGAAGGGCGGGATTGGGCCAGGAAAAATGTCGGAAATAGCAGAAAGGTCCGGCATGCCAATCAACACAGAAGTGCTGCCAAAAATGATAACCTAAGTTGATATCCACACAAGAGCAATGCCTAAAAGGCCGAAATTGACACCAAGTGTCCAGAATGATGGTAGAACCATCCCGGGACCGGAAGTTCCAAGGGAAGCAAAGCCGGAAAGTGCTATAAGGATAATCATAAAAAATGAGTTGGAAAAGAGTGTTTCAGTCAACCCGGCAGATCAACGGATCTAAGTGGGAGTAGAAACTGTATCCTAACAAATAATTAATGAAATCCTACTAAACAGAGGAGCAGCTTGTGGGTGAAGCAAAGGAATCAACATAAATAGAAATGATAACAGGTAAGTGAATGGAAGTGCTAATGAGCAAGCTAAATATTCTGAGACTTGGAGCAGAAGTGGAATGGATGGAAAAAATGCGGTCCGAAGCTCGGAAGTGAAGTGAATTGTAGTGTCAACAAAAATTGATTATGTAAAGGCATAAAAATCGGGCCGAAATTTGGAAAAAGCGGAAATGAGCCCCAGACACACTAGATGCAAAGTCCAATAAGTTCACGTGGCTTAGCCTAAACTTATAGAATACTGCCGAAAAACAGCGCATCAATAAGATCTCGGACTTATTTGATATCTATTTGGGAACTGATGTGACAAAGTGTCACATGTGATCTCAATAAGGATGACAACTTAGTGAGAACACAGGAGATACTAATGAATAAGTGATGTGAAACTTATGTGACTCATTTGTCACATAGGGATAGAAAAAGGAACATAACAAAAGGAAAACTTATTTGATATTTATGGAAATGAAATTTTTTGACAATAGTTGAATAAGGTATCAAAACTTATGGAATTAATGTGGGAAACTAGAGGGGAAGGAGAGATGAAAAATATCTGGGGAAGTAATCAAAAAGTGATATTTTATATGAAATACTTATTGAATACTTATTGAATGCAGATGGAAAACAAATTGGAAGGAAAATTTGAGACTTATGTGATACTGTCACACATAGCTAATGAATAAGGTGAGAAAAACATGATGAACTTATGGAAAATATAATAAGCAATAATGAAGGGGTATTTCAATATATTACACAAAAGAATTGTGACTAAAGGTGAGGTTATCAAAATAGAAAGGGAAAACTTATGGGATATGGGTGATACATAAGTAACAAAAAAGTACTGGCAGTGGTAGCAGGTAAAGAGAAGACTTATGTGACCTAGATGTTGGAATGGTGTGAGATTGGATAGATGGGCAGTTTGGAAACAAGAAGTTAGTGCAACCAGTCTTGTGCCCTCCGCACTAAAGTCATGAAACTAGTGTGAAGGGTGCGAGACTGGATTCAAGTCATGAGACTAGAAGGGTGCGAGACTGGGTTCAAGTCATGAAACTGGTGCGAAGGGTGCAAGACCGGATTCAAGTCATGAAACTAGTGCAAAGGGTGCGAGACTGGATTCAAGTCATGAGACTAGTGCAAAGGGTGCGAGACTAGGTTTGAACTATGAAACTAGTGCAAAGGGTGCGAGACTGAATTCAAGTCAGGGGACTAGTGCGAAGGGTGCGAGACTAGGTTTGAACGATGAAACTAGTGCGAAGGGTGCGAGACTGGATTTAAGTCATGAGACTAGTGCAAAGGGTGCAAGACTAGGTTTGAACTATGAAACTAGTGTGAAGGGTGCGAGACTGGATTCAAGTCAGGGGACTAGTGCGAGGGGTGCGAGACTGGATTCAAGTCATGAGACTAGTGCAAAGGGTGTGAGACTGGATTCAAGTCAGGGGACTAGTGCGAAAGGTGCAAGACTGAGTTTGAACGATGAAACTAGTGCGAAGGGTGCGAGACTGGATTCAAGTCATGAAACTAGTGCGAAGGGTGTGAGACTAGGTTTGAACGATGAAATTAGTGCAAAGGGTGCGAGACTGGATTCAAGTCATGAAACTAGTGCGAAGGGTATAGGACTAGGTTTGAACCATGAAATTAGTGCGAAGGGTGCAAGACTCGGTTTGATTCCAGTTTCACCCTTCGCACTAGTTTCATGGTTTGAACCTAGTCTGGTACCCTTCGCACTAGTTTCATGGTTCAAACCTAGTCCAGTACCCTTCGCACTTGTTTCATGACTTGAATCCAGTCTTGCACCCTTCGCACTAGTTTCATGGTTCAAAACTAGTCCCGTACCCTTCGCACTTGTTTCATGACTCGAATTTAGTTTCGCACCCTTCGCACTAGTTTCACACCCTTCGCACTAGTTTCATGGTTCAAACCTAGTCCCGTACCCTTCTCACTAGTTTTATAACTTGAATCCAGTCTTGTACCCTTCGCACTAGTTTCATGACTTGAATCCAGTCTTGCACCCTTCGCACTAGTTTCATGGTTCAAAACTAGTCCCGTACCCTTCGCACTTGTTTCATGACTCGAATTTAGTTTCGCACCCTTCGCACTAGTTTCACACCCTTCGCACTAGTTTCATGGTTCAAACCTAGTCCCGTACCCTTCTCACTAGTTTTATAACTTGAATCCAGTCTTGTACCCTTCGCACTAGTTTCATGACTTGAATCCAGTCTTGCACCCTTCGCACTAGTTTCATGGTTCAAAACTAGTCCCGTACCCTTCGCACTTGTTTCATGACTCGAATTTAGTTTCGCACCCTTCGCACTAGTTTCACACCCTTCGCACTAGTTTCATGGTTCAAACCTAGTCCCGTACCCTTCTCACTAGTTTTATAACTTGAATCCAGTCTTGTACCCTTCGCACTAGTTTCATGACTTGAATCCAGTCTTGCACCCTTCGCACTAGTTTCATGGTTCAAAACTAGTCCCGTACCCTTCGCACTTGTTTCATGACTCGAATTTAGTTTCGCACCCTTCGCACTAGTTTCATTGTTCAAACCTAGTCTCGCACCCTTCGCACTAGTTTCATCGTTCAAACCTAGTCTCGCACCTTTCGCACTAGTCTCCTGTCTTGAATCCAGTCTCACACCCTTTGCACTAGTCCCCTGACTTGAATCCAGTCTGGCACCCTTCGCACTAGTCTCCTGACTTGAATCCAGTCTCGCACCCTTCGCACTAGTTTCATGACTTGAATCCAGTCTCACACCCTTTGCACTAGTTTCATGGTTCAAACCTAGTCTCGCACCCTTCACACTAGTTTCATCGTTCAAACCTAGTCTCGCACCTTTCGCACTAGTCTCCTGTCTTGAATCCAGTCTCACACCCTTTGCACTAGTCCCCTGACTTGAATCCAGTCTGGCACCCTTCGCACTAGTCCCCTGACTTGAATCCAGTCTCGCACCCTTCGCACTAGTTTCATGACTTGAATCCAGTCTCACACCCTTTGCACTAGTTTCATGGTTCAAACCTAGTCTCGCACCCTTCACACTAGTTTCATCGTTCAAACCTAGTCTCGCACCTTTCGCACTAGTCTCCTGTCTTGAATCCAGTCTCACACCCTTTGCACTAGTCCCCTGACTTGAATCCAGTCTGGCACCCTTCGCACTAGTCCCCTGACTTGAATCCAGTCTCACACCCTTTGCACTAGTCTCATGACTTGAATCCAGTCTCGCACCCCTCGCACTAGTCCCCTGACTTGAATCCAGTCTCGCACCCTTCACACTAGTTTCATAGTTCAAACCTAGTCTTGCACCCTTTGCACTAGTCTCATGACTTAAATCCAGTCTCGCACCCTTCGCACTAGTTTCATCGTTCAAACCTAGTCTCGCACCCTTCGCACTAGTCCCCTGACTTGAATTCAGTCTCGCACCCTTTGCACTAGTTTCATAGTTCAAACCTAGTCTCGCACCCTTTGCACTAGTCTCATGACTTGAATCCAGTCTCGCACCCTTTGCACTAGTTTCATGACTTGAATCCGGTCTTGCACCCTTCGCACCAGTTTCATGACTTGAACCCAGTCTCGCACCCTTCGCACTAGTCTCATGACTTGAATCCAGTCTCGCACCCTTCACACTAGTTTCATGACTTTAGTGCGGAGGGCACAAGACTGGTTGCACTAACTTCTTGTTTCCAAACTGCCCATCTATCCAATCTCACACCATTCCAACATCTAGGTCACATAAGTCTTCTCTTTACCTGCTACCACTGCCAGTACTTTTTTGTTACTTATGTATCACCCATATCCCATAAGTTTTCCCTTTCTATTTTGATAACCTCACCTTTAGTCACAATTCTTTTGTGTAATATATTGAAATACCCCTTCATTATTGCTTATTATATTTTCCATAAGTTCATCATGTTTTTCTCACCTTATTCATTAGCTATGTGTGACAGTATCACATAAGTCTCAAATTTTCCTTCCAATTTGTTTTCCATCTGCATTCAATAAGTATTCAATAAGTATTTCATATAAAATATCACTTTTTGATTACTTCCCCAGATATTTTTCATCTCTCCTTCCCCTCTAGTTTCCCACATTAATTCCATAAGTTTTGATACCTTATTCAACTATTGTCAAAAAATTTCATTTCCATAAATATCAAATAAGTTTTCCTTTTGTTATGTTCCTTTTTCTATCCCTATGTGACAAATGAGTCACATAAGTTTCACATCACTTATTCATTAGTATCTCCTGTGTTCTCACTAAGTTGTCATCCTTATTGAGATCACATGTGACACTTTGTCACATCAGTTCCCAAATAGATATCAAATAAGTCCGAGATCTTATTGATGCGCTGTTTTTCGGCAGTATTCTATAAGTTTAGGCTAAGCCACGTGAACTTATTGGACTTTGCATCCAGTGACATTGAGAATAGTAATAAGGGAGCCAAAAATCGGGCCGAAGCTCGGAAATGAAGTATATATCATGTCAAACAATGAATTGTCATAAAAAGGCCTAAAAATCGGGCCGAAGTGCAGAAGGAATGGGAATTTACAAGGTCAACAAGTGAAATAATGAAAGAAAAGGAAACATTGGTTCAAACCTTAGAACGAATCGCAAAAATGCGGGCCGAAGCTCGGAAATAATATCAATGATAATGTCAAATACTGAATAATCATTGAAAGGCATAAAAACGGGCTGAAGTTCGGAAAGAACGGGAATTTATAAGGTCAAGCAAGTGAAAATCATGAAAGAAAAGCAAAGATTGGTCCGAGACTTGGGAATTAAAATGTAGAAAAAATTAGGAATTACTCGGAACCGTCATTGGAGCCCGGAATGTCCGATTCAGAGTCATCTGCATCGTAATTTTCTCCTGTACGGGCCTGCAGTTTGAGACAGTCTACCTTCATACGTTCTCCTCCACAATAAAAGCACAACCCGAGCATTCTGCGCCTTTCCCTCTTGGAGTCCACAAGCCTGCTATCAGGTCTGAGGTGAGGATGACCAGGTCTGTCATCACCGGGCCGGAGTTCCGGCGCTTCGGAAGCCTCGGAAGCAAATGAGTGGAAAGACTCATGAGAGTATGAGGCTAAGGATGAGGGATAGGAATTTAGGTAACTGAGATCATAAGGGCCGGGGTAATCAGAGTCAAAGTCAGAGGATTGATAAAGATAATCATAGTCAAATGGGCCAGGGAATTCCGAGTCATAACTTGACTGGTCAGGATCGGAATCGGTACCAGACTGAACTGATTCTTGTTCAGATAGGCTAGAGTGGTCCAATGAATCCAAAGTTTCCGGGTCCGGGCCAACCGGATCAGGTAACGATAAGGCATACTCGAGGAAGAATTCAGGATCAGAGCCAAAAGACATAATGAAGGGGTGTTTTGGTGAAGGAACAGTGTAATGAAGTGTAAGCTTGAAATACTGACAAGACCATGCCTACAGGTCAATCACTATAGAGGTTCTAAGATCGGATATGGGCGGGAAATGGCCCGGGATAACTCCGAGGTCTGGAGCCAAGTACTGGCCTGTAGTACACACTGGGAGTGGGATGTCGGTGAAGCTATTAGCAACACCCTTCACACACTGTTGTGTCCCCGGTGACATGCCTAAATTTTGGCTAGACGTCTATACTGTGAATTGTGACATTTTCACGTATAGATTCGTATCAAGAGGACTGTAATTGAGACCCAGATTGACAGTCAAAGTCAATACTGAATCTGTCTAATAAGTTGAAGGGACCATATACCCATACTACCACAAGTTGGTTAGTTTACCCATCCCCAATACAACCTTCGGATAGCAGTCTACCTGTTTGTCAAGCAGGATTATACCAGACTCGGACTACATCCGAAGGATGACCATTCACGTATGACATACCAAGGGTATTTGTGAGGCCCTGGCACAGAAGGCCTGCTCTGGTCTTACCCAGACTGGGCCTAAGCAAACGCAGTAGCTGCTTAGGCCGTACGAGAAGGTATGGGATAGTGCCGATACTGGTGAGGGGAGCCTAACCAGAGGTAGTTGTGGAGCTTGGGTAGACCTAATAGAGGGTCCTAGAGGTGTAGAACGTAACACGTAAGCACCGCTTCAATGTGGAGGGGAGGTGTAGCCGATACGAGTGGGAAGCTGTGGGGAGCTTAGGGAGCAATGGAGTGGAATTGGGAACCTAATGGGAGGTTCCAAAGGATGAAGGACGAATTGTAAAGCCTCGACGTAGACAATACGAGGATTAACAGAAAGAGGCCAGAGATGGGAAACAGAGAGGAGAAATAGAGTTGAGGTGAGACAGAGATGAAGGAAACAGATAATGAGGAAATATATGACAGTTGAGACGTGTCAGGCCCTGTTAGCAAGTACTAGTAGACTGTACTAAAGGGACCAAGCCAGGTAGGAAGAGTTTCCAGGTAAGATTTGACAATAACATGCTGGGGAGCTCCGAGGGGAGTCCCCAGCCTATATACTGTACATGAGGCTGTCAGGTACATATGTCATATGGCTACTGGAGTGACAGGTAATATGTATCGTGAAGATCGTAAGGATGGTGCATAGAATATCGGAAACATGTATAAGTGATGAACCGGAGCTCTGGAAAGGAAAGGGAAAGGTCTGGAGAAGCAAGGCATGACAGTATTCTTATTGGACCTTACACTGGCAGGAGTTTGGAAGAACTTACTCAAGTGACCATGAACCGAGGATTGACTCAAAATGACTTTCTAGAACTCAGGAATTATCAAATACTCCTTCTAGAACGAGATCATGCATTAATCTAAAAAAGACTGCAATTTAGTCTAATGGACCAATTAGGTTGCATGGTTGAGTAAAATGACTAGAAGAACGATCGAAGTATTGCGAGGCTCCGAAGACATATCAAATGAATGTCAAAGAGTCCTGACGTAGAAAATAATGAAGGATGCAATTAAATGAATACTATGCGTAACTCCCTTGATAGAGTATAGGCACAATGGGTGTCTATTAAAAGAGAGAAGCAATTAGTTTAATCCAGATGAATCAGATTGATAGGATTAGAATTGAGGAGAGCTAATTTGCCTCCGGACGAGGTGACCAACGATCGAAGTAAGTGTTGAACAGTAATGACAGTTGAACACCATTTGAGTCATTCTCCAAAACAATTAAATTAAATGAAGAACGAAGTACCTACCTATGTTGGAGGTATACTCGAATCTTGGAACCATTATGAACCAAATAAGGACATGGAGATTCAAATTAAATGGTATTTGACCGATTGTAGAAGTTTCCTTGCGGTTCCGAATGTTTATTGTATTAAATTAATTGTACTGTGCGACTCTATGTTCTGTATGTATAAATAGCGATCCGATGTATCTGGAATACAAGTGATTTTGGGACGACGTTGCAGTGCTAATCCGTAAAAAGGAAAGACACACTCCCGCCAGACTGAAACCTCTTCGCTAGCAGCCATTCGGGCCCGGCACTTGTGAGTATAGGAACGTTGTGTTCTGCTCCTTGTGACTGCGAGAAGTATATCCAGTTGTTGGGTATTCTTCGAACTTAGGATCAGTTGTTGGTCTTAAGGGCAAATCACACTGTGTGGTTGTGCCAGCACATAGTTCTAGCCCTCCGTAGGGGTCTGTGTGTTTTGGTTTTAATTTATTTTGAGTCAAACCCCCAATTCTTGATATACCCATATCAACACAATCAAAGCACAAATCGTGCTGAATCTACCTTGATCAAAAGAATATACTGAATCCTTAGAACGATTCAAATTGATTGATCGAAGCTTCGTACTTGTTACGATCACTTCTTTTTCATCTTATCTCTTCCTTATCTTGTCTTATCTTTTATCTTTTGTCTTATCTTCTATCTCCCTTATCCTATATCTTGTCTTATCTTGTCACCTGACCTATTATTTATGCTTACTGATACAACATGCGCTTTTCATTTACTTATATTAAACACAGCAGTCTCACAACACATATACAGCATGACGATCGAGCTTTCATTACTTACACATTGCTTTACTTATGTTCTACTCATGTTTACCACTAACCCAGGGCGTTGGGCATTAGTAGGGCGGAGGGTTGTTTACTTGTATATAAGCTGTAGTTACTTGCTGTATTTCCTTAGCTTTGATCTCGTCTATTCTACCTGGTTTAGCCCAGAACTTTGCTTGTCTCTCTTATCGCTCCGCCATCTGAGATTTTCTTGAGTGTAACGCCTGGTGACATCCGTTACTAGAACCAGTCGCTGACAGAAGATCAAAGCTATTCTTACCACCTGTCACACGCTACGCGATCATATCCCTATCACAGTTATCCCCGCTCACATTTTTACCAACCCTTCACAGACAGAAGTTCTACTCTCTCTTCGAGCAGTGTCGCCTATAGTACAAAGGTGTAACGTTGAGTCCGACACCGTACTGGCAGACGAAAGCGTCGACTGATCACTAATCTTCGGAGAGGGGTCTTCGCGTGCACATCGAGCTCCATTCCTAGACAGGGAGGGTGCATCTGTTCATTAATCGAGAGTGGAAGGCTGCTTCCCACATCATTGTACTCTTTTTTCGAAATCTTCCCCATATTACTCCCGACTTCTACAAATCCAATCATACATTTTCCCATCATCACCACCGAGTTGCATTAGTAACTCGTCCTCCTTACAACGGATTCTACCTCAAGACTAGGACGACCTAGACTTTCGGTACAAACTGATCGTCCCCGCACCCCCAACTCATCTGCTCCATCCACTTCATCTTCAATCGAACGAAACATCACCTCATTCATACCTGCCTACATATCACCCCACTACAGCATGTCTAACCCTACTCCCGATCCTATCCCCATGACTCCTATTCCCATTACTCCTGTCACTACTCCTCATGTTCATGGCAAGTCATTGCTCAGAGAACCCAGTATCTTTGACGGCGATAAAACCCAGTTCAAAGAGTGGCGCCGTACCCTCTTTGCTTACATTCGCGATCCAAGGAACAGAGTCACTACAGACAATGAGAGAATTGACATTGCAATCTTGTATATGCGAGGTCCCAAAGTCAGTAGCTGGGTCCAGAATTACACGGATGATAACTTCGACGATGATGAGGAAGAATGGGCTAGCACGTGGAAAGGATTCAAGGATGCATTGAATGCCTCCTTCCTAGACAAAGGACTTACAGAGAATGCACAGGAGAGGCTAGAACATCTCCGCCAGGGCCCCAATGAGAGGGCAGAGGATTTCTTCAAGGAATTTGAAGTTATCATGCGAGATGCCGGATACGTCAAGGATGCACCCTATGTCATCAGACTGATCAAAATGAACGTAAAGCCTAAGCTGATCGATCAAGTATATGGCACCAGCAATGAGCGAATTGAAAAGTTCGATGAACTCAAACAGAAGATCATCAGTATCGATGACATGTGGTGGCGTCATGAGGAAATGCGGCGCAACTGGTCAAACAGATACCAGCGGAATGCTGGGCAGGGACCTAGTAACCAGAAATGGCAACCACAGACACAGGCTCCAGTACCCAAGACTCCAACCCCTGCGGTACCTACCCAGGATAGGAAAGATGGGACCGGAATTACTTTCAAAGGTGCAGGCAGACCAATGGACATTGACGCTGCGCGTCGTAACAGGGAATGCTTCCATTGTGGCAAGCAAGGCCACATTGCGAAGTTCTGTCCAGAGAAAGCGCCGAAGCCGCAATTTGTCAGAGGCATGTGGAGCCGGATGACACAGGAGGATCAGGAGGCTATGGCCAAAGAATTGGGTTTTGTCCTGCCCCAGCAGTAGACGCAGGTCTGCCGGGGCCAATCTCAGAATCAGTATCGGACTTTTCGTCATCGTCATATGTAGACAGTCAATTTAGTTTTGAATTCGGTAGTACTGGTACACCCAATGAAAATAACTTATCTACAATGACGAACCGAACTGAGAAAAAACCTGTGAGATATGAACCAAACACACCTGAATGGGTGGCGCAGCGGTTACAAATGGACAAACTTCCCATGGCTATAGGAATCCTTAGAGCCTGGATGCCTGAAAGTCGTGTCAGAGAAGCATCGGAAGAAACGGTATTGGCTATACGAAATCTGAACCATTGCAACCGCAACAGAAGCAGTTACCAATCTCAAAAGTCGTAAGAGATTCGTCCGAGGTACCCGAGGACGTGAGCTAAAGTTGCGAACGACTATTGAGAATATCGACAATGGTGTACAGATTGAAACGGAAGCCCTCCTAGACAGCGGAGCCACAGGATCCTGTATCAATAAGGATTTTGTAGAACAGCACCAGCTCACTGTTAAGGAGTTACCAGTCAAAATGCCGGTCTATATGTATCAATAAGGATTTTGTAGAACAGCACCAGCTCACTGTTAAGGAGTTACCAGTCAAAATGCCGGTCTATAACGCTGATGGCACTCTGAACAAAAATGGTTCCATAGAAGGTTACGTACAAGTCCAAATGGTGATAGGTGATCATGCCGAACGAATAGATATGGCAGTTACCAATTTAGGCAAGACAGATATCTTCCTAGGCATAGACTGGCTACGTTATCATAATCCCAGCATTGATTGGAAGGAATCTACGTTAATGTTCGAACGTTGTCCTGACAAATGCAGATATTTGCCACACTATGAATCACCTGAGGATGATGGTACAGAGGAAAAGCTTGTTGACGGTGAAAGGATCTTCTGGTTTGATTGGAATGGGTATCTCTCCGACCAAGGTCATATCAAAGTACAAACTGCTTTTACAGACGCCGCTACTCCGTACCTTGCCGAGTATGCTGATGTATTTAGTAAAAAGGATTTTGACCAAATGCCGGAAAGATGTCCATGGGATCATGCTATAGAATTAACGCCAGGCTCTAAGCCAGTTGATTGCAAAGTTTATCCCCTCAGTCCACCAGAACAGAAGGCTTTAGACGAATTCCTGGAAGAGAACCTTAGATCAGGACGAATACGACCGTCACGTTCACCCATGGCTTCACCTTTCTTCTTTGTCAAAAAGAAAGATGGAACGCTACGGCCCGTACAGGATTATCGAAAGCTGAATGACATGACTGTCAAGAATCAATATCCACTCCCATTGATTCAGGAACTCATTGATAAGCTAAAGAATTCCAAAATCTTCACCAAGATGGACGTCCGATGGGGATTCAATAACATCCGGATCAAGGAAGGAGACGAATGGAAAGCAGCGTTCTGGACAAACAGAGGCTTGTTTGAGCCTACGGTCATGTTTTTCGGACTTACAAACTCACCCGCCACGTTCCAAGCGTTCATGAATCACATCCTTCGAGAGTTAATTGATCAAGGACATGTCATTGTCTACATGGATGATATCCTTATCTTCACGGACAAAATTGAGGAACACCGAGTCATCGTCAGAAAGGTTCTTGATATCCTAAAAGACAACAAGCTATACTTGAAACCTGAAAAGTGTACCTTTGAGGCTAAGGAGGTCGAATATCTCGGAATCATCGTAGGCAATGGACAAATCCGGATGGACCCAAAAAAGGTTGAAGCAGTTCGAACCTGGCAGCCACCAGAGAAAAAATGTGAACTACAATCGTTTTTAGGGTTTTGCAACTTCTTCCGCCGGTTCATCCGAGATTTCAGTAAAATTGCCAAACCCCTAACACGGCTCACAGGAAATACGACTTGGGAATGGACATCTCTTGAACAGAATGCGTTCGATCGATTGAAAGACCGGATCATCGAAGACGTCACTCTCATTATCCCGAGAGAAGCTGGAAAGTTCCGAGTTGAAGCCGATTCCTCTGACTACGCTAATTTGTCACAGAACGTCGACGGAAAGTGGAGACCGGTAGCTTTCAGGTCCAGGTCACTCAATGAGGTTGAACGGAACTATGAAATCTACGACAAGGAGATGATGGCCATTATGGACTCCCTCTCGGACTGGAGGCAGTACTTACTGGGCGCGAAAGAACCTGTTGAAGTCTTTACAGATCACCAAAATCTCCAGTATTTCCGGAAACCTCAGAAGTTGAACTGACGACAAGCCAGATGGGTAGTCGAAATTGCAGAGTACCATATCGAGCTCTTCCATAAGCCTGGGAAATCAATGGGAAAAGCCGATGCCCTGTCACGGATGTCAGGCCTTGAGAAAGGGGAGAATGACAATACCAACGTCACGCTGCTAAAACCAGAATTTTTCATTTCTCAGATAACGGATCAGACGTCAGCCCCCGAAGATGATCTACTTAATCTCATCCGTAGAAAGAAAAACCAGCGAGACAAGCTTGTACAAGTTGCCCTAGAATCTAAAGACAAGGAATGGCTTGAGACTGAGGATGGACTAGCAATTTGGCAAGGACGTATCTATGTCCCTAAGGACAAAGAACTCAGAGGACGGATCATACAGGTACATCATGACGCCCAGACAGCAGGACACCCCGGCCGCTATAAAACCATTGAGTTGATTACACGCAATTACTGGTGGCCAGGAATCAGTCGGGACGTCAGGATCTACGTGGAAGGCTGCGAAAAATGTCAAGCTACAAAGACACATCGTACCAAGCCTGTAGGACCATTACATCCACATGACGTACCATCTGAGCCTTGGGAAATCATCGGAACGGATATGATCGGCGAGTTACCGGAGTCTGGAGGATATAATGCCATCAGCGTGTTTGTTGATCACTTCACGAAGAGATTACGACTCTTTGCCACGCATACTATGATAACATCTGAAGGGATGGCACGTGTCTATCGTGACAAAGTATTTCCAGTCCATGGAATGCCCCGGAAGATTGTCCACGATCGAGGCCCTCAGTACCACGCCCGCTTCATGAAGGAACTGTACAAGTTGCTGGGAATCGAAAGCAACTATACAACTGCATACCACCCTCAGACTAATGGCCAGACGGAACGGATAAATCAAGAAATTGAACATTACATCCGCCTTTTCGTGAATCATCATCAGAGTGACTGGCATGAATGGCTTCCTATGATGGAGTTTGCGTATAACGACCGAGTACACTCAGCCACAAAAGTTTCACCCTTCTACGCAGACAACGGCAGACACCCATACAAAGGAACCACGCCGAGGATGACATCAAAAAACCCGACGGCCCAGGAGTTTGCTGATAGTATGAAATGGATCAGAGAAGAAGTAGGATCGGCACTGAAAAAAGCCGCTGAGGACATGAAGCGCCAATATGACAAACACCGGAACGAGGCGATAGAATATAACGCTGGTGATAAAGTTCGGCTCGAAGGAACTAACATAACGACAGATCGTCCAATGAAGAAACTCGGCGACAAACGATTTGGACCGTTTAAAGTTCTTGAAAAGATCGGACCCGGCTCATACAAACTCGACATCCCTCGCACATGGAAAAGAATCCATAATGTCTTCAACAAAACACACCTATCCCCGTACCATGAACCCCAGTTCCCCACACAACCCCGAAATACCGAACCACCTCCAGAAGTAGTAGGAGAAGAAGAGGAATACGAGGTAGAAGAAGTAGTTGACTCACGCAAGTATTGGAATGGCATCCAATACAAGGTAAAATGGGAAGGTTATGGACCGCATGAAATGACGTGGGAACCTGCAGCTAATATGACGAATGCCAAGGAAGCTGTTCAGGACTTCCATAAGAAGTATCCTAACAAGCCCAGGCCTTGAGTCCTTAAACGGATCGAGATTCCGATTGCTCAGTTTCCCACTGAATTGTTCCGACCAATCCCTACATCCGACATAGAACCAATCCCAAGTAACATGCCATCTGAAGCACTTGTCAATCGACTTGCGCGTCATGGAATTCGCGCCTTAAGAGGGGGGTAATGTTACGATCACTTCTTTTTCATCTTATCTCTTCCTTATCTTGTCTTATCTTTTATCTTTTGTCTTATCTTCTATCTCCCTTATCCTATATCTTGTCTTATCTTGTCACCTGACCTATTATTTATGCTTACTGATACAACATGCGCTTTTCATTTACTTATATTAAACACAGCAGTCTCACAACACATATACAGCATGACGATCGAGCTTTCATTACTTACACATTGCTTTACTTATGTTCTACTCATGTTTACCACTAACCCAGGGCGTTGGGCATTAGTAGGGCGGAGGGTTGTTTACTTGTATATAAGCTGTAGTTACTTGCTGTATTTCCTTAGCTTTGATCTCGTCTATTCTACCTGGTTTAGCCCAGAACTTTGCTTGTCTCTCTTATCGCTCCGCCATCTGAGATTTTCTTGAGTGTGACGCCTGGTGACATCCGTTACTAGAACCAGTTGCTGACAGTACTTAGCTCTCAAAAGCTTTGTGGAACCTTTGCCAACGCTACCCCTTGCTATTAAATAAATTTGATAGCAGTGAACTCGCATATTGTGTCTTAGATTGGTTGGTTGGAGTGCTCATTAGATTCCTTCCTTTTCTCTTTCGCACAAAAATGAGGCAAGCTTGTTACCGGGAATATAATGTCAAGATGAGCAGCCTAGATGAGGTTCCTGTGATCCAGGAGTCCGGAGCAGCTCGGAAGCAAAGGTATTAAAGAGTGGGATAAGGTGGTACACTTGATTACAAGCTTGACTACAACGTACAAAGTATTCTAGCTTATATACATCCCAAATACAGTCAGAAGACCTCGATGAAAGCTCAGAACAATAAATAAATAGAATGTAGGTCACAAGGTTATTAATCTGAAGTCCGGCCGCTCCGCTCCGGGCCGGGTGCATATTGGGTGAATTGCATGCATATGACAGTATAGCATATGGTGAGAAAATAAAATGGACTTGAATGCTGCTAAACTGAACAGCAGGGAGTAGTCACTACATAGTCACAGCATGTCATGTGCATGTCACATTTAACTCAATAGTTTCAAGACTCTGTGACTCCCACCATATATAGGCAAAAAAGGTGGTCTAAAAAGGAAGTACGGCACTTAAATCGCGAATTGAACGACGTACATAAGGACGAGTCTTCATATATTCAGCCTCGTAACTGAGGACTGAAATAACTTAATACAAGTGTGAGAGTTATATGAAAGACCCATGAGGAGGTCCCTAAGGGGATGGGTAACATTGAGGAATGTAGACACAGGACCAAGAGAACATTACTGAGGGAAAGCACTGGGATCTGCTGGGATCTGCTCTCAGTGCTTAGCCAAATATCCAGGTTTTGCAGATGCAGAATGGATTGGGACTGCCGACCACAGAGGAAAAGAAGGAAGTAACAATAAAAATTGAGACTGACATACTATATACACTCCCACCCTACACCCTATGTCACTGACGTGCGAAGGCGGGCCATCGCGCTGCGCGCGTGGCAAAAACGAGTCCTCAATTCATTTTTTTAATGACACTGAAATGTCATTTATGGCATACCCAAGTTTATGAGTAGGAAAGACTGGGAAAGAGTGGCAAGAAGTCCGGCGCCCAAGGGCGCCGATGGTGAACTCAGAAGAGACGAGAAAGTAACGTAGTAACAAAATTCGTGATGGGAAAAAAAATCTCTAACGATGTCACGGTGACTCACAAAAGTGACAGTCCCAATATGGGGAAAAAAGCAGCACTGTCCAGCTAGTACCCTTGCTCTCGCGAACATCCAGGTTTTGCAGATGGCAATAAATTCATTTTAAGAATCTCTTAAATGGTCTTCCTTGGACAAACAATGTCTGTGTATGTATAAAAAATTTTTGTGATAATCTGACAATGTGTTCTTTCTCAGTTTCTCCCATGTTTATAAATATAATTAATTGTGCAACTCCACCGTATTTAGTAGCGGAGTCATTGATCACCGGAGAAATACTCTGGCAGTACATATGCAAGCTTCCTCCTGTCTTCTACATTTTGCTCCACTGATCTAGGCATAATAGAAAATTTCATCGTACCGACTTCCTCAAGCATATCACCTCCGTCAGCGGCGAACGCCTCGTGAATGTCATCGAGGATTGTCGCTGCAACATGGCGCGACGTATTTGCGTTTTGTGTGAGCGTTTTAAATACTTCAGCCGCAGTAACGGTACCTTCATCTGGTCTCCAGGCATCGTAGTCTGTGGAAGTCGCAACAAGAGCATAGCTTCAAAGAATCATTCAGACAATGGGCTTCCGCTGTTAAGAAAATTCTACCTGAGTTCAGCCTCACGAGCGAGCTTAGCCTCAGGAAGAGCACTCATATTGATGAGGTCTCCGCCCCATTGTCTGTACATCAAGCTTTCTGCTCGAGTAGAAAATTGAGGTCCTTCCATACACACGATGCACTTTTCCGTAAACAATTTGACGTCCCGACCTTCAGCGTCAAGAGCCTTCTTCACCCGGTTTTCCAGCCAGGTCACAAACTTGTTACTGAATGGATCGCCGAAGGATGCATGCGCGACAATGGATGTGCCTTCAAAGAAGGAAGCAGGGCGGACACCTTTTGTGCGATCGATGATTTGGGTTGGAAGGACAAATGATCCGGGAGATATCTCTTCACGCAAGGAACCCACGGCCGAGAAAGCCAGAACGGCACGAACGCCTAAGGATTTTAGAGCAGAGATGTTGGCCCGTGAAGGTACCGTTGAAGGATGGATGGTGTGTCCTACGCCATGTCGGGCCAGGAACGCGACCTGTTTACCAGAAGGTAGAGCACAAATGGCTATAGGAGAGCTCGGAAAGCCCCATGGCTGAAACAAAATTTCGAGTAAATTCGTCTGTGGAAACGATTTCACGCACGGTCTCTGGATTGACATGTTTCCTGCGATAAAAAAGTAATGGTTATCTGATATCGATAACAAGTAATTCTTACACAAAGGTCAGATTGTCCAGATGGTAAAGGCCACTACCGCCAATTACACCGATGAGCACTGTAGAAGGTACTTCGAAGCTGTCGCCACTTGAACGAGAAGTAAATCCACCTTTTTCGTCAGTCATTTTGAACAAGTTAAATCAATCGCAAGATCAAATTCAAACTCCGCTGACTTCGTTCCTTGACCTCCATCCTTGAAAACCTTCATCATGGTGAGTATCGTGTATCTGAGCATGAAAGACGTGGAACTCATCTTATCCTTGTAATTACCTGTAGCCTCCCCCAAAATCCAAAGGTGGTAAAATGCTTGGTCTCATCAATTGGAGACTCAAGGTCACTATCAACGATGGACGCGCTTTGACTGGCCAAATGCTTGCTTTCGATAAGCATATGAATCTCGTCCTCGCAGAATGCGAAGAATTTCGCCGCGTTCGACCAAAGAAAAAGGCAGGAGATGAATCTGCACCGGCAGAACAGGAGTTGAAAAGGACGTTGGGTTTAGTTATTTTGAGAGGAGAGACGGTCGTCAGTTTGTCAGTCGAGGGCCCTCCACCGGTTGTAGATGATGACAAAAAGAATACTGTACGCTCGTCACGACTACTGAAAAGATTTTCTATGCTGATCGGTTGATTAATAGCTCCCTGTTGGGCCTGGTCGTGGTATGCCTGCTGGTCGTGGAATGGGAATGATGCCTCCTAGTGCGCTTTCAAATTGTAGCATCTTTTCGTTCCGTTTCGATGTTGACTCTTTTCAGTGGGTGCTCCATCCATGGCTCCTCCGATGTCATTTCCGCCAGGAATGCCAGGTCCGCCACCTGGCTTCCGTCCGCCTGGTTTCCCGCCTGGTATGCCTTTTGCTTCAGCACCAGGGTTTGCTGGACCTCCTCCTGGGTAAGTTGTCTGATTTACCTGTATTCCTCGATGTGACTTTTTTGCAGCTTCCAACCACCCCCTCAATAAGAAGCAAACAAAAAACTATACGGTTGTTTTCCATGCCCTTGTCGCTCTTTCGTGCTCCATCTTGCATCTAAAGTAGTCCAACCCCGTCTCTTCCTTTTCTCGTTTCAGGGACATAACTGGTATGAAAAAGCAAGTTTGTAAGTATGGCAGGTGGTGGATGTTCCCTGTTCAGGGCTAGCGAAATATGTTTTCGTGGCTGGTTTACTTTTGCCCTCTTTGTGTATGTATGGTATCTTGTAATACCTGGATTCATGATGATAATTAAGCATTCCCATAGCTCTCTAAACTACTGCTGCTGAAGACTATCCTATAATAACTCGAATGGGCTTTCTAACGGTATTCTACTGAAGTATCCCAAATATGACAGCATTTATCGCAATGGACTAGCGGAATGTGTTTTGACACAAGAAAACTGTGCGGTCAGAGTCTCGAAATCAAATCCCTCCATACAGGAAAGCTTATTGCGTATCGCCTCATAGAGCAATTCGAATTCAAGAAAATCTCCGTCGCGAATCCTAAGTGCGAGCCTCTGTAATCCTTGCGTTCGATTTCCTGAGAGGGAAAGGCGTGATTCCACCATCCCACATATGGCGTTCCTGAGAACAGTTTGCAGAGCCATTGTGTTTAAGTCCCGCAATCGCTTATACCCCCGGTCACTCCAAGAAAGCTCGAATGACAGGAGATTTGGAACTACAGGCCATCTGTCCGTCACAAACGTCAGGCCAGTTGTAAGTTGATCAAGCAATCCCAGCTCTCCGTCTACATGTATACAAAGATGCGAGATAGATGGATGCGAGGATAGAAAGTTGATTATTTCATCGATTGGAAAATTGTACAATTTGGCTTCGGATAGTATACTTCCAGATGAAGAGAGTAACGAGGACACCTGCGTCAAAGAGTAGCCATTGTAGCGAAGCTCCAAGGAGGTCAAGTCTGGAATTCGAAGAAATCGCCAGGCTCCTCCTTGGAACGTGTCCCAAGGTGCAGCATGGCACAGGTGGGTTATCTTCGACGTGTAGATTGGGAGGTCGTCCTCGAAGTTAATGTCATTCGAGGCGTCCTCAGACAATTGGAAGCCCCCAATGCTGCATGTTTCCAGCATCGGGAAGCAACTGAGAAAGTGTCCCAGAGATCTTCCTGTGAATCTATGGAGAACCAACTTTGTCACTGAAGAATGATTGTAGGTACGCCCAAATCCTCTTGGATTGAACGAGGAGTCGTAGCCAATCCCATAAAAGACATTGAGTTTAGGGCTTGATAGTATGATCTGGTTCGGAAAGTATCTCGTCAAGTCCTGGTTGGATTGGCTGTTGCGCTGCACATTCAGGACTAGATGTTCGAGTTCGAGAAAACAAGTTGAACCTGGGAACAGTCGCGAACCCAATTTGGTTTTTGTGTGCAAAAGCCATGGTAGGCTGATATACAGGGTCGCTTCCTGCCAGCGAGACACATGTTCGAGTAGTGCATCAAAGACTTGTAATTCGACTTCGGGAATATCCTCCTCCGATTTAAGATGAATTTTCAGCGGAACGTTGCCCGAGCGCGAGATGTAGGTCACAACGAGGTCGGCTAATGCAGGGCGTCCATACAAATGCCAAGACTCGATGGACAACGACGACCACAGGAGGGGAAGAGAAAAAACTAGACAACGCCAATAGGAACAAACCTGCGTCAAAGCCAGTGTTGGACTCGACATAAGGCTTTCCTTGGTGAAAGGTTTGGGGCGACAGATCTTCAGTGAGTAATCGCTTAGGCATATCAAGCTAAAAATTTCGCCCAAGATATCTGAAGAAAGGATTCGGATAGGACAAGGCATAGCACGACCATTATCCAAAGCAGCCTGCAGTCGCATGTGGGAAGCTTCTTGCTCAGTACAAGAGATTACCTCGTCGTAACTGGTCATGTCGAGCAGTGCCTCGTCAAGGGGGTTTAACTGTGTATGTGCAGCGGCTGTCTCGGGAAGACGGTCTTCTCGGGGTTTTGGCAAAAATATCGACTGCCAAGCCACAGTCATAGTCTGTGGGATGGAGGAATCGAGACCTAGCATTATAGGCTGATAATCACTATGCGTGGCTGCAATCATGGCGAATTTTACGGTAGGACGAAAGGACCTAGAATCGTCGCGATCAATGAGTAAGTTATCTTCAGTATGATTATGACCGAACTCACCTTGGCGAGAGTCAAGGTAATGGCGAACTGGTCGCAAAGGACTGCCATGGTATCTGAATTCCTATAATATTGTTATATCCTGAACATATTCTATCACCTACTGCCCTGCATCTATTGAAAAGAAGATGCATATCAGTGTCGACTGCAAGTGGCAGGAATCCAGGATCATACTCAACATGCTACCTCATGCTACCTGATTACATGCATGCGTAACTTGCATTTTATGTCAGGTCTTCGCAGGGGCAAAGGGTACTAATTAAACACTCAGGCTTAGTTTGAAATTCGGACTTGCTAAGAAAGTAGAGCGGCAAGGAGTTCCATCTAGTTCTATTCAGAAACAATGCAAGACTTGCGCAGAGCGTGTAGAGTGTGACCTGTGCACTTGAAACAGGCTTGAAACGCGTGATGAATCTGGAATTCGGGACGATACCAATAAAGTATAAAGCCAGTATAAAGCCTTATTGAAGCATTGCGACTCTGAGTGCGATCTTTCGGAGTATGAACAAATAAAGACAACATCCAAAACTCACCTACAGAATGTGTACAGGTGCTTTATTTCCAGGTTTACTTATGGCAGAAACCTTTCAGCTTCAACACAATCTAAATCTAGCTAAATCTCCCCTGACAGAACAAGAAGCGCGCGTGAAGCGCTTGGTGCGCTTGGCACAATTTGAATCCAACTGCGCGTGCGCCCATGCATTCGCGAGAAGAACTTGACTTTGTCAATTTGTCCGGTTTACTTGACATCATACCGCCAATCGTTGGATACTATGTTCTTTCAGTCCTTGTTTGTCTCCCTGACACAAGAACCTGGCGAAATGGACTCGTGCCGATCGTTCTCTTCCTTGCCTATCGAGCGGCCACAACTGTGGACCTGAGCTTTGCTAACGAGAGAATGGTTTACTTGAACAAAGGACTAGTGGTGTGCATCTCTTTCTTTTTATTGTGGTGTCATTTAATTATCCTTACGACTTTGCAGCTAGCAATGTCCGTTTTGAGTTTCCGCTCAATAGTTTGGGCTCAATCGAAAAAACCATACAGACGGCTTCAACGCGTCAAATACGGTCCAGAGGGCACACTATCTGAATCACAGCCGGCTTCCATTGACTGGAGACAGCTGCAACTAGATGCGTCCGATTTGGCTTTTGGACTGCGTGGTATCGGGTGGGATTGGTCCCAAGGCATGCACATTCCTGCAGAGAAGCGTTCTACGTCTTCAGACAGATCCTTTGCCTTGTCGACACTAGCTTCACTTGTTTCTCATATCCCAGTCTTTGACTTATTGCATTATTCCGTGCAGAGGTTCGGCCCTGGTACCTTTGCTACAACTTCAGGTGGTTCGATATTCAATGAAGGTCTCCCACCTTTGATTTGTTATTCTCGATCGACGTTCTTATCTTTGTTATCTGGTCTGGTCGTATATTGTGCGATTCAGATTGCCTACGACTTTTGCACCCTGATTGGGATAATTGTCCTTAGACAGTCTCCGACTCAGTGGCCACCAATCTTTGACGAACCTTGGAAAGCCGATTCTCTTTCGGACTTCTGGGCAAGGCGTTGGCACCAGCTGTTCCGCCACTTCTTTATTGGATTAGGTTGGATTCCTTTGTATCATGTCTTCGGTCGAATTGGCGGTGTCCTTGGCGCGTTCCTTGTTTCCGGGATTCTACACTATATGGGTCTCTGGGGACTGGGAAGTGGCTCTGATGTATTGGGCATGATAGGTTTTTTTATGCTGATGGGTGCAGGTGTCATACTTGAAGGCTTTTGGAAAAGTTTCACGGGGTATAAGGTTGAGGGCTGGTCGGGAAGAATCTGGACGACCGTCTGGCTACTTGGATGGTCCAATCTTCTTGTAGATGCTTGGGCTAGGAAGGGGTTGATGGGCTCTCTGTTCATTCCCGACTCTCGTCGACTACCTGTGCAGATCTTTGGTGTAATTCCGACGCAATGAGCAGGAAAGTATATGGCAATGCTCCAAGTAGATCGTGCCTTTGCGTGCCACGAACAACTATATGTTTGCAGGATTGTACATTCAATGTGATGTATGTCTTCCAGTGCCTATATGTATGTCGGTTAAATTAACTCAGATTCTAGCTACGCCCCCCAAATCACTGATATTTTGCTGCCGTCTGCTCTTATGTAGCAGAATATACCACCATTCTAATTCCTTTTCCAAAATATTCATATCAGTCTCTGGCAAGTAGGTATCACCAGATACGATTTCCGCCTTCTTCTGCTTAAAATCCCATCAGGGATTGACTTTTGTGGTAATGGCCGCTGTCGCATACAAAATTGACCTCCTGCCTGCTCTCGCAGAGGGTTCGAGATGCCGTATCTCATTACACAAATGCCTACAGTAACATATGCTTGCTTGAGCTTCTACAGTGAGAAGGACCTGGTGCCTCGTGGGTCGAACCTTCCTTGTTCGCGTCTTGCTCGCGTCTTAATCCACGTTCTTTGTTTTAGGTGTAAGCATGTAAACAATATGGAAGTATTCGTTTTACTCGCATGTACGAATATTCTGCATTGGTCTTTGCGCCTCGTCGGAAAACGTATATCAGCTTCTAGGGACTCTGGAGCTTCATTACGCCAAAAATGGGAAAATTATTTACATGCGACCGATCTCATCTCATCCTGTAAGAAGCATGAGTATAGGTATGTCGAAATTTCTAGCAATTATAATGTCCTGGTTCACATATCGCCTCTCAGATAATCGTCAAACCATTTTTTGATGATCTCAATGTTGAAAAATGTGCAACTACCGCCCTCATATCAATATACCAGAAGCATTATCGTTAGCGGTTGCGAGACACATTCCATCTCATTTTTATCTCTACCTGTTGTGTCTTGCTTCTCGCGATTAAGGTATGATGCCGTAGTAGGAAAGGAAAGAAAAATTACAGGATACCGCAGAAGGATGAGTCGAGGCCTGCCGCTTCGACGATGGAGACGGACTCCATTCAACCGTCAATTCTTTACATATAAGGGAGTGTAAAGCTTTTAACGACTCGAGCCATGAGGCGTCAGATACTGCGATAAATTCGTGGCCCTTGACGCGTATAAAGTCAGCGAGAGTCAGCGTTTCTTCGAATTTACAGTATCAAACTCTTCTTCGAAATATGCCCTCTTTAACTCGCTTTCTGGCCTTCTCAACTGTAGCGGTCTCCCTTGTAGGCAAGTATTCCTGTGGTCCTATATCAAAACCCGCTCATCTGCCCACAGATTGTGGTTTGATCTATCCTGCCTTCCAGGGTGTTCCTGCCAGCAATGCTGACCCGTATAACTTCAATGGGACAAGCACAGATGCCAATAGCATTGCTTCGACTGCGTTTCGAGTTAACCAGAAATCCGGGGCAAGCACAAATGCACCTCCCAACTTACCTGCTGCCAATACCACCGTCACTGCTGTTGATGGCGACATGGTAATCCCTGTGTCGCGCCGGAGTCTCTCCAGTATCAGGACCATCGATAATGACATATCCCGAAGAACGAACTCCGATTATGAGCAAGTTTTCGGAGGTACTGGGACTGAGTTTGAAGATCGCGATGCTGCGATTATCGGTACAGCTTATTTGACTTACACCCTGGTCAGCAATTCGACGTACAATGTCGGCGACTGTCTTTCTTTCTGTGATGCTACTGCCGGATGCGGTGAGTGGGTACTTATTGAGAAGCCCATTTCCTGCATCCTTATTGTTTCTCCTTCCCAGTGTTCGTTAATCGTGAGTTATTCATGTTTGGGCTACGACTAGTTCTTTATTTACAGGTATATCATGCAGTCTACTACGAATTCAACAACGAGATGTTAGACCATGTCTACTCACAGCACTCCAACCTCAAATGCGCTGCATACGGAGATGTGCATTCTGCTGAAGAGAAGATCAACTTCGGTGGTCAATCCCTATCCGGTACTCCCGATGGTCCTTTGACATACGTTCAACAAAGCAGTGGCTGGACAATTAAATCTTTTGGAGATCCCTCGACGCCAGAGGGGTACGATCCGCTCCCCGACTTGGGAGGTGCCAATGAAGCTCCAGGGGTACGTTCTCACGTGCTCAAATTTACCGCTTCTCCAACAGCTTCATGCAGTACATGGGTTTCGTCTTCTTGAATAAATACGATGTAGACGCTTGTGCCGCAATCTGCAACGCTCAAGATCCTGACGACGTTGGCGGTTCTTGCAAATATTTCAATATTTGGCGAGCTGTTGTAGATGGGGTTCCTACAACATACACCTGTGCGCTGGTGAGCCGCAATTTCAGTCCTTGTTGAGGACGTCTTTGTGCTCAAGTCGTTCTAGTACTATATTCCCGCCGACACGTCTACCGCCATAAATTATGGTCAAGGCAATTTGACTGTTACGCAGTCTAGGGGCTACAAACGCATAACCTACGTTCTTGACGGAGGATTTGAAGACTATACATGCGATGGGTTGTCATTCTGCTACACCGATACGACCGCAGGATGGCTCGCCTCCTCCCCCAAGGATGGATATTACGATGCCTCGATTTTTCACTACCAGCCATACTCTCACAGTGGCGAGGCTGTTGCATTACTTGGTTCTGCAACTGGCCACGACAATTACCCTGGAATGCTTACCTACGGTTCGAGTCTCTCAACGGAGGCAGGCGTAAAATACGTTATCGAGTTTTTCCATTCTAGCTTCTATTCTGGAAGAGAGGGGGAGGTGGATGCGTTCGTCGAGGTGTATTGGAATGGTAACCTTATTGGGACCATTCGTCCTGGTTATAGTCAGTGGAAGTATTACAAGTTTGAGGTTGTTGGCCAAGGTAATGACGAACTTGATTTCCGTGGAGGTAAAGCGCCGAGTTACGACTTCATCGATGATATTTTTGTCATGCAGGCTTGACGAATTTTCTATTGATTGCTCTCTAGTAGCTCTTGTATATGTGCTAATGAATCGTGCAAATTCATAAACAGATTTCGATAAGTTGGTTGACTATGATTTGAGGACTGGAAAAGGGCCTCGTTCCGAGGCACTCACCTTCCTTGCTCAAGGCTATCTTATTCGGGACTGGAAGAGTTACGAGTCCGAAATGAAATGAAGGATTCGTCCTATGGGCGGTTTCAGCGTGAGAAAATCTTACCTCACCTTCCTTTTTCGCTTTTCACCTTCCTCCTTGAGCTACTTTTTTCCCCATATTGGGACTGTCACTTCTGTGAGTCACCGTGACATCGTTAGAGATTTTCTTTTCCCATCACGATTTTTGTTACTACGTTACTTTCTCAGGTCTCTTCTAGGCGAACCGCGCATGCCCAAAGTTTAGATAAGCATTTGTAAGTATTTGTACACAGGGGACGAAGTTGATGAAAATTTGGATAGAATCAAGGAAATGTGTCTCACATCATACTTGCAGATAGATTCACTCAATAAAGGTTCACTTTTGAAATTGGGCAACCTGATTGGCTTTAGAATGAGGATAGAATGAGGATAGATAGATATCAAAATTGAGAATTTTTCTAGAATTGTCCCGGATTCGAACCCCGCTTCCATCCATTCAATTCTTTGGGGTTTTCCGAAATAAGCCGAGTGAAAACTATTGCAAAAAAAACATTCGACTTGAGTATGCTATTACATACAGTGTACTCTAACCTGTAAACAACCTTGTTGCATGACCCATCAAGCCTAAGTGTATATCTATTACTCCACCCAACCACTACAGTCCAGACTCGAGGGAATAGGAGGAAATCGAAATGTAATAGGCAGTGCGAAAAAATCTCAGGCATAGCAGTGTCGGCCTTCCAGGAATTGCAGTCTTGCACATCCATCTCCTTGACATACTTGAATCGATTGCAGCCTTGAAGTAGAATCTTGCAATCTTGTACAACATTGAGTATTATTTAGAGTTGAGGTTGATGTTAAGCCGAAAGTGGGTTCATTGAAGGAGGAAGAGAAGAATAACAAAACGAAACAAAATATTCTGAAGTCCGACCTGCCCTGCAATACATCAGCCAATTAGGAGCAAACAAGATGTCATGTGTAATATTTTTTAACCAAAGAATGGATAAATTCATACCAAATGGAGAGAAGTTAGATGGAGGATGCATTTGAGGTTTGTAATTATGGAGTCTCGACAAAAAGATAAAATAAAACTATCACAGGTTCCAAAATTATAACATAACCTTTGATTATGATCAGATATTGGATCGAGGCTATCCGGCAACCAAGTCCTGAAGGATAAATTTAATGGTAAAAACCAGGTTTGGATATACTCTAATCTTCAGCTGCGCCTGTGTAGAATCGCGAGGGAAAGATAATATATTTTCATCAAAAATTCTAAAAGTATGGTATAACACTGATTTTGATCAGAAATTAGATGGAGTCTATCCGGCAACTGATCTCTAAAAGATGAATGCAATGACAAAAATCAGGTTTGGATTTATACTTAATTTCAGCTGCACCTGTGTAAGCTTCGACTGTAAAATTCATGCGAGTAATTATTTATTGTTGATAAATAAATGAGCCATGCTTTGATTCGCGTCAAGTTCAGCACACTTAGCATTTCACTCAGTAAAAAAAAATTGAAGCCCTAGATACATTTACTTTTGATCATACACATCATCATGAATCACAAGTGAACAAGCAATTTTCTGAGGGCCAAAACCGAGTAAAAAAACACAGTGTGCAAAGTAAAAAAACACAGTGTGCAAGTTAGAGCAGGTAAAATGACCCAGCGGAGATTTGAACATAGCTTTCATATAAAATGAAATTGTTGCACTGACTCCAAGCTTATTAAACCACTACACCACACAGGTTATAGTGGGGATTCTCATGGGAACATCTAATTTGTATCTACATCCACTACACATGTAGTTTTTGTATCTGTTGCTTATTAATATGTACACCATTATTAGGGACAGTCAAAGTGGATGCTTATACGTCGGCTTAATTCTGCAGCTGAAAGTTGAAATAAGTGACAAAGAATTTTCAGCGTTGATTTAAGCCAGCAGCAGCTCCCGATGACATGCCTAAATTTTGGCTAGACGTCTATGCTGTGAATTATGACATTTTCACGTATAGATTTGTATCGAGAGGACTGTAATTGAGACCCAGATTGACAGTCAAAGTCAATACTGAATCAATCTAATAAGTTGAAGGGACCATATACCCATACTACCACAAGTTGGTTAGTTTACCCATCCCCGATACTACCTTCGGATAGCAGTCTACCTGTTTGTCAAGCAGGATTATACCAGACTCGGACTACATCTGAAGGATGACCATTCACATATGACATACCAAGGGTATTCCTATTGGACCTTACACTGGCAGGAGTTTGGAAGAACTTACTCAAGTGACCATGAACCGAGGATTGACTCGAAATGACTTTCTAGAACTCAGGAATTATCAAATACTCCTTCTAGAACGAGATCATGCATTAATCTAAAAGACTGTGATTTAGCCTAATAGACCAATCAGGTTGCATAATTGAGGAAAATGACTAGAAGAACGATTGAAGTACTGCGAGGCTCCGAAGACATATCAAATGAATGTCAAAGAGTCATGACGTAGAAAATATTGAAGAATGCAATTAAATAAATACTATGCGTAACTCCCTTGATAGAGTATAGGCACAATGGGTGTCTATTGAAAGAGAGAAGCAATTAGTTTAATCCAGATGAATCAGATTGATAGGATTAGAATTGAGGAGAGCTGATTTACCTCCGGACGAGGTGACAAACGATCGAAGTAAGTGTTGAACAACAATGACAGTTGAACACTATCCGAGTCATTCTCCAAAAACAATTAAATTAAATGAATATCGAAGTACCTACCTATGTTTGGAGGTATACTAGAATCTTGGAACCAATATGGGCCAAATAAGGACATGTAGATTCAGATTAAATGGTATCTGACTGAGTGTAGAAGTTTCCTGGCGGTTCCGAATGTTTATTGTATTAAATTAATTGTACTGTGCGACTCTATATTCTGTATGTATAAATAGCGATCCGATGTATCTGGAATACAAGTGATTTTGGGACGACATTGCAGTGCTAATCCGTAAAAAGGAAAGACACACTCCCGCCAGACTGAAACCTCTTCGCTAGCAGCCATTTGGGCCCGGCACTTGTGAGTATAGGAACACCGTGTTCTGCTCCTTGTGACTGCGAGAAGTATATCCAGTTGTTGGGTATCCTTCGAACTTAGGATCAGTTGTTGGTCTTAAGGGCAAATCACACTGTGTGGTTGTGCCAGCACATAGTTCTAGCCCTCCGTAGGGGTCTGTGTGTTTCGGTTTTAATTTACTTTGATTCAAACCCCCAATTCTTGATATACCCAAATCAATACAACCCAAGCACGAATCGTGCTGAATCTACCTTGATCAAAGGAATATATCAAATCCTTAGAACGATTCAAATTAATTGATTAAAGCTTCTTACTTAGCTCTCAAAGCTTTGCCGAACCTTTGCCAACGCTACCCCTTGCTATTAAATAAATTTGATAGCAGTGAACTCGCATATTGTGTATTAGATTGGTTGGTTGGAGTGCCCATTAGATTCCTTCCTTTCTCTTTCACACAAAAACGAGGCAAGCTCGTTACCGAGCTGCTGAAACTAAATTTCAGCAACTGAAGTTAGAGCTAGTTAGTAAGGTTAAGGTTACAGCACTAATCATTTCGAGTTTTTGACATTGATAAAATCTCCTACAAAATTGTGTAATCTTCTCCATATCATGACTGGAAAAAAGAAAAAGGACAACAGTACATCTACCACAAGAGGTACTAGAAGTACCAAGGCAACAGCCACCGAAGCCACAAAAAATGGGGATGTTGTGAAAAGTACTGGTAACACAAAAACCAGTACGCGTACTTTTTAGGCATGCTTTCGAGCAGTAATGATCTCAACCGCCGGTTACAATAACAATGGACTTATGAAACTGCCGCTAACTGCCGGGGGGCAACGCGCGCTAGTGCGCGGATAAGAGGTTAGCGATTACTAATATTAGTAATGCTTATCTAAACTTTGGGCAGGCTCGTTTTTCCTCTTCTAGTGAGTTCACCATCGGCGCCCAAAGGCGCCGGACTTCTTGCCACTCTTTCCCATTCATAAACTTGGGTATGCCACAGATGACATTTCAGTGTCATTCAAAAAATGAATTGAGGACTTGTGTTTGCCACGCGCGCAGCGCGATGGCCCGCCTTTGCACGTCAATACATGATGAGATCATATACTAGGCTCCACTATCGTGGACGGAACCTTGCTTGGGTCAGGTTTCAAGTACATGCCATTGTATATAAAGGCAAATAATCAATGTAATACAGGGCTAAAGATATATGGACGCCCGATAATCAGTGCATATGTTGTATCGAGGACACCTCGAATTTTGACATGGTGTTCCATCGCCAATATTCCACCTCTGCGTTTCGTTCTCTGTTCTCTACCATCTCACCCGACCATAAATGTCTTCCCGTGCCTGCATCTATGAAAATGCACCACAGTCCACCGCAGTGCCAGCTGCAATGTAAAGTCTTCACAGTGTTATTGTCTGCAGTGGCTCTACGAAATTCCCTGCAGCCGTGCAATGGAGGCATCGCGTATGGACCTGTATTGCCAATCACTACCTTTCCCTCTGTTACATCACCCGGGTACCCAACGTAAACTCCTGACCCGTTGATAAAGCTGCAACCGATTGTATCTCCAAATCCGAGTATCATTGCAAGTGGCAACGACCTTTGACCAACCAGTATTTGGATTTGTGCTCCCTATAAGCCAGATGTCAGGTTACTCGCAATGTGAAATCAACATCACTCACATTTTTGCCTTCGATCTTCATGTATTCCGCGCAATAATTCTTGAAAATGTGCGGTACCCTGACAACAGTGCAGACAAGGCGCTTCTTTAACATGAAATCAGACCCCGATTCCTCCGACAACCGAGGAGCAAAAATGAGTAATAGAGTGTTCACTTTTTCTGCTGATACATTGAGAAACCGCAAAACAAACTGTCCTCCGACCACGCTTTTTGTTTTTGTCAGCATGTTAACGAATGCTAATGGTTCTTCCAAGTAAATTTTCAGCAGCTCCACCACTCTAGTATCCATGAAATGTGAAACTTATCCACCAATAATGAATGCACAATATCCACCAATACTGAACGGACAGTATCCGACAGTAACAAAGACACAATTTCCAGTAGTGATGAACAAACAGTATGCACCAGGAACGGATACAGTAATTGGCCCGCTGGTGGAAACACAAAGAGGCGGTGTGGGACAGATGTTCCTGCATGGCAGTGGCGACGATGAAGTAGATGGAGGAGGCGTGGTGACGACAGAGAGTCGGGGAGCAGGTACTTTGGTAGACATGGGAGCTGAGTGGGGGAGATGTTGCATGAATTTACAGGAAATGATCCTTGGTTCCAGGAGTTTGATGTCAATGGGCAATGGTGGTCAGAGGTAGGCGTGCACGCGCATGTTTCAGGGGAGGGCGTGAAAGTACGGGGAGCGTTGGTATGGATGGGGGTGATGAAGACATTTGAATATTGCTATTCAGGAGTAGAACGGGAAGCAAATTACAACATTTTGTTAACAAAGCAGAAAACTGACTTATGAGCAGGTTTATATGAACGTAACGTCAATGCTCCAAGCAGGAGGAAAAAAAGAATTCAACAACGTAGGATGTAGCAGTAGTAAGCAGCGTGTATGTAGGTAAGCGCTAGTTTGGCAGGTGCCAAACATGACCAATATGTGCCTGCACATCATGAGGTTAAATACCGAGTGGAATAGACCTTGCAAGCAAGGTGATTTCTCAAGTCAAAAGTCTCGGAATTATTTCTCAGATCTTACTGGGTCTACTTAAATAGCACTATCCATCTTCAATCAAATATGCTAGGCTGCTATTCAGCATAATACAAATCTTCTCATTGAGCCTGAGATGGTAATTGGGTTGTTGAGAGGCCAAAAGCTGAAGCAGGTCTAGTGCGTTTGTGTTGTGGGAAAATCGCTGATTTGTTTGTACATGTGTACAAAAGACACCAGGAACTGCTTCAATTGTCGGTGGCAGATAGACCTTGACAAGCAAGGTGATGACACACCAGAAAGCCACCTAATGAAGTGATATGCCTAATATAGGTTATCTTTGGTCACATGATATATCGGTAACTCCGATAGCCCACTGGTAAGCGAGCGCAAAGTCCGCATGCCTCCCTACATAACCTCTGGCTGGAAGGTCGAAGCTGTGGGATTCAAAACAGTTGGAAGACTTCAAAACAACAATATCTTGAAGATGGGCATGCCGCATGCGCCCCACAGAGCTGACAATACCACTGATATGTATGACCATTGTAGTGCTGTAGGAAGTCACCTAGGCATATTGGCCCCCCATTCTCTAAGATTATGCCCATGGAGGTGCTCTGAAAAAAATTCAATTTCAAATTGGGTTCTGAAGGAACCGCATTGCGTACCCCGAGGCCGATAGTAAAACACCAAGTACTTCTTCCAGGGTTTTCCTCAAAGGTGTTACAAAATGCTCTTATTCCCTTACTATCATCTGACGCCAGCGCTTTTAGTTGCAGGCAATACTTCTACAAATCACCGATATGGCTACGCAGAGCATGGCTCAGTGGTCTATTCAGCCTCTCAGGGTATTCGGACAATGGAATGGGATTCCAACGAGTTCACTGGCACAACCATAGACTTCGATGGCATCGCTTATGCTGTCTTTCAACTTGACCAGATATCTGGATTGACAGCGGATTCTCGCCCCAATTCACCTTCTATTAGCACTATAGCCACCGCGCTTGACGGTGAAGCGGTCAACCCAGCAGTCCTTACGCCCCGAAACCCTTCTTCCTCAGCAGTTGAGTCCCGACTTCACTGGCACCGAAGAACCAAACGCGACTACGTGCAAATTTTTGAAGGCGCAGAGACTGGCCTTGAAGATCCCGATGCTTCAATCGTTGGTGTAGCTTATTTGACCTATACCCTAGTCAACAATTCGACGTATAATGTTGATGATTGCCTTGAGTTCTGTGACCGTACTCTTGGATGTGGTAAGCCTAGAATGTGATTCCTCATTTTTCCGTTAAACATGATTCCTCCTTAGTCTCTGTTAACCGTGCGTTATCTTGGTGCTTCGTTTATCCTTCTCTTTTTTTACCGACACTCATCCAGTTTATTACGAATACAATAATCTGCTGCTGGACCATATATATCCCCAGCGTTCGAACCTCAAATGTGTCGCGTACGGGGACGTGCACTTTCCTCAATCGAAGCTCAACTTTGGTGGCATGTCTGTGTCCGGCGACCTAATATACATACAGGAAAGTAGCGGGTGGGTAACTAAATCGTATTTGAATCCATCTGCCCCAGATGGCTATGATGCGCTTCCCGATTTGGACGGTGCCAATGAAGCGTTTGGCGTACGTTTTGATTTTCTCAGGTCCTTCTACACATAACGAAGCATTATTCAGTACATGAATTCCTTTTTCCTGACACACTACGATGTAGATGCCTGTGCTGCAATCTGTAACAACTGGACTCCTGACGATCTCGGAGGTTCATGTAAATATTTCAACATTTGGCGCGCAGTCGTAGGTATTGTTCCTATCACCTATACGTGTTCGATCGTAGGTTGCAGTTTCAGTTTTAATTCACTGCTGTCACTGGATAGACTTCTTGTAGTATTACATACCCGCAGACCCATCTACTGCTGTGTATCGCGGTCAAGGCAACCTAACCGTGACCGAGTCCCGGGGCTACAAGCGCAAGACCTACATCCTTGACGGGGGATTCGAGTATTACACTTGTGATGAACCGAATACTGCATTTTGCTTCACTCATACCACCGAAACATGGCTCGCATCCTCTCTTTGGGAAGGATATTACGATGCTTCCATCTTCCATTACAAACCGTACGCTCACAGCGGAAATTCCGTCGCGATACTTGGTTCTGCATTCGGCTACGACGAGTATCCTGGGACACTCACGGTAGCTTCGAGTCTCTCTACGGAAGCGGGGGTTAGATACATCATTGAATTTTTTCATTCCCGCTCTGGAGAAGGTATGGAGGTGAATGGATTCGTGGAGGTGTATTGGAATGGTGACCTTGTAGGAGTGATCTATCCCGCGTACAGTCAGTGGGAATACTATCAGTTCGAAGTCGTTAGTCAGGGAAACGACGAGCTTGATTTTCGAGGAGGCCGAGCACCTGTTTATGATTACATCGATGATATAATCGTTATGCGAGCTTAAGTCTTTCGAGTTACTTTTGCAATAACAATATAGTAGAATACAAATTGCAATTACGGACGAAAGATATAGAACATATAACATAGGGGCGTAGGTTGATAATAAGTAGCAGTTCCTTCCTCCCGGAAAATAGTAATAGCTCTGTAACATGTCAAGCATCGTGATTGTACATGTCCATTCTTGTTACCAGAGTTCGGTGATCAACGATACCCGGTGTAACCATCGTAGGTTGGGGCAGCGCCATAAGAGGGCGAAGTGTCTCCAGCAGCAGCTTGTTGCGATTGTTGGCCCGCCAACGATGCGCGAACAGCAGCATAAGGATCAGCATACTGCATCGTCCGACTCACTTGGGGTCCGAGGTCAGGTTCAGGAAGAGAAGGCGGTGCGGCGGCGACTGCAGGAGAAGGACGTGCTGGAGCAGCAGCGGCAGGTCCGAAGCCAGAAGGTGGAGGGTCAGAGAAAGCTCCATAAGCGTCCATACTTGGTCGCGAAACGGGAGGTATATATGATGACGGGGCGGCATAAGAAGAGTATGCGGGCGTCCCGGAGGGAGCACCCGAGTAGCGATTTGAGTCAGAGAATGGATTTAAGCCTGTTGGAGCGATAGTGGTAGCATTTGAAGGAATACTATCTGCAGGAGGGATATGAGTAAACCCATCATCCTCATCCTCATCTTGTGTTTGTCCCATATGGTATTCTTCATCAGCAGGGTGTTGGAAGGGGGGATCGCGGGGACCAAGTAACTTGCCCTGACGCCAATTTATTATCAAGAGAATAACCGATGCTGCCCAAAACACTAGGTGGAAGAATTTTATTGAAAGGACGGGCAAGCATGGCTTGAGAAGACGAACCAAACGCGAGCCAAAGGAAAATTGCAGCTGCTTTCTTCGTACTACACCATCCTGATAGCCCGGACTTGAAAGCATCACCTTTGTCAGCATGAGGGTCGTTGTCAGGATTTTTGCATCCAGGTTCCGTCCAGGCAGAAATGGTTACAATGAAGCTGTGTCAAAGATGAGTGCATTATTTCGAACAGATGTGGAGTTAGACTTGCGCAATCAGCAAGCTCGCGATGGAACCTGTTGCAGTCAATATGAAGCCGACTCGGACTTCCTTTAGCGCGCGGGCGACTCGCACAAATTTGTCGTACTTCTCGTATAGAACAGGAATCACAAGCATAAAGGCCGAAAGAAGCATCCCTAAGATAGTAATGAAGAGTGTGAATCCGGAGAGGCCAGCTATGAGAAACGACGAGTCAATGAATGTCATGAAGTACGAAGGATCATGTGGACGTACATGGCCCTACACCCCATTTCGCTTGAAATGCAGCGACACTGGCGAAACACGCCATAGCGAGAAAATTAAAGAATATTTGGGAGACATGGAAAACTATAGCTGGTTTTGAGATGATCATCTAGGCATAGATGGTTAGTACAACGCGTTTGATACGCATTTCAATTTGGAAGGATGGAAAAGCATCCGACACCAACCCATAACCACAGAACCCAGCCAACGGGAATGAAAAGCAGAAAAATGAGTGTGCCCGAATCTGTCATCCACCACGCGCTTCGCTGCAAGCCCGCAGCAAACAGTGGTCGTTCACAACGTTCACAGTCAAAGAGAAAGTGAACATTGATTACGTTATCACGGAAATCAGGTGGAGACGGCGAGGATAAGAAGCCAAGTGATTGCGCAAGTAGTAGACGGGCGCAGAGAGTCCGAGAGACAACATAGAAAAGTGGAGGGAGAACTGAAGAGTACAAGGGACTCACATCATCTTCAAAGCCCAAGGCTCCAGAGCTGCTAATCCCTCCTGCTCCTCCAAATCCTGCCGGTGCCTTGTTGGACGAGCCAGGTGTCATTTTCTTGATTCCGTCTTTTAAACTATCAAGAAAATCCATGTCGAGATTTGCGTGACGGAATTAGGCGGAAGTTAGGTGGGTTTTGTTGGTTCGTTTATTACAAGTTTTGATATATAGTCGTCGTTGTTGGGTCGTATGGGCGTTGTCCGTTTATGCGCCAAAAAGAAGTTTTGGATGAGCGGATGAGATAGAAGGATAGTTAAGAAGCCGAAAAGCTGTTGAGAGCAAGCGACCGCAGTACTTGAGAATGAGAAATCCACCGTGTACAAAGTCGAGTTTCTACGCAGTTGATGTCATCCAATGCTGTGGCGGTGATATAGCACAGCCATCGCCCTATATAGTAACACTGCTTTGCCTCTTCACCGGGTTTAGTAAATAGTAAGAAATACAAAAGGTATATATCCCAAAGTTATAGCCGAATAGTACCCTCATCGCCTAAGTCTCGCCCACGAGGTTGGGCTGCAGATTCTGACGCAGCTGGAGGATTACTATCGTCTTCTGAAGGATGAGCTGTTCGACGAAATAAGCACTTATAGCCACAAGAGAAATGGGCCAAAACATACGAGCCGCTGCGGTCATCGGAGTAGCAATCACGTCTTCTTCTTCTTCATCATCACCTAACATGAACGTTCTTTCTTCTGCTGTAGAAGAACCTGGCTCGTAATTCTTCACAGGTGCCGGTGATATTGGTAGGGGTGCGGGTGGTTGAGTAGATTTTGTTTGATTTTGTTTGTTTGTCGGATTCGTGCCCGAGTTTGGCCTCACGAAACCACCCACTCCCCCGCCAGGTACATCAACGACATTAGTTGACTCTCCACCACCACCAATGTCAACTTGAGCTTGGTGACTGAAAGAATTCGTCGTTGCACCGCTTCGAGTGTTGGCGCGAGGGTTAGCTCGACCAGGAGGAAGTTGACTGCCGACACCGAATCCGGTGTTAGGGTTTGTACGCCCGCCCCAAGTGCGTGGTACATTGCTTCCCCATCCACTTCCTTGGCCTCCTTCATATAATTGCCCCATCATATCACGGAACCAGCCCAAAGCTTCTCGGCCATGATACTTCATGGCCTCAATGGAGAACTGCGGTATCTGGTCAAATCCACGTAGTTGGAGAACGTAACGGTTGTAAAGGGTTCCAAAGACTATGTAGAGCATCACGAGAAACGTTACCCTACAAAGTCTTGAGTTATTTCCCTCGACGGATGGATTGCATACTCACAAGATTGCGAAAACCGCAAAGAATCCCCAAGGACCACCTCTTTCACCAGTTGGACAAGCATACTGCGGTTCCAAATTTATAATTTAGCACGGATACGGATGATATGCTTTGAATCAGTACGCACATGCGTTCTCCATTCAACGAAGAACACGCAAGCCAATTCATCGTTATGAGGAGGCCATTGGGCAGTGAGTCGAGGGGTACCGGATCCATACACTGATGTATCGCAAATAAATTCGACTATAGTTCCTGCCCTATCGTTCTTGGACTGGCCGTTTTCGGATTTGCATCGAGAACCGTTTTCCATGACAATCTTCGGGTTTGCGCCAGAGGACAACACAAGCGTAGTGTTCTTTTCACTGATTGAAATTTATGTGAATATTGGACATAACCAGGATCAGTATCACGCACGTACCCAATCGAAAAGCTGCCGCGTTCTTTCTCAATGATTCCACCCACCTTGGAAGTATTAGGGATATCTGAGCCCCAGCTTTCGTAGGAGATCGCCTTGCACACGTTCATGACAATTTTGTGCCCTTGGTCAGTTTTGAATTCGTAGTCCTTGCTACATACGAAAATAAATAATTCCATTGGTATAAACATAAACGTTGTTATTTCAATAACGTCGCGTACCTTGCGCTCAATGGACTGAGATCATAGTATCTTCCATCATCAGAGTGGACCGTGCATTCTTTGTCATTGGTCGTTGCGGCTGAGGAGACAGGCGTGAAAAAATACAGCAGCGCTGTCCAACACCATGATGTGAGCATTGCTGATACCGTGGTTAAAATGAGCGCGCGCCTAATTTCACCTGTAGAACGGCTAATTCCGCAATGATAAAGGCTTACAGTAAGTACTCAAGTACTACTGTAAACACTTCGACTCAAAATCGAGAGGTTGATGATTCTGCCTTTCAGAAACTGCAGTGTAGTGTGAGTTCAATGAGGGAGGACCTTATTCCTTCGATCGTTCAAACACAAGAATTTCTGATAGCATGGTAGTAAATCGTAGTATCCATTGCTGCAATTCCAATTCCCGACATATATATGCACATACATACCACTAAATATCCAGTCAAAATCTCGGTGTTGAAGAAAACAAGACGGATAAATCAAAATATTGCTCGGACGAGACCACCACCAATAGCGGCACCTGCGATGAATCAATCAGCATTTGAAAATGAGTAACAGAGATCGCCAACTTACCAGCGCCAAATCCAACACCACCAGCAGCTGAATGTGCCATAGTGTTTCCGTACTTGCCGAACTTGCTCTTCTTCTTTTCCTGACCAGCATCCTCCTGCAAACCTACGTTATTTACCCCTGCGTCCGGAGGGGGAGGAGCATTGACGCTTTGATGTGCAGCGCCGAATGGTTTATAGACAGGTTTTTCCTTGGCACCATTGAATGCAGGTGGTAGTGATCTACCGCCAGTAGAAGGGATAGGTGTAGGCATGGCAGCGGCAGTGGACGCATGTGCAACAACCTTTTCGACATATGATGAAGGAAAAAGTGCTTGACGCCCATTTATTTTTCCAGTCCACCAATCTGAATTGGTTTCTTCCAAGATTTCAATCATTTCACCAGCAGCAAAAGAAAGGTCGGCGGCATCCTTGAAAAAATAGTGAGTATCATTTAAGGGGTTTAATGCGAGGGAGATACTAACAGCGCCATCTTCGTTGTATCCCCAAATTGCCTTAGCCATGACAGGCTGAGGGGATATGACTGCGGGAGATCTCCGTGCAAAAGGCGAAGGTGTAGGTGTAGGCATAGCGGGTACAGGCGCACCTCCTACGCGAACATTGCCCAATTTGCTTAAAAAGGCAGAGGCGTCTGATTGAGCCAAATAGTTGTGTGACACAAGGAATTCTACGTTCTGTTGGACTTGAGATACGACATGAGCGAGAAGAGCGTCAGCCTCGAAATTAGTGGCAGTCATGGTTGAAATTGGTTGGACGTTGATGGTTGCGGTGAGAGTTATGTATGATATGACTTTTGAGTCAAGCCGGAGTCAAGCCATGGCGGAATCCGAACCGGCAGTGGCAGTGTTTGTCGGTTGGCGTTACAGTTAATGATTTTTCGTTTTCTTCCTCTCCCAACCAAATCCCTCCATAGCAATAATGCCTGGCACGCATCTTCTCCCCCCAAATCTTCTCAAACTCTTCGCGCCGAGGCCGCCATTGCCTTATATTCGTCCCATAGACAAGGATATCAACCGCGTCAAGGCGAAAGCAGTATCTGGTGTCGGTTCCATAATAACCCAGTTGAAGGAAACTGCAACTGAAAATCTCGTTGCTGGAAGCGCGGAATCTATGGAAGAAGGCGAAGAACCTGCTTTTACTCTCGCGGAAGATGTGAAAAGGCAAATACGACGGGAAGAAAGGAAGAAACGGAGAACAGACGAGTTTAAAATTGCAAAGGAAACGTGTGCGATTTTGATAATCACCGGTGTCCTGTTTTTCTCTTCTCACTTTGGTGAATTATAGATAAACCAGCAGATGACCCAGAGGCTGCTGGAGATCCTTATAAAACTCTTTTTATTTCCCGGCTCGTGCGTCATTCTGTCTTTTCGGGAAAAAAGTACAGGCATTGACTTCTTAATCTTTCGTAGCATAAAAGTGCAACAGAAAATGACCTCCGACGTGAATTCGAGACATACGGGACCATTGAAAGAGTAAGGATTGTCCGTGACAAGAAAAATCGAAGTCGAGGGTATGCGTTCGTAGTATACGAACGTGAACGTGACATGAAGGGTTTGTTTCTTCATCTACCATTTTTACCTCCTCATCCATCCACGTTGCAATTCTAGCTGCCTATAAAGAATCCGATGGTGTCCAAATAATGGGAAAACGAATTTTGGTCGACGTTGAACGCGGCAGAACGGTCCGTGGGTGGAAGCCTAGAAGACTTGGTGGAGGACTTGGAGGTCGTCCGAAACGGGTTGAGCCAACAGTAGTAGCCGCCGCGCCTCCGAGACCAGGCGGAGGTGGCGGTTTCCGAGGAGGAGGATTTGGTGGCGGAGACAGAGGCGGTCCACGTGGTGGATTCAGAGGCGGTCGGGGGGGATTCCGCGGAGGGGGCTTTGGTGACCGGGGTGGATTTGGTGACCGAAATGGAGGATTCGGGGATCGGAATGGTGGTGGTGGTGGTGGTTTCCGAGGTGGGTTTGGCGGAGGTATGGACGGTGGCTACCGTGGTCGAGACTTCGGGGGAGGTGGTGGTGGTGGTGGTGGATTCAGGTAATGATTCGGTTTCATTACACAAAGTTCTGCATTCTAATTCTTCTACAGGGGCGGCCGTGGCGGGGGTATTGGGTATAACGGCGGTGGATTCGACGGGCCACCACCGTCAAATGGCTTCGGTCCTCCAGGCGGTTCTGGTTTCAATGGTCCGCCAAGTAACGGAGGATTCGGCCCACCTGCAGGTGGGTTCGGGGGTGGGTATCGTGGCGACCTTAAGAGAAGTGATGGTCCCGGCGGATACGACGACAGAGATTCTAAACGTCCCCGATATTAAACGAGGATATGGGTATCGAAATCGCCTTGATTTCAGATATATTCTTTTTGAGCTTTTCCCTGCTTTACTTACGCGTTATTACAGTTGTATTCTCAGGTTGAGTATCATCTCTGGTGGGCTCACTTTTCTTCTCTGTTTCTAAAGCCTTTCCGAAGTAAGTATGTTCATTTTCATCAATGGACATCATGTATTACTGGACAGGCAAGTATGCACACGGTAATAATCCATGTCTTATTTTATTCCATATTTCTTTCTCCCATCTGTATCTCTATGTCGTAGTTGAGAATACCAGTGTTTACCTCTCTTCCAGCTCTCTGACACAGTATGGATTGGTGTGTATTGTCACTTTGCGCGGGTCACTTGTGCCACGTATGTAGCAGTAACTGATGCATTGCGGAAAATTTATGAAGCGAAGGATGCGTCTTTTCCTGTCTTTTCCCCGGCCTGATGCTGAGTGTTTGAAGCCTTTTTGCTGCGCTATCAACTAGCTCAAGTGTCCGATTTGACTCCCCCATCGTCTCGTCACTATTACTCATACAACTTACAAGTCACCTAGCTCGACTTCGCTACTACATGATAATGATGTCTAAGGCGGAATGCATTCTAGGGCGGTCACTAGAAATGAGGTGGAGTATATAATAGAAGTAAAAGAGTACGATACAACTATGGGAAAAATTTCACTGACTTTGGAGACGAAAGGTGAGTACTACTACAACGTTCATAACTCAAAACATACAATGACCCTCTGGCCAAAAGAATATACAAACTACGATACACGAGTAAGGTCAAGGAAGAGCCTAGACCACACGAGAAGACGACATAAGCGAGTGCAAGAAACGGCGAGAACACCATCATAGATGAAGCCTATGAGTTGAACCTGAGCAAAGAAGACATACATATACAGTGTGCGTAGAGACCTCTCTCACACGGACCGAGAGCACGACGAACAGACAAATTCTGTGCAGGCAGTTCGGTCTATCCTCTTATTCTTCTTGGATGCAAGCGCGAACACCAAATCACGAGTAAAGCAACAGATTCATTCAACTGGTTTGACTCGTGTTGAGTGCCGGAAGGCCCTTCGAGTCAGCTATTCAGGGAAGCAATTACGTTGGGGAAGATGACTGAAAGGAGAAGACATACCTTGCTGATTCCCGTACTAGACCTAGACCAAAATCACAACTTCACCGTCCAACTATACACCAAGTCCCAAAGCTCTTGCGCCTGCTCCAACTGCCCCTTCCCAACCTAAGAAGCGCTCTTTGCCTGCAGTCGGGAACCTCATCGACACCGGACTACCGTCGCTATCATCCGATTCCGAAAATTTGCGTATTCGTCTGCTGCGTCTGGCAACAGACGCATAAAGTTGATGAGTAGGTTCGCTCCCATAGACAAACAACTCCTCGTCTACAGGAGTCTCGGGCATGGAATCCATGGAACGCTTTCTGGCCCACACAGTCACATATAGTATCCGTTTCTGCTTGCGATTAAGGAAGAACCAGTGCGACGACCACAGAAGTGTATTACCACTGGACGAGGTCGGATGCATAGGTGGGTAGGATGAAGGTAAAATTGAAGAGCAAGAACGCGAGGGAGTACGAAGAGTCAAGCGAGTCGGTGACAGCGGCCGGTATGATTCATCGAAAGGAGATATAGGATTGGTAGAGGTGGATAGGACCGCATCCCGCGGAGTAACAGGAGTAGAGAGTGTAGAATGGGGCTGATTATCGGATTGGGTGTTTATATCTTCATCCAAAGCAAACACATGTTCTTCGTCAGGTGAATATCCTTCGAAGTCGTCTTCAAAATCCTCGTCGCCGTCTTCCTCTCCTTCTCCAGCATTCGGATCCTCTTCTGGCTCTGGGACGTACTCAAAAACCTCGCATTCATCAAGAGGGCCAATGACATCGTCAAGAAGCGCATAGACTTCGGGATGGGTACCAGAGATGACACTGGATGGAGCGCAAGGACTTTCCTTAACAAATTCGTAAGGACTACCCGGACTACCTTGAGCAACACCAAAACCTAGGCCCTGCGCAGCAGGATACGCGCCGTAAGCCATGGAGGCATAACCCGAATTGTGGCGAGAAGTGGAAGACCGCACCGAAGTCTGGCTGGCGAGTAATGTGGTGCTTAGTGCGTTGAGTATTTGTGCCCCTGATTCGAGGTGAACAAATGACGAAGGCTTTACTGAATCGAAAATGTAGTCAGGAAATGCCACATTGAGTGTGGAAATGAGGAGATAGAGAGTTTTTCTGGACTGCGGTGAGCCGAGCGGTCCAAAAGGGGTCGAAAGCGATGAATGAGCCTGCGCAAGGTAGGAGTGGGGTGATGTATGGGAGGACGATCCGTCTGCTGGTGAAGACTTTGAATGTTCTTCTCCGGGGTCAAACTTCATTGTCTCCAATACACCCATGTCGTCCCAGTAAACCTTTTCCAAATCTCTGAAGAGCCGTTTATCACGCTTGATATTCTTGCACGAATAGGCCTCGAGTCTAACAGAAACGTTGCATTCGGAGCCCTGGTGCGAAAGTGAAGATGCCAATGCAGTAAGAGAGGGTAATTCGATATACTTCATGGCTGCTGCAAGTATTGTCGAAGGTGAAAGTCAAGTCTGAAAGAGAAGATTATGAACCCAATTAATCAAGGAGATTGTACGATGAGCCCTGTGGATCCTCAAGGGAGATGTTGGTCGAATAACTGACAGTTGCTGGACAGACTGGAATGCTTTAATGAGGTCCGGTGTAAAGATAGGGTCTCCACAACGTGCCAGTTACAAGAAAATTCCCAGGCGCCACTTTAAGCTAAATCCTTCACCTTCGCCGTTGCATCAACTTGTATGAATTACGACAAAACATTTTGGCAAGAGGCAAGACGGAAGAGCTTAGAGACTGGGGGATTTGGAAAGGACAGAGTTCATTACTGGTCCAAGCTGCTCAATGTCAATGATAGTGATGTTGATACCGAAGCGACGGTAACAGACGTCGAAACTTTGCCGGTGCACGCTGATGAGCCACAAATTCGATTGGACACTGACCGAAGCTTCGTTATGTATCCAGACGGTGATGTACATTGTCTCCAAGAGAGCCTAAATAAACTGCTTGTGACACTATTTCGGAGACATCCATCGTTGTCCTATTTTCAGGGCTACCACGACATCATTACCGTCCTGTTCCTTACTCTTCCATCTCCCCTCCACCTTCCATGTGCAGAGAAGCTGAGCTTGCACCGGACACGCGACGCCATGGGCGACGGGCTGGAACCTGTTCTTGGATTATTGCGGTTTCTTGCAAAGCTCATTGCTGCGGTCGATGTCGAGCTGGCTAAGTTACTCAAATGTGCTGCTCCGTTGCCATATTTCGCCTTGAGCCATTTGTTGACAATGTTCGCACACGACATCCCGACATTGCCGGTGATACAGCATGTCTTTGATTTCCTGTTGGCTAGACCACCTATCGCCCTCGTGTATCTCACTGCTGCAGTGATCCTCACAAGGAGAGATGAACTATTGGCCCTTGAGGAGGATGAAGATGGTGACCTGGGCATGCTACACTCCTTACTTGGAACTTTGCCACAGGTGAGCGATGAAGCAATACCAGGAGAAGTCGCGGCAGACTTTAGACAAGAGCACCAGGCTGAAGCTGTCAACGCTGAAAGCTGCAGGGGACCCTCACTGGATCCTTCACCTTCTGCTTCGGGCGCAGAAATGGAAGTGGAAAAATCATCTTGCAACTCTGTTGTTGCAGATGATACCGATACTGATACAATCGCAGAGTCCGAGTACTACGAGGACACGGAAACAGTGCTCAATAGTGATATTGATGCAGATGAAGAGCCATTGAAGTTGGACTTCGTGGCGCCTTCCAGTTCTTCACCGGGTCGATCTGGAATATTATCACTTCCACCATCGTCGCCAGAATCATCTCCTCGTCTAGCGTCTGCATCTGATCCCCTTCCGCTAGATTCCCAATCACTACCACAATCAAATCCTCCTCTCCAGTCCGTATCATCTTCACCGTCATCCTCATCGTTTTCGATACATACTCCGTCAAGCTCATCTCCCGCAACAACTTTACCCACCCGAGATAATTTGTCCGGTTCTCCCTCATTTGAAACACAATCTCACGTTGACGATTTTGATTCATCGAAGAAAGCCAAAAAATTGCCTATACCGTTATCTGTTCTTCTTCGCGATGCAGACAGACTACTGGAGGCATATCCACCCTATCAAGGCTACTTGCAAGAATTGACCAATATGTCTTCTTCCGTCTCTCTGTCCAACAGTCCTAATGTCACTCCAAATAACTCCTCATCCCCTATAAACTCATCAGATTCTTCCCTCGCACCTGTACTATCCTCCATAATGGGTCCTTCCAGTGTTGTCTATACGTGGTCTGAGGACCCTGCCAAACTACCTTCCGATACTGACGCAGAACTAATGGTTCGTGACACTTCGAGAATAGTCTATCCCTGGGATCCGTCCTCAAACGAGGATGAGGACGGGGAAGATGATGGTGAAGTTGAAAAGGATATTACCGGTGATTCCATGAAGCGAAGGACAAGGTTCGGGGACGGTAGGGTGCTACGTCGTCCTGAATTAGTACTCAGCGCGGGTGCGGGTGCGGTGTTAGTCATTGCTATCGCACTGGCAATGTATAGCAATCGGATTAGTCGTGGTGAACGACTGTCGCTTGACAGATTGTTGGGCTTATTGGGTGTGTGGGGAGTTTGGGGTTGGAATTGGATTAACAGATGATGTGACCGTTTATCTGCCGTCATTGAGAATGTTTTCCGGTCTACCGATCTCTACTATCCGTATTATTATCATACAATGATATAAGTCTATATGGTTCTAATGTTCGTCAATTTACAGGTAATCCAAACAATTTTTTCACATCTTTTACCACTTCTTGATTACCGGTGTTCTACGATGTCATCTCGTTAGAACAAAACATGACGTTAGATAAGGGTGTTATCGACTTGCCTTTCTAAGGTCGTCACTGATTTTGACGCAGGATTTACTATTAACTTCGGCAAGCTTAATGACCATATTAAGAGCCGGACTCTTGCTCTTGGGGTCGGAAACCTTGACGAAGTCGTTGGATAAAAATGTACCGATGCCAAAGGAGGCTGAGAAGACGGTTAGTTAAGATTTGTTAACAGTGCTAGAAATAGATCGACTCGCCTTTGAAACCAATCTCGTCGGCTTGTTTCTTGAGGGTCAAAGCCTTGTCGAGATTTAAAGAGTCAGAATAAATTATCATTTTTTCTCTGTGATCGATGCCCATTTTAAGGTAAACTTCCTTCGCCCGTGGGGCGAACTCTAGAGGATCGCCAGAGTCCTGGCGAAGTCCGTGCCATTTCTTTGCACGAGCTGGGTTTTTGGAGAAGCTCTAGGTAAGGAAGGGTAAGCAGTGTGAGAAGCCGAGAATGTAGATACAATACCTGGAAGAATGCGGTGGTGGAGAATGTGTCTGTTAAAGCTAACAATATGGCGTTGGGATATGTGGTTTCCCAAATTTCAAGAGCAAGGTCATTGACGGACTCGTAGCCTTTGAGAGCTCCGATCTGAAAAGTATTCATGTCAAGCTATTGATTCGCTATATTGCGGAACGAGGACTTACACCCATAAACCACTCACTTCAAAACGCAATGAGAAAGATATTTTAGAAAGGAAAGGCGCTGAAGCTCACTGTGCGACTGTACCAACTGGGTTAATACCGTATTTATGAGCTAGGAAGACCTGATCACAGGATTAGCAAGCTGTACATGGGCAACGGAGGTCTGTATCACATTGCTGGTGCCAGTCAGCTTCCCGGAGTTGGGGAGATCTTGAGTCGCCTTTATAAGAGCTCTTACGACGAAATCCTGTGTGTGAAAGGACCGTCTACGGCGCGTTCCAAATTCGCTGAATACGCAGCCAGCCTCAAGTAGTGCTTTGCCTTTCTGGTATGCCAGATCTTGAGAGAGAATGATGTAGGTTATCGGCACAGACACGACGAAATTTTGAACGTACCCTCTTGTCCGTCGTAAGACCAATCATTATCGACGGTGGTAAAGTATGTTTCACTGAGGCAAGCCATGAGAGGAACTTCCCATAGGATCGTCTCAACCCAGGGCCCTTCCGCAGTCATCTCTATGTGACCTTTATCGCCATTGACTGGGACGAATTCGATATGAACTTGTTCGGGTTTGAAACGATAGTTCTCCAAATAGTCGAGGTATTGCTGAGGAAAGTAGGGACAAGTTTTAGCGAGCCAAACGCGTTCGGCGGGGGTGAGTTTGACTTGATCAAAATCTATAGCAGGATATGAGGTGATGGCGCCATCCGGTCTACGATAACATCACTGACGAGATACTGCGGTCTGCAAGCGTTCAAAACATTCTCGGGTGAATAGCGTTGTGTCCTTGTTGCGATTGGTGAACCGATATATGGCTTGTACATCTGGAAAGTTTTCCAACACTGCATTCTGCATAGTAAACTGAATTAAGGGTAACAAATTAGGACGGTGTTGTAGAGTAAAATGCATATACGAGCCTTGTACAGATCAGTGTCGAGGATTGACTGGGGGATAGGCAGAGTCATGGTGGGTGAGGGAGAGAAACTAGGACTAATAAAGAATGTTATATATATGATTTGGAGGGTTGGAAGTAAAAGGAGTTAAGGTATGTATATTTTGGGTAGACTAGGGTAGACTTCATGAGCGCGGACCGCCTGTTACTCACACTCTCAGACTCCTCCGATTCCTCCGATGGTCAGTCACTGGCGTTTTTGCTTTCCTCTATAGCTCAACCTGTTCCAAGAGCTCTCGAATAGAAATATTGAACACTGGTGGTTATCGATCCGATGGACGTCGCCAATATGAATTACGGACAATCTCCATTGACCTTTCACCCCAAGGTTCCGGTGCTGACGGTTCTGCCAGCCTTACGCATGGCCTAACACAAGTCAACGTCTGCGTATTTGGTCCCCGTGAAGCAAAAATGCGGTCCCAGACTTATCATGATCGAGCCAACGTCAATATCGAGGTTGCCATCGCTGCTTTCAGCGCAAGTGAGAGAAGAAAAAGAGGCAGAGGAGACAAGTATGTATTGCTTGGATCTTTTCAATTTTATCTATGACCGTTCTTTGCAGACGGATTCTTGAACTTTCTCAAACTCTCAAGTCAACGTTCGAACCAGTTATTCAAACTTCGCTATACCCTCGCTCACAAATCGACATTTACATTCAAGTTCTACAGCAAGACGGTGGCCTACTTCAAGCCTGTGTAAACGCCACTACCCTTGCACTTGCGAACGCCGGCATTCCCACGTACGACTTTGTCTGCGCTGTCACCGGGGGTGTGCATTCAACATCTCCGCTTCTTGATCTTACTCTCCTTGAGGAAAACGACCTACCAAATGTTACCGTCGCTGTCATGCCTCGGTCAGGAAAAATCACCTTGGTGTCAATGGAGACCCGATTACATGTTGATCGTTTTGAAGAGATTTTCAGACTAGCAGGAGAAGCTGGTAAAGTAATTCACAGAGAGATGAGGAAGGCTGTCAAGGACAGAACAGAGCAGTTGGTGGCTTCAATGCAGTCGGTTGGACGACCTTCAACCGGTGCAGACGTAGGAGATAATGAATATTAGATTCGAGGCACCTCTATTCTTCGAAAGCAAGCTAGCCATTTTTCACCCTTGTTTCTCTCGACTTTTTTCCCTTCCTCCGTACTTGTGTATACCGCATCCACTATGTCGCCTTTACCCTCAGCTCGTAATTGCTCTTCTGATACGAAGTCAAACAGAGGGAAGTTTTCGAGATGCGTTCTCATCCAATCATGCAGATCTTTGACGTCTGTGATGGTGTATACAATCCCACCTGGACGAAGAATAAAAGCGTATTCGGCCAATAGGGTCGGAGAAATGATGCGTGCTTTATGTTTCCGCGCTTTAAAATGTGGATCAGGAAAGAGGAAGAAAAGCGCAGAAAGGGATGCCTTTGCGAAATAATTGGGAAGGAATTTCATGGCGTTGGCGCGAACGATCGAAACGTTTTGATAATGTGCTGTTGGATCACCATGATTCGCAGTGCGTAGGGCAGTAATACGATCTTGAACATATTGCGATACTTGAACTCGGATTTCCATGCCTAAATGAATCAGACGAACTTCAAACCCGAGTATAGAAATCATACCGAGTATTAAACTATCAGGGAACAACGGAGCCAAGGTCATCGAAAGTCCACCGAAGCCGCATCCAATGTCTGCAAACTCTGGTCTTTTACCTGGAGCTGCTCCTGGGTAATGTGCATTCCAGTCCATGTGTTGAGGTGATTTGGGATAATCGAGGGTATGATCTGAGAAGGGGTTTGCATGTGCTCGCTGGCGGTAAAACCGTTTCTAAGGCAGAGGGAAGTTAAGGGCGAAAAGGAAGGATTAGTAGGGAACATACTTGAGGTAGAAGTTTTTGGCCCTCATCTTGGGCAGTCTGGTCCACCGCTACGCGTTTTCTCTTTCCCATATCGATGGCTAATAGTTAAAGACAAGGGCCACTCAAGCGCCGATCAATTACCCTTCTCCGAAATTTCGGAGTTTTTCGGGATAATACATTTTGTCGGTAAACATCGACATTCACACTTTCTTCCTAACCACCACCTTCTACAATGGCTTCCTCTCTGTCCTCACGTTCAATTTTGAATGCTGTCAGTCTCTTTTCTTGTACTGTATGGCTTTGGCTTACATTCCTACCAGTCCAAATCCCGAGCTGCTTGGGCTCGAAGCTCCCAGTTTTCCACGACGGCTGCTAAAAACTCGGCCTTGAAAGAAAGGTTGGCCCAACTGATACCTCAGCAACTAGAGCATGTAAGCAATTGCCACTCCTTTCGGAACGCAGTGGAGTTCAACATTTGGCGTGTCGTCTAGGTCAAGGCGGTCCGCGCTCAGCATGGTTCAAAATCTTTTGGTGAAGTCAAAGTTGACCAACTATATGGGTAAGGGTCTATTGTTGCCCGGAACATTGTACTCAAGTGCTATACAGTGGTATGCGTGGTCTTCCGGCTCTTATATGGGATGGTTCAGTTCTCGATGCCGGTACGTCTATAATTCGTCTTTCATGACGTTTACCTCTAACGCATTCTGTTTTCAGACGAAGGTATCCGGTTCCGTGGCAAAACTATCCCTGAATGTCAAGAACTTCTCCCAAAAGCTCCCGGTGGTTCCGAACCGCTTCCGGAGGGTCTCTTCTGGCTTCTTCTTACCGGTGAGGTGCCTACACAAGAGCAGGTTACCGAGTTATCCAAGGACTGGGCTGCCCGTGCTGCTATTCCTTCTTTTGTCGAAGAAATTTTAGACCGATGCCCTCCTACCCTTCATCCCATGAGCCAGTTTAGTCTGGCTGTCACTGCTGTGAGCACTAATTCTTTCATTCATTTCATCCTTCTGATTCGTTGTTGTTATTTTTAGTTAAACCACAATTCCGCTTTTGCTAAAGCATACCAGGACGGTATCTCGAAGAAGGATTACTGGGGTCCCACTTTCGAGGATTCAATGGATTTGTGAGTATCACATCATTTTCATTGAGACGCCCTGGTTAACATAAACCAAGGATCGCCAAACTCCCTAACATCGCCGGCCGAATTTATCGAAATGTATTCGGTCAGGGCAAGCTTCCTGCCGTTGACCCTAGCAAGGATTACTCACAAAACCTTGCAACTCTGCTTGGCTTCGGTGACAACGCAAACTTTGTCGAGCTTCTTCGCTTGTACATTACCATCCACAGTGACCATGAAGGCGGTAATGTCTCCGCGCACACAGGTAAACTTGTCGGTTCTGCTCTCTCAGATCCTTTCCTTGCCTTCGGTGCCTCTCTGAACGGTCTTGCTGGACCTCTTCACGGTCTCGCCAACCAGGAAGTTCTGCTCTGGTTGCGCAAAATGCAATCCAAAATCGGAGAGAATGCTAGTGATGAGGCTGTCAAGGAATACGTGTGGTCCACTCTCAAAGGTGGACAGGTCGTCCCTGGATATGGACATGCAGTCCTCCGCAAGACTGACCCGCGATACACCGCTCAGCGCGAATTTGCCTTGAAGCACCTTCCTGAGGACCCTATGTTTAAGCTTGTTGGTCAAATTTATAACATCGTTCCTGGTATTCTGCTAGAGGTGGGAACTGTCTGTGTGTTCAAATCATAGGCTTACCTTGTTTCTTACCGTAGGCTGGCAAAGCCAAGAACCCATGGCCCAATGTTGATGCACACTCTGGTGTTCTACTGACCTATTATGGTCTGACCCAGATGCAATTCTACACTGTTCTCTTCGGTGTGTCGCGTGCGTTTGGTGTTGCTGCTCAACTTATCTGGGACCGTGCTCTCGGCGCTCGTAAGCATTATATATATCCTGGGTGCATCTCACCACGCTGATATGTATTTCCCAAGCTCTCGAACGTCCCAAGTCGTACTCCACCGCTGCGATCGAGAAAATCTTTGCTAACAAGCAGTAAAAGTGATCGATCTTGACGGTACTCAAGACATTTGAGTTCGCTTGTATGTCGGTCGGTTGGGTTACATTATGGATATTCAGTGCAGTATTGGTGTTATGTGCAACTCAAAAAATTATCATGTAAATTTCGTTAATAATACGCTGCAATATTACAGCCTATTACAGCCACACTTTCACCCCAGAGTAGACTCGAACCAGTCGCCTGAGTCAGTCACTGCGACGTTTGATGAACGTGCCGCGCTCCAACACATTTCTCCGCTCGGAGTTTAAACTAGGGGTGGAAACCGCCTGTCTTCCACTGACTTTCCCAAAGTAGCCTCCGTTCTTCCGCTGTGGCGGAGATAAAGGGAATGGGTTGGAAGTCGAATAAAAAGCCACCGAATGTCTCAGAAAGTCGACGAAATATACGATTGTAGAGGCCGGTTTCCTTCATTTTCGTCAGGGAAGAGGCTTTGGCTCAGTGGTAAAGTGCGTTGGGATACTGTGAGGTGCCGAACTTGGGAAGCAATGTGTTCAATGACTTGGATCCCACTTGACCCAGTACCAATAACAGCGACGGGTTTCCCGGTTAGATCAAGGCCTTCTCGAGGCCATCGAGAGGTGTGGAAACAAGGCCCGTCGAAATCCGAGAAATTTTTGATATTCGAAATGAGGGGTTTACTGAGACGACGTGAGTAGAGATTCCGTTTGCTGTAGACACAATCCAAAGGCGCGAAGGTTCGTCTCATTTCGCGCTCACTACTCGCGTGTCAAAGTAGATGTCGCGTTTGAGATCGAGTTTCTCGTCAACGTAACGGAAGTACGCTTGGATCTCATCTCCGGAAGGATATTTTTTCTTCCAGATCCAGTCCTTCCATAACTCTTCCAATATATTTCGACCTCACTGTCAGTGCGGACACCTGGATATTGGTTCATACACCATGTCCCACCGATATCGGAGGACGCTTCACGGAAAGTCCCAGGGAGAGAAGACGATAGACTGATAAAGACCTGCAAAGCCTGCACCCACAACGAGGGCATCTAAACGATTGATAGACGAAAGAGAGTGAGCGATATGAGTCGACATGGATGGCCAGAGAGAGGAAAGGTCTGACTTCATAAGAAAGCTCAACCGAAGAGAAGGTTGGTTGGTCAGACACATCGACGACAGCTCTAGGAGCCGATCAACGAGCTCAAGCAGATGAGTATTACGGTGCAAAGTTAGAATTATGATTAAGCGCCCACCCGCCCTCTTTACGACCTCCCGTTATGGTGGCGAAATCACGTCCAGCAACGAAAAAAACGACAGCGGAGGTACGGCCAACAAAGAAAGCCCGAATTGAAGATTCTGTTTCTAGGAAAATTAAACATCGTACTACAAAGACAAGCAACGAGGAACCCACTGTTTCTGTTCAGTACAAAGGGAAACAAAAAGCCGACCAGAATATCGTAAAGAATCTATCCTCGGCTGTTCTACCCTTAACGTTTAAAATCGTAGCCGGATCGTATGAGAAACTACTTTACGGACTCGAAGGATCTACGTCTATCGAAAACGATGAGGTGAAATTCCATCTGAAGCCGATGTTTATCTTTCCTGCGCACGTTTCCTGTATAAAAGCCGTCGCTGCATCCCCCGGAGGCAAGTGGTTGGCGACAGGTAGTGCTGATGAAATTGTGAAAGTGTGGGATCTGAAGAGAAAGAAGGAAATCGGAGGTTTGATGCATCATGAAGGTATATCAGTCCTATGATCTCTTTTTTTGTATCCTGGCCTTTCAACAATTTCTAGGTTCAATCACCACCCTTCTTTTCCCCTCTCGTTCTCATCTTGTATCCGCTTCCGAGGATGGTACGATAGGAATTTTTCATGCGAGGGATTGGAGCGTACTTCGTACCCTTCGTGGACACAAGGGTCACGTAAATAGTGTGGATGTGCATCCGAGTGGAAAAGTTGCACTCAGTGTTGGAAAGGATCGAATGCTGAGGATGTGGGATATGATGAGGGGGCGGGGTGTGGCCAGTGTTAAGTTGGGAAAAGGTTCGTAGTCATAATCTCAAGCGAGAAATGGTTTAAGCTTATTTTCATGCAGAAGGGGAAATTGTTCGTTGGTCGACTGATGGGGAGATGTTTGCAGTTCAGTCCGGGAAGGAAATAGATATCTATGGGACTGTATGTTTCCGCTAGTTGCGAGAAACTCTCAATGTTTGGCTGACGGGGCGTAGGACATGTCCCTCCTTTATAGTATAACACATCCTTCGAGGCTACATGACATCAAGTTTTGTAAACGCGCTCACCATGATGGACAGGTGTTACTTGCATCGGCAGAGGACAAGAAGGTCTCAATATATGACTTTCTACCCCTCCCTGGACAACCAACCGCATCAGACTCTGGCGATAATAAGGAAAGCAGTCCAAAAATTGTCGCAGAGTTGGTCGGACATGGGAACAGGTAAGGTTTTCGTACTCTTATCAGGCTTAGTATCTTACTTCGTTGCTTCTAGAGTTAAAGCTTTACAGACATTGAACATCTCCCTCTCATCTCCCCCTCCTTCGACTCTTCCTACAACCGATACATCTGCTATTCGTCGTCATCCGCATAGCACCACGATTGTCTCGACCGTTTCATCGGATGGGAAGATAAATGTTTATGATCTGGGACATTTACATGAATTTAATGCTGGGAAGATTTCGATACAAGAGATACAACCAGTAGCGACTTATGATACTAAGGGTACCCGCTTGACGTGCGTGACGCTCGGCGAAGGCGAAATTGGGAATGAAAATGTTACTGGGAAGAGGAATCGAGAGAGACAGGAGGTGGAAGAAGATGATGATGAAGAGAGCGCTGAGGATGAAGAGTGGGGAGGTGTTGGAGCAGATGAAGAAGCAGAAGAAGAGGAGGGGGAAGAGGACGAAGAAGAAGAGAGCGATTGATGTCTTTGGTCGCAATAAAACAAGTTTTAATAAAAGTACATACACCAGCACAACTAGTCATATATGTGACTGTCACACCGTAATACTACGGCTCGGTACGGAACGCTGCCGTCAGCCAATCGGACTCTGTTTATTTACCAACTCCATTCACGACGCTCTTGACACTGAGCAGCAATGGCTTCGATGCTGTTACGTTCAGTCGCGCGTTCAACAGTAGCGAAGCTTCCTACAAGCTCGAATACTCTTCGCCGCTCGCTGACTTCATCCCCTGTTACACGTCTGGCTGAGCCAGTGTCTGCAGCTGACTCTGCTCACACTCAAGGCGCCAAAAATGTTTTCGAGTACCATACAGTAGAGGATCTGCAAGGGATGCATGCCTCTGAAATTCTGGCAGAGACAGGAACTAGGGCAGATGCGAAAATGAGGCACTTTACTGGTGAGAACCTGAGATTCAATCTATTATAAGTGGCTAATCCTTTCTCTTCAGTGAATTTTGGGTTCGTATAGCCCTTTATGATGTGTATGATGTTCTCAAATTCCATCCTCCATCCAGTCCTCAACATCCTGCCGCACACGGAGTTCTCCGTCTCATCCTAGAACTCAACGGCGAAGAAATCCTACGTGCGGATCCAGTACGTCTTCAATATTGCATTGCTCGACCTTTTTCAAATACACCACTTTACAGCACATCGGTTTATTACATCGAGGGACCGAGAAGCTGATTGAATACAAAACTTACATCCAGGCATTACCCTACTTTGACCGTCTCGACTACGTCTCCATGAGTGTGTTGCAGTTCGTCCCGAGCCCTCAAATTTTACTGACATTCATTACTTTCAGTGACCAACGAATTATGTTATTCTCGCGCGGTAGAGAAACTGCTGAACATAGAAGTTCCTGATCGCGCAAAATGGATTCGAACGCTTTTTGGAGAAATCACTCGTATCTTAAACCACTTGATGGCTGTCCTTACCCATGCTATGGATGTTGGTGCCCTTACACCTTTCCTTTGGGGTTTCGAAGAGCGGGAAAAGCTTATGGAATTCTACGAGCGCGTTTCTGGGGCTCGTTTGCATTCGGCTTACGTGCGACCCGGCGGTGTTGCTTTTGACTTGCCTCATGGGCTTTTAGACGACATCTTTCAGTGGGCAACTCAATTCGGTTCTAGAATCGACGAAATAGAGGAAGTTGTCACTGGTAACCGGATATGGAAGGAGCGGACTGTTGGCGTTGGTGTAGTTACCAAGGAGGAGGCATTGAACTTCAGCTTCAGTGGGGTCATGTTGCGGGGGAGTGGTGTTCCCTGGGACTTGCGGAGAACTCAACCCTATGACATGTACGATCAGGCAGGTCTTTCAGATTTTCTTGTCAGGGCAAAGCTTACCCCGAAGTATTGTCAGGTTGAGTTCGATATACCTATTGGTGTCAATGGAGATTGTTACGATCGATATCTCTGCCGTGTTCAAGAAATGAGGGAATCTCTGCGAATCATCAGTCAGGTATGTGTTGATTTTGTAATACAAACCATGGGCTTTCATAATAATTCCACTGTGTAGTGCTTAAACAAGATTACCCCCGGAGCGATCAAGGTGGATGACCACAAGCTCGTCCCTCCTCCCCGTGCGTCTATGAAGGAAAGCATGGAAAGTCTCATTCATCATTTCAAGGTTATTTTCATTTAAACTTTGAATTTAATGGAAGCTTATGAATTTCGTAGATCTTCAGCGAGGGATATTCTGTTCCTCCTGGCGAGACTTACAGCGCAATCGAGGCGCCAAAGGGCGAGATGGGAGTTTACTTAGTCTCGTGAGTGTTTTACTCATGCATGCTGAGGATGTTTCACTTATTTGTTGCGAAGTGACGGCACCAATCGCCCATACCGGTGCTCTATTCGCGCGCCCGGGTTCGCTCATTTAGCTGGTGCTGACTTTGTTATGAGACGTGAGTTTTTTGATGTGTCGAATTTATCTCGGAAAATAACTCAATCCCTTGTTTCTGTTTAGATGTGAGTATACTTTGCCATGAGCGATCCGTTAAATTTGAGTTGACCTTGCTTTTTAAAGCACATGCTTGCAGATGCTGTCGCTATCATCGGAACTATGGATCTTGTGTTTGGGTATGTTCTGTTTCCACTTTTGAGGTTCTGTGGTGTGCTCAACCTTATCTCAATAAAATAGTGAAGTCGACCGGTAAATGTTCCTGTAGATTGTAATCCCAGGAGGAGGGTCTGGTACACTGCTGACTGGTTCTGTTGTTCGTGATACTGGCAACCCTAGTAAGCCCTGAAGAGAAATGATTGAGAAAGTCTTCGAGGAATTCCATTTTTTCCATGAATAATGCCATCCGGAAAAGAAATTTGTGTCAGATCAAGGCTGAAAAATTACTTTGAATTCTGAGATTTATAGGATACCCTTATTTCATATCAGGTGTTGAGTGTTGTACAATGCAACTGCTACAGTGATCTTGGAGTCCTTGATACACTTGCTGTAAGTTTGTTTTACTGGAACATTGATCTCTGTATTGAGTATCTCAAAACAATGCAACATATATGATGCATGCTTGGCTAAAATTTCCAAGTATCTGTTAAGATTGTCAAGTCCATGCCTCGGGCCTCCACTTCGCCGCTCGGTATTCCGACGATCCACCTTTATTGTAATCTCTTCCTTATTGTTCTTTCTCGCTACACATACCCTTTCATTCTAGTCCCTCCTTATTGTCTTTTACTTTACCCTGCAGGACTACACGTATAACTCCTAGTAGTTAGTCTGGCGCTCCGCCCCGTTGCGCCGCTCCGTAGATATAAATACTGCTTGTACGCTACTGTAGTTCCTCAGTTTAATTATCGACTTAGATTCCCTCTTTAACTCTGTGCTCCTCTAAGTCTTCAGGCTCACTGCCTTGAAGTACTCTCTACTCTACCTTAGGACTTCTACGTTCTCTGGTTCGCTCCTCGTCACCGGCGATACCGCCGCTCCGACTTGGCTGCTACTTAGCTCCTCTCTTCTATACTCTCGACCTCCGGGGACATACGGCGTAACGGCGGTGTTGTTAATAACTTCACTACTGTCCCATTCGTATTCCGCACTTAGACACTGTGTGACCTCTGGCACGGTTACACGGTGTGCATGATCTTAACAAAGATCATGTACACTGAGAAGCCATGCCAGAGGCCACAAGGTGTCTAAGAGCAGAAGGTTGAATGGGACAGTGGTGAAGTTATTAATAACACTGCCATTATGCCGCTAGTCCCAGGAGATCGAGAGTAGAGAGAAGGCAACTAGGAGCAGCCAAGCCAGAGCAGCAGTAGTGCTGACGATGAGGAGCAAATCAAAGAACTTATAAGTCCTAAGGAAGGTCAGAGTAGAGAGAACTTCAAGGCAATGAGCCTGAAGACTCAGAGGACAGAGAGAGACAAGAGAGGGTGATTTAAGTTGATCTAAGACAATCTAAAATGGTCCAATGTTAAGATCATGTACACTGTGTAACCATGCCAGAGGCCACAAGGTGTCGAAGAGCAGAAGGTTGAGTGGGACAGTAGTGAAGTTATTAACAACACCGCCATTACACCGCTAGTCCCCGGAGATCAAGAGTAGTGAGAAGAGAAACTAGGAGCAGCCAAGTTGGAGTGGCGGTGACGAGGAGCTGTAAGACCTGGGTCAAAATAGGTCTTAGGGTAGGTTTTGGTATGTGGAGGTTTATGTTGTAGCGTGCTAGGAGCAGGCTGGAGCTCGAAGGGAGCTACGAGAACCGCGACCGAGGACGGGAATGACCTAGTAGTGGCTAGCACAACAAGATGGTGACCCTTGAAGGGGTTCCTAGGAGGTCCAGGGAGGTCCCTAAGGCGTAGGGAGGTTAAGGAAGAGTGCGGGACCGTACAATATTGCATAGTAGGAGTTGTACTCGCTAGAACGTCGATATAGGATCGAGTAGGTCATATGTGTGAATGGGTCTCGAGGGTGTAAGCTCCCGAGAAGGGATGTGCCGGGGAGGGTAGGTCCCCGGGGGTTAGGCTTGAGGATGGACGTCCTCGAGTGTAGGAGGTGGTAACGGAGAAGCAGTACGTAGTTCGACATGAGGGGTAGCTTCGACGTTACCTAGATCGAGGTCCCGAAGCTTATAGAATAGCTAGGGAGCTCGAGGAGGTTTGGGGAGGTTAGCTCACCAAGGCGGTAGGCGTTGGGGAGCTTTAGTACTGTTCGAGGGAGCTCGGGAACTCACTCGGATTGCTTAGACTGTTAAGCATACTGTAGTGATAGAACACTTTATACATACATTACACAACGTCTCATCACTCCTAGTTATCACTGTAGTGACCTACTTAGTGTACAAATGTTACTGTAGTTAGTTAGTTTTCATAGGTGCGCACAATTGTGGACACCTATTATCACACCTCATGCGTTTAGAGTACATACAAGACCAAACAAACCTGTATTCCTACTATAGTTGAAAGAACCAAATCAATCCACACTCTATATTGACTTCAGTCATATCTACAGTGTTTATTGGAGTACTGAGCAACTATAAGGCTTGTTAGTCCAACCTACTAGTCTTGTATTAAGGCATTGACAATCTGTGTACTGAGCTGGGTGGCATACTGCTTGGGTTAGCTGAAGGGCGCTCCAGTGTGTTTCAACTTCAACAAGTGCAGTCTCCTTCAACATTGCCGTCAGTAGTTCCGCCAGTGTCCTATTTAGCCTTTCAGCAACTCCATTTTGTTGAGGTCGATTTCTGGCTGTACGTTGTACTTCGATCCCTTCATCTTGCAAGAACTTTTCAAACTCTTTGGATATATACTCTCCACCTTTATCGTGTCTGAGTATCTTGACTTTTAATCCAGTAACTTTCTCAGCCCAGGCCTTGAACCGCTTGAATGCTGCAAATGCATCACTCTTCTTCTTCATTGGTATTACTGCTCTAAAGCGAGCCTTATCGCAGATGAATGGAATCCAATAGCGGTAGCCTTCGTGTGAGATGATACCAGTGTCATGCACATCCGTAAAGACAAGTTCCAACACTTCAGAAGCGCGGGTTTCAGTACTGGGGAAAGGATTTGTATGCATCTTTCCCCCAAGACAAGGTTCACATACTGGGTCTGGTTTTGCGCTAGACTCGAGTTTAAAGCCCTTAACCATGTTATTCTTAGACAGCTTGCTAACATCACCATAGTTGTAGTGAAAGAAGCGTCTATGCCACAGCTCAAGATTCTGTTGAAGGAGATTGCACTTGTTGAAGTTGAAACACACTGGAGCGCCCTTCAGCTAACCCAAGCAGTATGCCACCCAGCTCAGTACACAGATTGTCAATGCCTTAATACAAGACTAGTAGGTTGGACTACAAGCCTTATAGTTGCTCAGTACTCCAATAAACACTGTAGATATGACAGAAGTCAATATAGAGTGAGGATTGATTTGTATCTTTCAACTGTAGTAGGAATACAGGTTTGTTTGGTCTTGTATGTACTCTAAACGCATGAGGCGTGATAATGGGTGTCCACAATTGTGCGCACCTATGAAAACTAACTAACTACAGTAACACTAAAGAAATAGCTAAGTTATGAGTTGTAAAACTAAGAAATGAAGTCTGTAAGTACTTTGTACACTAAGTAGGTCACTACAGTGATAACTAGGAGTGATGAGACGTTGTGTAATGTATGTAGAAAGTGTTCTATCACTACAGTATGCTTAACACAACCCCCTGATGGAACACTTTTGCAATCTAGCATAAGTCCATCACTTTCACAACTTTTTCTTCTTCTCTTTATCACAACCCCCCAACACTGTATATCCTTATTCATCGTCGGAGATGGAAGGTTTGACAAGTCCGATCATAGTTCGGAACTTCTCTACCTTGGGTTTTACAAGGGCTTTTGTGAGCAGGTCTGCTGGATTATCCTCAGTGGGCAGGTAAGAAGGGGCAAGTTTGCCATGTGTGACTTGTTCTCTGAGCCAGTAGAAAGTCCGATCGAGGTGCTTCATTCGGCCATGATGTTCCGGATTTTTAGCAACTTGGATGGAGGATTGGTTGTCGACGTAGATAGTGGTAGGAGAGGCGACTTTATAACCAAGCTCGGTGAGTAGAGAACGAATTGCCAACACTTCTTTGCCCACTGCATTAGATGCCACAAATTCGGCTTCTGTTGAGGATAGAGTAACCACAGGTTGTAGTTTACTACTCCAGCTGACAGCACCTGATCCAATCTTGATGATGTACCCAGTTGTTGACTTCCCATTGTCTTTATTACCACCCAAGTCTGAATCACTGATAGCTGTGATCAAGTCTGGTGCAGTAGGGTCTGGTCCTAGTTCCAACTCGTAGTCGATAGTTCCCTTCAAGTAGCGTAGCAAGTGCTTTACAGCAAGCCAGTGTGCAGGTCCGGGATTAGAGTTGAATCGAGTTAGAACACCAGTGGCATAAGCGGTGTCAGCGCGAATGATCATAGACAAAAACAATAGGGAGCCAACAGCTGACATGTAGGGGACATTAATCATAGCTTCTTTATCCTCTGGTGTCTGTGGACTATCTTCTTTAGAGAGGGTGACGTTGGGATTAAGGGGAGTCTTGACAGGTTTAGAATCCTGCATGCCGAACTCATCCAGTTTACGAATGATGTATTGCTTTGCATTGAGGTACAACTTTCGATTAGGACGATCTCTCCTGATTCCTATGCCAAGCAAGAAGGTAGTTTCGCCTAGATCACGGAGTTTGAGTTCCTTTGATAGTTCCATGACGAATTTATCGAGGACACCAGAGTTTTTACAAGCGAGAGTGATATCATCAACCCATACTGGTACAATCACCTTGATTTCGCCTCTTTGAAACAAGTAGACGCAAGGATCAGACTCTAAGCGTTTAAAGCCGAGCTTGACTAAAACACTACAGAGTTTCTCACTCCAAAGACGGGGTGACTGCTTTAAACCATAAATGGACTTGTTTAGCCTGCAGACTTTTTCTGGTCCCCTTTGCTTGAATCCTTCTGGCTGTTTCATATAGATAGTGGTGTCGATGTCCGAGTTAATGAATGCATGTGAGATGTCAACAGAGCGTAGCTCCATATCATCAATAGCGGCTAATGCAAGGACAAGACGTAATGAGGACCAGCGCAGAGTGGAAGCATAGGTTTCCAAATAGTCAAAACCAGGTCTTTGGCTGAAGCCTTGAGCACAGAGGCGGGCTTTGAATCGTTCAATAGAACCATCAGCATTGTGTTTAATCCGAAATACCCAAGTAGACCCAATTGCTTTCTCTCCTGGTGGCAGGTCAACAATATCCCAAGTGTTGTTTGCAAGATGAGCTGAGATTTCATCATTCATAGCTTCCTCCCACTTGAATGCTTCTGAACTGTGCATTGCCTCTTTATAATTTCGAGGTTCTATCTGAGTAGATATTCCTGCAAGCTCTGCATCGCCGTAGTAGTCATCATTAGAATCCTCAGACTCATCATTAGGAGCAGGTACACGAGATGTAGATGGTTTTGTCTTCCACCATTCACCAGGAGGTTTACGATTGCGAGTAGGACGTCGTATAGCAATGGGTTGCTCATCAGATTCATCTTCAGTCACAGGAATTTCAGGTCCAGGTGTATGTTCAAGTCGAGGTGGGTTGGGCGGGTTATTGCCTTCATCAACTTCGGAGTCAGAGTCTGATTCAGATTCATCAATAGGGATTGGCAGAGTGAATAGTTCATTGGGGGCACTCGAAGTCACTTTAAGAGGTTGCTGTTTCGGAGTAGGCTCAGGAGGAACATAGTCTTTGCGAAGAGTAGGTTTATCTGGTGATTTGGATGCATACATGTATCGTTCATCGAAGTCTGCACGTTCACTGATGATAATCTTCTTGGTAACAGGGTTCCAGAACTTCCATCCTTTAACTCCCTCAGGGTACCCAATGAACACACACTTTTCCATATGAGAACCAAGGTGTAGTCTCTTATCCTTCTGAACATGCACATAGGCCATGCATCCCCATACCCGAAAATTCTCCACATTAGGCTTCTTCTTATAGAAAGCTTCATACGGGGTTTTATCTGGAACAGCTGATGTAGGGCTACGATTTAACACATAAACAAGCGCAGCCAGGCATTCCACCCAGAATGTCTTTGGTAAACCCGATTCCAGTAGCATTGCCGTCAGTAGTTCCGCCAATGTCCTATTTAGCCTTTCAGCAACTCCATTTTGTTGGGGTCGATTTCTGGCTGTACGTTGTACTTCGATCCCTTCGTCTTGCAAGAACTTTTCAAACTCCTTGGATATATACTCTCCACCTTTATCGTGTCTGAGTATCTTGACTTTTAATCCAGTAAGTTTCTCAGCCCAGGCCTTGAACCGCTTGAATGCAGCAAATGCATCGCTCTTCTTCTTCATCGGCAGGACAGCTCGAAAGCGAGCCTTATCGCAGATAAATGGAATCCAATAGCGGTAGCCTTCGTGTGAGATAATACCAGTGTCATGCACATCCGTAAAGACAAGTTCCAACACTTCAGAAGCGCGGGTCTCAGTGCTGGGAAAAGGATTTGCATGCATCTTTCCCCCAAGACAAGGTTCACATACTGGGTCTGGTTTTGCACTTGACTCGAGTTTAAAGCCCTCAACCATATTATTCTTAGACAGCTTGCTAACATCACCATAGTTGTAGTGAAAGAAGCGTCTATGCCAAAGCTCAAGATTCAGAGGAAGAGTTGTACCACCAATATGCGCATTTTCATCTTCTGTACCATTACTTATTGTAAGACCATTGAGATAACCAACTGATTTGTTATTAACAGAAGCAGTAAATAGGACAGAGCCTTGTAGAGAGAACTCTATGGTATCTTTCAGGATTTGTACAGTAAAACCTTTGTGCTTAGTGAGATATAGTACGGAGAGGAGATTGTTATTAAGTGAAGGAACATGTAAGACTCTAGAAAATAAAACTTGTCTGACTTCTTTGCCATTAACAATAGGAGTGAAAAGAACATCGCCCATTCCTTCTGAATACACAACTGTATGATCTGCGAGACGAATAGGCACTCTGTACGGAGTATAGTTTCGAATCCAGTGTCTGTGTGGAGTCATATGAGAAGTGGCGCCTGTGTCTGTATTCCATTCCATAGTATCAGCAAATGATGAAGCAGAAAGTACATTAGAAAGAGAACTTGCAGTAGTAGTACCCGCACTTTCAATCACCTCAGTATCCTCCTCAGTCACCTTGGCTTTATTGGCTTGAATGCCTTTCCTTTTGTTGTGGGGGTTACTGGGACAGTCCTCTTGCCAGTGGACCGCCTTTTTACCACACCACCTACAGTAGTCCTTAGGTTCCCCAGTCCTAACAGGAGCTCTGTAGTTATTCTTCTTCTTGTTAGAAGAGGATGCAGCCTGTGCAGCTCGATTCACAGACTGCTGCTCAGCGTGCTCTTGATTCTGCTGTTCTGCTAGGAATGCTGCAAGGATTTTCTCTTTATCGAGGTTGTCCTGCATAAGCAAGTTTGAAGATAGGTGCTTGTATTCCTCTGGTAGAGCACGGATGAGAGCCATAGATTGTAATTCGGAGTCCAAGGAATCGAGTGTGAATCCGAGGGCAGGAAGTCCATTTGACTGGACAGCAATAGGAGCAACAGGAGGGCGCAGATTCTGAATATCAGCCATTGCAGCTTCAACTCTTGCAGCCATATCCATTAGAGATTCATCAGCAGACTTTGTGATGGTGAAGAGCGCATTATAGGCATTAAACCTAGCACCAGGCTTCTTGGACACATGTTGCTTCTCCAGGATAGACCACATACGAATAGGATCCTCTTGATGAGCCTTTATTGGAACTTGTTGAGCAGGACTGACAGCAAGATAAATCAAGCCAGCAGCCTTTTCAGCTTTAAGTTCCCATTTCTCCAGTTTCTCTGTTTCAGAGGCTGGGGGTTGTTTCTCCTTTCCACTGACTAGTCTCCATAACCCATGAGACATCAGAGATGCTTTCATGTTCCCCTGCCAGTCATTGTAGTTGTCCTTGGTAAGGACTTTAAATGATGGAGTGGTTGAAATGGTTGTAGAAGACATGGTTAACAGTAGTCAAGATAGACAAGATGTAGTTGGAAAGACCACAACAGTAGGAGTACTGATGGGAGCGCACAAGTAAAGAACAAACAAGGACAACAACAGATCAATGCACAGTTTAGAGCACGGGGCCCATAACCTGTTGAAGGAGATTGCACTTGTTGAAGTTGAAACACACTGGAGCGCCCTTCAGCTAACCCAAGCAGTATGCCACCCAGCTCAGTACACAGATTGTCAATGCCTTAATACAAGACTAGTAGGTTGGACTACAAGCCTTATAGTTGCTCAGTACTCCAATAAACACTGTAGATATGACAGAAGTCAATATAGAGTGAGGATTGATTTGTATCTTTCAACTGTAGTAGGAATACAGGTTTGTTTGGTCTTGTATGTACTCTAAACGCATGAGGCGTGATAATGGGTGTCCACAATTGTGCGCACCTATGAAAACTAACTAACTACAGTAACACTAAAGAAATAGCTAAGTTATGAGTTGTAAAACTAAGAAATGAAGTCTGTAAGTACTTTGTACACTAAGTAGGTCACTACAGTGATAACTAGGAGTGATGAGACGTTGTGTAATGTATGTAGAAAGTGTTCTATCACTACAGTATGCTTAACAGATTCAGAGGAAGAGTTGTACCACCAATATGCGCATTTTCATCTTCTGTACCATTACTTATTGTAAGACCATTGTGATAACCAACTGATTTGTTATTAACAGAAGCAGTAAATAGGACAGAGCCTTGTAGAGAGAACTCTATGGTATCTTTCAGGATTTGTACAGTAAAACCTTTGTGCTTGGTGAGATATAGTACGGAGAGGAGATTGTTATTAAGTGAAGGAACATGTAAGACTCTAGAAAACAAAACTTGTCTGACTTCTTTGCCATTAACAATAGGAGTGAAAAGAACGTCGCCCATTCCTTCTGAGTACACAACTGTATGATCTGCGAGACGAATAGGCACTCTGTACGGAGTATAGTTTCGAATCCAGTGTCTGTGTGGAGTCATATGAGAAGTGGCGCCTGTGTCTGTATTCCATTCCATAGTATCAGCAAATGATGAAGCAGAAAGTACATTAGAAAGAGAACTTGCAGTAGTAGTACCCGCACTTTCAATCACCTCAGTATCCTCCTCAGTCACCTTGGCTTTATTGGCTTGAATGCCTTTCCTTTTGTTGTGGGGGTTACTGGGACAGTCCTCTTGCCAGTGGACCGCCTTTTTACCACACCACTTACAGTAGTCCTTAGGTTCCCCAGTCCTAACAGGAGCTCTGTAGTTATTCTTCTTCTTGTTAGAAGAGGATGCAGCCTGTGCAGCTCGATTCACAGACTGCTGCTCTGCGTGCTCTTGATTCTGCTGTTCTGCTAGGAATGCTGCGAGGATTTTCTCTTTATCGAGGTTGTCCTGCATAAGCAAGTTTGAAGATAGGTGCTTGTATTCCTCTGGTAGAGCATGGATGAGAGCCATAGATTGTAATTCAGAGTCCAAGGAGTCGAGTGTGAATCCGAGGGCAGGAAGTCCATTTGACTGGACAGCAATAGGAGCAACAGGAGGGCGCAGATTCTGAATATCAGCCATTGCAGCTTCAACTCTAGCAGCCATATCCATTAGAGATTCATCAGCAGACTTTGTGATAGTGAAGAGTGCATTATAGGCATTAAACCTGTTAAAGTCATGAACTGAAAACAAAGTGACCAGACTGGGGATTGAACCCAGGACCTTCTGGTTATATTCCAGATGCTCTAACCACCGAGCTACCCAGTCTTGGTTCAACTAATGAGGACTTTACATATGGTGACATAGGCCATCCAAACAACACTTTTAGGTCGACATGAAGGCGGATTCCAAGGGTAGGGAGCGTTTCTGGAGGCCTCTGCAAACAACAGATACACCCCAGCAATTAGATCTTGTGTTCATCACTTTTACAGTGCACATGAATACATCTAATTGCTGATGTTCCCCTTGTCCTACCATCACTACCACCTGCTAATATCTCGATTTCCATTGCCCCAATCACCTCCAACAATCACCTTGTCCATATCTTGATTAGGTCTCACACTATGAACACTTTTTCATCAGAATGCTCAACTTTTTATTCTGAGACTTCGAGTTTGTTTTATTTATAGCTCGTCGTCCTCGCGCCATATACACGCGTGCGTTGGTGGACTACAGCAGGAAATTGTCAGGAACAACGCTATAAAATTTGTTTGTCAATATCTTTACTACTGCTCCGGCAGTGAACACTTTTACATACCAACTTCGACTTTGCAATTCCGAAGTTTTGGTAACTTGTTGTCAGATGATCAAGGCAGGTCATGGGACACTTCTGGCAATCACAGGTGCCGGAGTTCCGAGCAGAGGCCTGTGATTAGCAGCATCAGGAGTGTCATCTGATCCTGTCCTTCTTCCTTCCTTTCCCCCACCATCTTCGGATTTGGGTAGGGTATCTGCACACTCCCCACAGCTCTGATAGCTCTAACATCACTCCACCAGCCTCTCCTACATCTGTACAGACCACAGGCTTCGTTCTAGAGTCTCAGATAACGGAATTTCTGGTATGGCTCCGCCACTATCACTGATCTCTCCACTGTACAGAGCTCACAACACATCCATACAGATCTGACCACATCCACTGCTTCATATCACCTCTAGATTGTCAGATCTTGGATATCAGGGCTCTCAGTGCGCAGATTAGCTCTGATCTTTCATATCTACATAGTACTGACTGTTATCTGAGCAGATCTAGCTTGATCTGTGCTCTTTTCTTGTCATTCTCCCTTGCTCCTTCACAGCACATCTTCAATATCATCTCTATATGGCTCCAGAGCGCTCCACATCACCAGATCCTCTTGCTAGCTATGATATCTCGCCCTCAGCACCTCAGATCGCCCTTGATAAGGCTCAGATCGCTTCTGATAAGCCCTTACAGCGGTCCCAAACACTTCCATCCACTTCTTCCACTCAGATCTCCCTTGATAAGGGTAAAGGTCGTGCCCAGCCCTCTCAATCTGCCTCCTACATCGCTCCTAGGCCCTCTCCTTCGATCCGATCTGTCCGGATCAAGCCTAGAACCCTTCAGGAGCGCCTACAAGTCATCCCAGAGGCTGGTACTGCCCCCCAAGTCACTGGATCTGGGCACAGAGAAGCTTCCATTGCACTTTCTACTCATTCCCATCACTCATCCCATCATATACCTTTACAGGATCGCATTTCCGACGCTCCCACGCCTCCAGATGCCCTGGAACAGGTCCGCCTCACTGCTGAGGCCCTTGGACAGGTTGTTGAGCAGTACAGGAACAATGAACTCTCTCCCAATGATGCTTTCAGAGCCCTTAGATCTCTCACTGATGATGCCACTGTTGTCAGAGACTTCATTGGTCAAATTCAGGACATCCAAAGGGATCATCTCAGAGCCTCTAAGGAGAGAGTTGCAGCTGCCAAAGCTGCTGCTGCTGCTACTGCCTCCAAGAGTAAGAGTAGAATTAGTGATGGACCACTTGTGTCACCTGAGAAAGCTGTCAATGAGGCTGCATGGGCCCTCATGGAGAGAGAGCTTGCTGAGAATGCACTCCAGCTTGCTGCTGCTGAAGCTGAAGCAGATGAGATGGAGCAGGATGCTCATCAGGACAGAAGCAACTCTTTGCAACAAGCTCTTCTTAAACTTGTTGGTCAAACTCAGAGTTCCTCCTCTTCTGGGACATCCTCTGGACTCCCTCCCAGTCTCTTGGAGGCAGCTCCTCATCTCTCTGCACTCACTTCTTCAGATATCCTCTCTCCCACTGTTTCTGAGACTTGGAAATTGCGGATGCTCTTCACTGTGGACAGTCATGTTGACACCACAGTCAGTTTACTCTCTGCTCAGCCATTCACTGATCCCTTACCTCAGTCCTTGCTCAAACTCATTATCAAGGATAGGTATGTGGACTTTGAAAAGATCCATGCTTCTATCACTAGTTACACTAGTATCTTTGATGATAGCACTGCATTTGGCTCAGAGTACAAACTGGTCAAGAAAGAACACTCAATCCGCTCTCTCCCTGTCACATCTGAAGCACAGTGGCTCCGAGTTTTTGATGCCTGGCTTGCCCCAGTGCTTAAGATCTACCCACATCGTCAGAGTGAGCTTTCTGCATACAAGGCATCTATTATGGAGTTTTTCAGGGCAGCTCCATCAGATCCCTCTATCGCCTTTAGAGTGGACAGGGAGGCACGCCAGAAAGCTTCTAATACTCCCTTTGACCTTGGAAATGCAGAAAACTTCAGACTCCTGCTGCTTAAAGAACTTCTCAGTGCTAGAAAACGTCCCAGCTCCTCTCCTAGCACTTCTACTGCTTCAAAGCGCCAGGATACTCCTTGTATCCTTTGGAATGAAGGGAAATGCACTTCCCCATGTCCAAATCGCCGCAAGCATGGCTTCTGTAGTGTCTGTGGAGAGCCCCACAAAGCAATTGACTCCCAATCCTGCTATGAGAAGCTTAAGCACAGTAGATCAGAGGGTAAAAACCGCTCTGGCAGGGCCTAAATCATTAGCTGGTACTAAGAGAGCTGCTCCAGAGTCAAACTCAGGTTCTAGCAACTCTATACCCCGGTTTAGGCGTGGTTATTTATGGTCTACTTCATCTAGTTCTTCAGAAATCATCCCTCCCAGTATACAATCCACTTTGACTGCACCTCCACTTCCTTCACCTCCTGCACATCTCTTGAACAATCCTCAGATTCAATCCACTCTGAAAGCTATGGCTCCATACATCAAAGTTGAGACTCCTTTCAATGTTGACAGATTGGAGAATCTCCTTGCTTCCCATCCCAATCAGCCCTTTGTAGCCTCTGTGATGCGCTCCTTGAGAGAAGGTTTCTGGCCTTTCTATGAGGCAGAGTGGGAAGTTGAGTCTAAGCAGAAACTGGACAACTATGTCTCTGAGCCTCAAGACTTTGTTGCATTGAGAGCTCATAGAGATCAGGAAGTTGCAGCTGGGAGATGGTCTCAAGCTCTACCTGAAGATTTTGTTCTTTTACCTGGGATGAAAGTTTCTCCCATGTTTGTGGTCTGGCAGAAAGGAAAACCTCGAGTTGTAATGGACCATACTGGCTCTGGCCTTAATGACAACATCCCTAAGGCAGAAGGCAAAGTCAAGTATGATGATATGCACACCTTTGGTCAAGTACTTAATGATGTCTTGAAAGAGCATCCTGATGAAGAACTTATTCTCTTCAAAAGTGATGTCTCTAAAGCTTTCCTCAACCTCCCTGGTCATTCCCTCTGGCAGTTGTGTCAAGTTGTGGAGGTTGATGGTAGATATCACATAGTCCGACGTTTGGTGTTTGGAACCAGGACTTCACCCCGCTGCTGGTGCAGCCTCTCATCTCTCATGTGTTGGTTTGGCTCTGAAAAGCTTGGTATCATTGGTCTCCATGTCTATATGGATGACTTTTATGGCTGGGACTTTAAGAGGAATCTGTTACTATTCCATGATCAACTCCGCCCTAAGAGACAGGTCCAACTCCTGGTATTCTGGGACATGATCTTGTGTCCTTATGAAGACAAGAAACAGGAGCATGGAGTCACTCTGAAGATCATTGGATTCTGGGTAGATATTGTCAAGGGATCCATCTCACTCTCTTCCGAGTCTATCCAAGGTCTTGTAGCAGACATCACTACATTCCTCTCCTCCCCAAAGCGCCAGGCTGCTCTCAGAGACTGGCAACACCTAGCTGGTTCACTGAACTGGTCCTTGAATGTTCTTCCATGGGCCAGACCTGCATTAACAGAGTTGTACAGGAAAATGAGTGGAAAGACTTTTCAGTTCAGAGCTATTCCTATCAATGGTGAAGTTTTCAGGGATTTGACTTGGTTCTCAGATCTCCTACAGACTGCCATTGGGATCCGATTTGTAGATGCTCAGATATGGCATGACAGTGAAGCAGACTTTGTGGGCTGGACTGATGCAAGTAACATTGGCCTTTCCTATGTCTATGCAGGAAATGGTTTCTGTTATCAGCTTCATCCCACTGAAGGTAGTCAAGTTGTAGACATCTTCTTCAGAGAACTTCTCTCCATCCTCTGTCTGTTTCATCACATTGCTTCCAAGCCATCTCCTCCTCAACATGTCCTCATCTACTCTGACAGTCTGGATTCTGTTCAAGTGCTCAACTCACTTTCCACCAGAGAGTCCTCTCACAACTCCATTCTCCTGGCCATTGCTGCCATTGTTCTCAAGACAGGGATAGATATCAGAGTCCGCCATATTGCTGGTAAATCTAACATCAGAGCTGATTTGTTGTCCCGACTTTTGCTTGATGATTACAAGCTTCAATTCCCCTCAGAACGCGTCCGCTTATTTGAGCCTCCTAGAGAGCTCCTGCCGGCGCGATGGAGAGGGTGCTTTTAGAGGCATTGGGTGGGCAGAGCCGCCGGAATGGCCCCTCTGTTCACCCACCTATGGACTTGAACAAATTAGATGATCTTGTCCTGTTTCTCCAATCTCATGCAATTGAACAGTCAACTAAAAACAACTATTCTACTGGTGCTAGGGACTATGTCCGCTTCTGTACCTCTCATAACCTCTCTCTGGATCCTACTCCATCCACTCTATCAAGGTACATTGCCTTTACATCAAGACACAAAGCTTCTGGTCCAAAATATCTTACTGGTGCAAGGCACTATCTGAAAGATGTCTATCCCCACTTTGATGAATCTCGTTCCCATCCTCTTGTACAAGCTACAATCCGTGGTTCCAAGAAGGTCAGAGCTGACCCTGTCAAAAGGAAGCCACCACTCCGCACTTTTCACCTTCAACAGTTCCTTGAACTTAAAACCAAGTCTTACAATCATCTTCTGTTTGCAACCCTCATTAGCTGCTGCTTCTATGGATGTCATAGAGTTGGTGAACTTACATTCTCTAATCAGAAGTCACTCCGAGATTGGAGGAAGGTAATAAAGCGCTCCACCCTCAAGTTTGAGGCTGGGAGAGCTGGCTACCACTTACCATATCACAAGGGTGACCCATTCTATCAGGGAACTGACATCTTGTTCTGTTCTCAACAAGTTGCTGATCCAGTTACTCTACTGAAGGAATATGCCACTGTTAGGGATAAACTCCATGGTGCTAGACCTGCTTTGTTCATACTTGAAGATGGTAATGTCCCTACCAGAGGTTGGTTTGACTCCATGTTCTTTGCTGTCCTTAGTAGAGAATTTGGAGGCCATTCTGGACGTGCTGGGGGCGCTACTTTCTATGCAGGACTCGGACTTCAAGAGATGATCATCATGGCCCTAGGTAGATGGTCATCAACAGCTTGGAAGATCTACATTAGAGATAATCCTGCAGTCAGAGCTGAACTTGAACTAGCTGCCATTAGGAGACACCAATCATCATCCTCATAATATTACTCCCTTTCAACTCGCGTCTCATTCACATTTCTCTTCACCACCATCCGCCCCTCAACAACAATCCATAGCTTGCTTATAGCACTTCATGATCCGCAATTTAGGGGCCCTTGGGCTCAAGTTTTGGCTAAACACACCTCCCTTGAGTGACTAACTAGCATAGGTCGACATGAAGGCGGATTCCAAGGGTAGGGAGCGTTTCTGGAGGCCTCTGCAAACAACAGATACACCCCAGCAATTAGATCTTGTGTTCATCACTTTTACAGTGCACATGAATACATCTAATTGCTGATGTTCCCCTTGTCCTACCATCACTACCACCTGCTAATATCTCGATTTCCATTGCCCCAATCACCTCCAACAATCACCTTGTCCATATCTTGATTAGGTCTCACACTATGAACACTTTTTCATCAGAATGCTCAACTTTTTATTCTGAGACTTCGAGTTTGTTTTATTTATAGCTCGTCGTCCTCGCGCCATATACACGCGTGCGTTGGTGGACTACAGCAGGAAATTGTCAGGAACAACGCTATAAAATTTGTTTGTCAATATCTTTACTACTGCTCCGGCAGTGAACACTTTTACATACCAACTTCGACTTTGCAATTCCGAAGTTTTGGTAACTTGTTGTCAGATGATCAAGGCAGGTCATGGGACACTTCTGGCAATCACAGGTGCCGGAGTTCCGAGCAGAGGCCTGTGATTAGCAGCATCAGGAGTGTCATCTGATCCTGTCCTTCTTCCTTCCTTTCCCCCACCATCTTCGGATTTGGGTAGGGTATCTGCACACTCCCCACAGCTCTGATAGCTCTAACATCACTCCACCAGCCTCTCCTACATCTGTACAGACCACAGGCTTCGTTCTAGAGTCTCAGATAACGGAATTTCTGGTATGGCTCCGCCACTATCACTGATCTCTCCACTGTACAGAGCTCACAACACATCCATACAGATCTGACCACATCCACTGCTTCATATCACCTCTAGATTGTCAGATCTTGGATATCAGGGCTCTCAGTGCGCAGATTAGCTCTGATCTTTCATATCTACATAGTACTGACTGTTATCTGAGCAGATCTAGCTTGATCTGTGCTCTTTTCTTGTCACCCTCCCTCCCATCCCTCTACTGTACTTGTAATTTCATCTCACTTCATTCTTACTTTGATATGTACTTGTAGTATGCTACTTACACCTTACCTCACCTGTACCTTGTAGTAGGGCACTTCATGATCCGCAATTTAGGGGCCCTTGGGCTCAAGTTTTGGCTAAACAGACCTCCCTTGAGTGACTAACTAGCATAGGCACTACAGTGATAACTAGGAGTGATGAGACGTTGTGTAATGTATGTAGAAAGTGTTCTATCACTACAGTATGCTTAACAAGCAGCCCTCTTAGTACCAGCCAATGATCTAGGACCTGCCAGAGCGGTTTTTACCCTCTGATCTACTGTGCTTAAGCTTCTCATAGCAGGATTGGGAGTCAATTGCTTTGTGGGGCTCTCCACAGACACTACAGAAGCCATGCTTGCGGCGATTTGGACATGGGGAAGTGCATTTCCCTTCATTCCAAAGGATACAAGGAGTATCCTGGCGCTTTGAAGCAGTAGAAGTGCTAGGAGAGGAGCTGGGACGTTTTCTAGCACTGAGAAGTTCTTTAAGCAGCAGGAGTCTGAAGTTTTCTAACTTAGCTATTTCTTTAGTGTTACTGTAGTTAGTTAGTTTTCATAGGTGCGCACAATTGTGGACACCCACTATCACGCCTCATGCGTTTCTAGTACATACAAGACCAAACAAACCTGTATTCCTACTATAGTTGAAAGAACCAAATCAATCCACACTCTATATTGACTTCTGTCATATCTACAGTGTTTATTGGAGTACTGAGCAACTATAAGGCTTGTTAGTCCAACCTACTAGTCTTGTATTAAGGCATTGACAATCTGTGTACTGAGCTGGGTGGCATACTGCTTGGGTTAGCTGAAGGGCGCTCCAGTGTGTTTCAACTTCAACAAGTGCAATCTCCTTCAACAGGTTATGGGCCCCGGAGCGCTAGCCTCGGGGATGATTGATTACATAAGTGTGTCAGATTGGGAGGGTGTGTTAGGATTCAATCCTGACACCCTAATGAGGTGTAAATGGTATTATGCAAAATTCCATCAACCAAGGCAAAAGTAGATAGTAAGTCCTTAAGAAGTGTTGATTGGATGGCCACTGTTACCATATGTAAAGTCCTCATTAGTTGAACCAAGGCCGGATAGCTCAGTTGGTTAGAGCATCTGGGATATAACCAGAAGGTCCTGGGTTCAATCCCCAGTTTGGCCACTTTGTTTTCAGTCATGACTTTAACATGGAATTGAGGAGAGCTGATTTGCCTCCGGACGAGGTGACAAACAATCGAAGTAAGTGTTGAACAGCGATGACAGTTGAACACCATTCGAGTCATTCTCTAAAACAATTAAATTAAATGAATAACGAAGTACCTACCTATGTTTGGAGGTATACTTGAATCTTGGAACTATTATGGACCAAATAAGGACAGGTAGATTCAAATTAAATGATATCTGACCAAGTGTAGAAGTTTCCTTGCAGTTCCGAATGTTTATTGTATTAAATTAATTGTACTGTGCAACTCTATATTCTGTATGTATAAATAGCGATCCAATGTATCTGGAATACAAGTGATTTTGGGACGACGTTGCAGTGCTAATCCGTAAAAAGGAAAGACACACTCCCACCAGACTGAAACCTCTTCGCTAGCAGCCATTCGGGCCCGGCACTTGTGAGTATAGGAACGTCGTGTTCTGCTCCTTGTGACTGCGAGAAGTATATCCAGTTGTTGGGTATCCTTCGAACTTAGGATCAGTTGTTGGTCTTAAGGGCAAATCACGCTGTGTGGTTGTGCCAGCACATAGTTCTAGCCCTCCGTAGAGGTCTGTGTGTTTCGGTTTAATTTACTTTGATTCAAAACCCCAATTCTTGATATACCCAAATCAATACAACCCAAGCACGAATCATGCTGAATCTTCCTTGATCAAAGGAATATATCGAATCCTTAGAACGATTCAAATTGATTGATCGAAGCTTCGTACTTAGCTCTCAAAAGCTTTGCGGAACCTTTGCCAACGCTACCCCTTGCTATTAAATAAATTTGATAGCAGTGAACTCGCATATTGTGTATTAGATTGGTTGGTTGGAGTGCCCATTAGATTCCTTCCTTTCTCTTTCACACAAAAACGAGGCAAGCTCGTTACCGCTTCATTTATAAAGTCGGGCGGACTAATAATGTGGCGCGTCGTGCCCGTGAATGGAAATATACCTGTCCTGTATATCCTCAAATATGGCTTGCCGCATTTTGGATGCCGTATGCTCATAGAACTGGTCAGTATGTGATGTAATATTTAATTTGATATTAATAGTATTTTGTAGAATGGCTGGTTCATATTGCTTTAGAGGCCATTTGTGATTCACGTCCCTGAATTCATTGTGCTTGTATGTCATGTTCAAGGGTCAGAGGGATGTAGTAGAACAGATCATCATGTCTACCATTGTCTTTGTGATAGCCACTGTTTATGGACAATATGGTGTTGATGTTTATGCATGATTTTTTTAAATTGGTAGTTATTTCACAACTAATTCTGATGTGGGGACTGCCTCGACCAATAGACGTTCCAATTTCATGAAGTCAGCGATGTCACACGACGAGACATATTGGTGTCTCAATGTCACAGCATCATGATGTCATGACATCGGGACAGATTTTCTCAGTGAGATTTCTTTGAAATTCATCAACTATTTTGTGTTAAAAATAGTTTGAGAATAGTCGACCTTTTTGCATAATTTTCTTATTGATCATATTGTGTGAAATGTTTATATTCTTTTCAGCTAATTAATCAAACAATTATCACTCAGTTTAATGGAGAGTTTTGCCAACTTTTCATACATTTATCTCAGGCAGTTCTTGGTAAGGAAAGTCTTTCATTTCACTACATTTTGGAATACAGAAAATCTGGATCAAATTGTTCCTTTGATCAGTATTATCCCAGCCTCATAACCATGTGCAAATGATGTATTCTACGTAGTGTTATCCTGTTCTTCAATTACTGTTTCCCTTACTTTTCATTCATACTTAAACTACATATACTTCAAACTAATTAGTTCTTACGCCGCTTCGCGGCCCATTTGCTTTCCGATTTCAAGACACGATAACATTTTTTTTGTATATACAATAAAGCAAAAAATTATATGTACGAAGGAGCAAGAAAACAAGAAGACTACAAGAAAGGGCAGGTGGGCCGATGTCCGATGTCCGTTTCTCTACTACTTGACCTACCTCTCCTTTCCTTTCTCAGAGGCCGCCATCTTCACCTTTGCTGGCACCGGCACCTTCCCCTCTCCTCCTTCCTCTGCCTCCATTCCTTCTTCTTCCTCCTCTACTTCTCCTTCTCCATCTTCCTCCATTCTCCTGACCTCCTCCTCGTCGCTATCCACAACCCTACACCTTTTCCTCGACACGCCCAACGGTCCGGCTTCCAGCATCTCCGGGGGCAATTTTCTCCTCCTTGCAGCATCCGTAATCAACCAATCTAACTTCCGATTGAAGTGACGGTAATAAGTATTGGCCTTCACCTGGCCATCTCGAAGTTGCCAATTATCAGCAAGCAGTTGGGCCACCTGGCTCTCCAGAACAGCCAGCCGCTCGCCGGTCAGGTTCACACTAACCTCCTTCACAATCGATGGGCGTCCCGAGTAGGAACATTTGACCTTTGCATTGTGACAGGGTTTACAGATGATAAAGCTTCTCTTGCCAGCCTGCATCTGACAAGAGATCTTTTTAGCCCTGCACCGTTTGCAGGGTGCTCTATCATCTTTGTCATTGTCATTTTCATCACCGCCGTCATATAAAATAAATAATTAGTGATTGCTAGGAAAGAAGAGTACCCATACACGTACCTCTTCCCGGGCCCTCTTCTTTCCTTTTCCTTTACTCCTCCTAATCTCCAGTGGACTATTGGTCTATGCAGAGACTCCGAACCCTCCCTTGGAGAGGTACCCCACTGACTGCGGGCTGTGGCTGCCTCTGCCAGTCTCTGCCTCCTCTCTACCAGCTCCCACGCTGCTGCCTCTTTTTGTCTTCGCGCTTCCTCAGTGGCCTTCCTTGCCGCCTCCTCTTTGGCCTTCTTCTTTGCTGCCTCCGCCACTTTCTTTTCCTTCACCCTCCGTACCTTCTCTCTTGCCCTCTGCATAATTTCATCAATGTTATCCTCTTGTTCGTCATCCTCGAAGTTGGCAGGATCAGACGGCAAGGGGGGTACCAGATGAGAAGTCAAGGGACCGGAGCGGGGAGAAGCAGTAGTGGTGGTGGTAGTAATTGTGCAACTAGGTGCCATGTGGGAGACTTAGAAGTTGGGGGAAGATAGGGCCATAACAGCTAAACCTGGCCCATTTTATAGGGACAAACAGCGCACGGACCAGCTAAAATTTTCCTTCAAATTGTACTCGGCTTACAGTGGACCAACAAAATTTTTTCCTGATGACTAAAGGATAATTTCCCAATGCTGACGGCTTTTAAAATTTTTCTCTGGTGACTAATAGTAATCCCTGATGCTAATGGCTTTCGAGGGCTCAAGCCTAAGAGGGGGATACTGTCAAGTCCATGCCTCGGGGCTCCATTTCACTGCTCGGTACTCCGAGATCTACTGTTTATTGTAATCTCTTCCTTATTGTTCTTTCTCACTACACATACCCTTTCATTCTAGTCTCTCCTTATTGTCTTTTACTTTACCCTGCAGGTACTACATGTATAGCTCCTAGTAGTTAGTCTGGTGCTCCGCACTGATGCGCCGATCCGTAGATATAAATACTGCCTGTATGCTACTATAGTTCCTTAGTTTAATTATTAACTTAGATCGATTTAGATTCCCTTTCTAACTCAGTCCATCTCTTAAGTCTTCAGGCTCATTACCTCAAAGCACCCTACTATAACCTTAGGACTTATAAGTTCTCTGGTTCACTCCTCATCACCGGCGTCACCGCCACTCTGACTTGGCTGCTCCTAGTTTCTCTTCTCACTACTCTTGATCTCTGGGGACTAGCAGTGTAACGGTGGTGTTGTTAATAACTTCACCACTGTCCCACTTGACCTTCCACTCTTCGACATCTTGTGGCCTCTGGCATGGTTACACGGTGTACATGATCTTAACAGTTCCCCATCTCGACCTCTTGGTCATTGGGCAACTAGGCAAGTACTGGTATCCTCTTAAATACTACTTATCTAACTTGGTCATTGGGCAACTAGATTCCCTTTTGATTACTGGTGTGATTGGCCTCTGATGCTATTCCTCTGTTGTTTGAGATCACTATTTCTTTTATCTGTGCTTTGTGCTTGTCTCTGTGCCTCTTCACTGTTGCTCCTTGGCATACTCAGACTTCCTGCCTCATTGTGACACATCAAATACCTCAATTTTTGAATCTTCTTCAATTCAAGAACACTTTGGCAGTATATACTCAGCATCATCAGCAGATAATGTATCAGCTCAAATGTCGACACCACTGGCAGTGGTCTGCTTTGCCAAAGATTTTCCAGGTACACTTTCTTTGCTTGTGCTGGTCTCAGCTTTCGTGTGCTGAGACTTTTGAATCATTGTGTCATGCCCTGACTACAACCAGACCAATCTCAGTACCCGTCATACATTGTCATACATCCTATCCACATCCTGTCCCCCCTCTACACCTCCCTATACCTCCCCAAGTACCACCATGCACCTCCCCAAGCATTGTAACCCAAATGTCCTCCACTCCGACACACATGCAAGACCCTCCTAACCGCCAACCCCTTTAAGTACTAATCTATATTACCTCCTTCCCTCAACTAAGCTGCCTCATGTCTCCAGATGTTCTCTTGTTCACTTCCTGTACCTATTTAAGTAGCACCACAATGTCCCGAATCCCCAGCTTGGTATATTTTGAACACACACCCTTTACATAGGTCCAGTCCCTGTCCCTTTGTACCTGCTACCTATACGGAATTCTCTTTACTCTCTGTTTCTCTACCTCTGTTTCTCTTTACTCTTGTCTATTGTCTCTCTGATCATCTATATAATCGAATATACGCTTTTACTTCAAGCCTAAGCCTTCCGAGTGAGTCTCCGAGCTCCCTCAAACATTACTAAAGCTCCCCAATGCCTAAACGCTTTGGTGAGCTACCCTTCCCCAAACCTCCCAGAGCTCCCTAGCTACTTCGTAAGCTTTGGGACCTCAATCTAAGTAACATTGAAGCTACCCCTCACGTCGAACTACGTATCGCTTCTCCATTACCCCCTCCTACACTTGAGGACATCCATCCTCAAACCCAGTTCCCAGGGACCTACCCTCTCTGGCATATACCTTCTCGGGAGCTTACACCCTCGAGACCCATTTACATCTACAACCTACTCGATCCTATATTGACATTCTAGCGAGTACAACTCCTACTACGCAATATCATATGGTCTGCACTCTTACTTAACCTCCCTACGCCTTAGGGACCTCCCTGGACCTCCTAGGAACCCTCTTAAGGGTCACCATCTCGTTGTTCCAGCCACTACTAGGTCATTCCCGTCTTCGGTCGCAGTTCCCGTAGCTCCCTTTGAGCTCCAGCCTGCTCCTAGCACGCTACAACATAAACCTTCACATACCAAAACCTACCCTAAGACCTATTGTGACCCAGGTCTTACACATTGGTGCCGGTGCCTCTTCATCATGAACTTCTTCAATGGTCATTCTTGGTGGAGTTTTTGCTCATACTGGAGGGTCTTTACTATTACGAGTGTTTTTGTTAATAAAAATTCTCTTCACTATGTACTATCATTTGCATACCTTATGTTTTGCACACCAGTCACCAACCTTGCAAATTTTGGCAAGGCAGCTTCCCATAGTAGATGGCCTGCCTCAACTGCACTTTGTATATCCAACAACAAGATCCATTCTGAATGGGCCTCGAGTGATGTTCAATAGTTTGCTATCAGCACCATGCACATCATTCTCATACAACAAGTTCATGCAAGGATTGAAAGTAGTCTAATGCTTGCCAGAGTCCACAGTTGGTAGAGGCTCCGGTATCTTTTTAAATATCTCTGAGATTCTGCTTTCTGTGGATGCAAGAGGAACATGGTCTGGTAATCCTTTGACAAGGGTACTCAACAGCCTTACTGCTGCTGCACACTGAACATGTGCTGCTTCAGCCATAAAGTTTGAAGAGAGGAATGGAAAAAGGGAGACAAAAGATTCAATTATTTCTCATTGACATCCTGTAGGCGGGATTCACAATGAACACAGCTAGGGCTGTCAACAATGTGTAACAGAAGTGGTTGAGCAACCTGAAACTACTAATTGGATGTGATAGACCTCGCATGCTGGTAGAATAACCATATATACAGTGTAAACAGTATACATACTGTATGTTTAACTTTCTCTTGCAGGGGTAGACCTATACAGATACATATATAGCTATAACCATATATAGATGGTATATAGATCGTACTGTTGGAGCCTTAATATATTGTCCAGTGATTAAATAACATATTCTGCTCTTGCTTAGAGGAACAGTTTTGTAACTAATCTTGCAGCGTATTTGGGGCAAGAAAAGGCCTTCATCCCTGCAGTGTAATCCAACTCAGTTCTTACAGCATCAAAAGCAGAGTAGATATACATGCATACTGGTGTTAATGACACAGAGCAATTCTGAACAGTACACAGTTCCAAACAGTGAAGGTTTTGAAACAGGACAGAGCTGCCACTGTTATGGTATATAGATATACACAGAGACAACGAGCAGGGACATATAGCAAAGTATAATCTGTTTACATTCCTATCCAGTCTTCCTTCATCGCACTCAGATCGCGCTCATACTTTCACTGTTTGTGAGATATGCCGGGTTGCCTGCGCGGCAACCTGAACTTCGCACGGGGGTCATGTACCAGTCAGAAAACTCCGGTGCCCGCCCCTTGGATCCGATCACCAGAGTCGTGTTTTTATTGAATCCACACCATTTGCCTTTCTCAGCATGAGAATATTCGATGTTAAGCTCGAAAAACCATTTCCGACAAACACCTCAGCCCGCTGAGCAACATACATATCCAACGCTTGTGAAACATACGCTTCCTCCCAGCCGAGCTCCAAATCTCGGGATGTGTATATTGATTCCCAAGGGGGAAGGTCGCGAGGGTTGTTAGCAATAGCGTCGAGTTCGAGAGCTGCCCGGAGTTCCGCTAAGAATGGTGGTCTGCCATTTGTCATAACATAGAGATGGTTTAATGGCGCGGATGGGGTATCGGATTTCGAGGAATCGAGTGATGCGGCTTCGCGGACTTGCCTTACACGTCTGACAATCTGGTCAATTTCCGGAAAACAGCGTTCTAGGTAATTGATTTTGGCAGTGTCGTATTTCGCTTTCCGATGTTCGTAATCCTTTTTGGCGGCGGCATAGGCTTCAAGGGTCTCTTTCCGGGATTTCCTCGCTTGCTTCTTTTCCTCTTCTGACATATCCTTCAACTTCGCCGCGAAGTCCGATTCTTGTTCTGGTGCAATAGGCTCATCTCCAGGTGGACGAGTTCCTGCACCAGCTGCAGCAGAGTCAAAGCCATCCTGTTCCGGGATATCTTCGAACGAGTTGAACCCGTTGAAAGCCGCTCCCCATTCGACGAGATTAATACAATGTTGTTCGAAATCACCACGTCGAATGTGAAGGACTACTAGACCCGGAATGGTATCGTTTATATTGGGGCTCGCAGGAGAGTGAGGATAAAGCTGCAGCAGTTGATCAAAGTCAATGAGAGGAAGAGAAGAGTTCGAAGGGGGTGTAGATATGGAAGATATTGGGGTGCGCGATTCCTTGCCGTTTTTTGACCGTGCGCGCGAGTAAAAGGTATCTAACAAAATTGTTCCCAACTTTTGTACAAGATGCGGCTTTCTAACGGGTTTCGTGTCTATGACACCAAACAAATGACGGTGACGTTCAAATGCACCAAGAATGAGTGGAGAATGAGAGAATTGCCTCAAGATTGGAGATTGAGATAGTGATGGCCAAAGAGTGAGAATTTTGGGAGAGCCAAACATCCTGATGAACGAGTTCAAGAAACAGAATGGATGGATGGACTGGAAGCTTACCAGATGTTGAATATGTGTTCTGATTTGACATCTACTTCAACACACCGATTAGGAAGAGATTTTAAATATTTAACCCAAGCTTCAAGATTAGCCTTGCCGTCCCAGCTGGCTACAGCGTCACGGACGACGGCAGAATCTACTATCTTCTTTTCGCCTGCACAAACGCGTTCGTAGTACTCGCTAGAGACAGCACGCGGATGGGCTTGTGGGGAAGGGTCGATTGTAAAGAGAGGATCGGCGAAATAGGATGGATCGAAGGAGCCACCAATCATTGGACCTGAGAGACATCAGCGGACGAAAGCGATAATTAAAGCAATAACGTACCTGCCAGCATGGTGGACACGGGTACGCGAGATAAAATCGTTTTGCCATTGAATGTGGAGTATTCTGACGGTGACCGGTCCCAAGTGTAATTGTCGAATACGAATGAACGACCAGATAGGTATGCGAGATGTGTATTGAGGATCATTTCCTGCAAAGCGTTGCCCCATCCAGAAGCTACGGAAAGCTCTGTTAGCCATAGCTTTAGTAAAGGTTGCGGATGATACAAACCAAAGACATGATTCTTCATGTAGATGAACTTAATAGCCCCATCATCGGCTGCATGCTGCGGAAGAGTCCGTTCATACTCCTTCCATGCTTCGAAGAGTGGTGGAAGGCCCTTTTGCTGTTCGTATGTAGGAGGTAAATAGGTAGGCGGTAGCAATACTTGATCTTTTCCGGCAGAGCAGTAACTAACTTGCAACGGTTCAAATGAGGGTGCAGGTGTTAATCTGAGGAAAAGAAAGAGAAAAGTGGTGGAGAAAATTACAAGGAATAGAACCCGAAAATAACGTTTGGTGAGCAAAGATTTGGAAGAGCGGAGAATGGCGAGTGGCAAATAGGATGGTGAGGGTCTGCGAGAAATTGCTGGAGAAGGTAAACGGGATGTTCGGTAGGGATTGGACGTATATGGGGGTGGAGAGGACTTTGAAAAGTTAAGCATCGTCGCAGCTTATGAAGCTGGTCGTCGCAGAAAGGAATGCGAATGCATAACTCTGACCTGGCGAAACTCCCGCCAATTCTCACGAAGATCAGCGAAGATCATGGTCGCTATCAAAAGGCTTCAAATTGAAACATATTTCTTTATTCATTCACTTATTTACATACAGCAACGAAATCTAAAATCAATTCTGCATACGCAGTGGGCTGTCAGTACAGGTCAGTACTGAGTGGGTCACAATTCGATGCTTTGGAAACAGATTTTAGTGGATACGTACAGTACAGATCATTGAGTAGGTTACCACCCCACATGTAGCTCCACGGACGAGAAAGTGGATTATGTACAGAGACAAAGCGATCACGTCCACGGTCACTGACACGGTATCCTGTTTTACCATTTTTTCATCTTGCTTTCTACCATGTCGCATCCTCCCTCCAAGACTATCTATCCAGAGCAACCTTCGGATAAGGATGGCCAAAGGAACAAGGAAGGTCTAGGTGGTGAGTGATTTTCTTTTTCTGATCTCCTCGCCTCGGAACCACCCCCTCTCGTACGCGACAACTGTGCTGAGAGCGTTCTGGATTGTGAACGATTTGCTGGCAATCATGTTTTCCTAATATCTCTGCAATGCCTCTTAGAAGATGAAGCGAAAACTGCGCAAACAATCGCTCTTTCTGTCAAATTCCTGACAGCGTAGGGCTGATTTACGTCCTTGTCTATCTTCTGATATCGGTGCCTTGGTCCTCATTGCGCTTACGAGCCCTTACGATGTATGTACATATACAGGAGGCACCGGTCAGGAGATATGATTGATGAACCGTGAACATCACATTTATCGAGATCTTCAGCCACATTTCCTTTATAACGCTACTGTGTCTTCATATGTCTTTCTTTTCCTCCTCAACTAACGAACTCGTTTCTTTATCTACCTATGGCTCCAATCGCATCTCCATCCACTGATCATGTCCCTGGTCCTATACGTGGCATGCTTCCTGGTGTTCGTCCTGGTGCTCTCTCTGGCATTCACAATCTTTCCGCACGCGACTCTGGTGATCATTCACAATCCACCCATCCTTCTCCTCGCGCCTCTCACTGGGACGGCAACTCGGCTTCAGAACTCCCTGCGGCATTCGCTCCGTTGAATCTTCCTCCCCCTGAAGAGTATTTTCAACGAAAAGTTGCTCTAATCAGCGGTAAATCACCATTTTGACCTCATATTATCACCAGACTCTGAATATTCTCGTTTAGGTATCACTGGCCAAGATGGCTCTTATCTTACCGAATTCCTCTTGGAAAAGGGATACACTGTACACGGTATCATCAGGCGTTCCTCGAGCTTCAACACTGGCAGGTTGCATCACTTGTATGAGGACCAGCACGAGAGGCCGAACAAGTACGTTCTCGTCATTCTCATAAGTAATTCAGCCACTACAAGTTTCAACCCCAGATTTCACCTTCACTACGGTGACCTCACCGACAGCACTGCTCTCGTGTTCCTGATGGCCCGAATCCTTCCAACTGAAGTATACAACTTGGGAGCACAAAGTCACGTCAAGGTCTGTGATAATGCAACTTGCGTTTCTCCGGACCATTCCTCATCTTTTATCATACTCTAGGTTTCCTTCTCACTCGCAGAATACACCGCAGACGTGGATGCCATCGGTACTTTGAGGCTGTTGGATGCTATCCGAACTTGTGGCTTGACGAAACATTGCCGGTTGAGTGTATTTCTTATTCAAGGATTCGTCATTTCCTTACTTGCCGTCGTTGTAGATTTTACCAAGCAAGCACATCCGAGTTATACGGTCTCGTGCAAGAGGTTCCCCAAAGCGAAACTACTCCTTTCTATCCTCGGTTCGTGTCCCATGCTATTACCGATCTCTCTTCTGATAGTTCCTTCCAGATCTCCGTATGGTGTAGCAAAATTATACGCGTACTGGATTACGGTCAACTACCGCGAGGCATACGGGATGTATGCTGTGAACGGTATCTTGTTTAATCACGAAAGTCCCCGAAGAGGCAGAACATTTGTCACTAGAAAAGTGCGCCGTTGCTTATCTTACACAAGTGATGCATTTGAACTTAAATCGGCAGATCACTCGAGCTGTTGCTGAAATTTATGAAAAGAAACAAGCATGCTTGTGGCTTGGAAACCTCGACGCTCAACGAGACTGGGGTCACGCTAATGACTATATAGAGGGAATGTGGTTGATGCTCCAGGGCCAAGGCCTTGTATGTTGTCTTACTTTGTCTTTTTTGACCGAAAACTCAGTTTCAATAGAAGCCAGAAGAACAACCTACTGACTTTGTCCTCGCGACTGGAGAGACTCACCCCGTACGGGAGTTCGTAGAAAAAGCATTTGGTGTTGTGGGTATCAAGCTCGCCTGGTCAGGCTCCGGTCTCGACGAAGAGGCGAGAGATGTGAATACAGGCAAAGTTGTGGTCAAGATAGACCCGCAATACTTCAGGCCTGCCGAAGTCGAGTAAGCATTCATTGGGTTCATCACTATACATTCGCCTACTGACTGACCACCAACCAGGCTTCTCCTTGGAAACCCTGCCAAAGCTGAACGTATGCTGGGTTGGAAGCGTAAGGTCAACTTTGAGGACCTGGTCAAAGAGATGGTAGAGGCTGACTTGACGGCTGTGAGGAACTTCGTCGAAGATCAAAACTGAGCGAGCGGTCAAAAGACTTCATGGAATGGACCAACTTTCTTCGTCATACTGCAATTTTTGTATTTCTCTTGAGACTTACAATATTACACACGCACCTCGCATGCTTCCGACAAATTTCAGATGAATAGAAAAACAACACTGTACAATAAGTAGCGAACACCGGTACAGATATAACATATAGTAATAAGATAAACAATGACAAGACAAAAAACATTCGAAATCTAGCGTCCTCGCATTACCATTGGTGGTTTGGACTTTGGAATAGGTATTCGCGTCCGTGATTTTTCCTTTCCGCTCTCCTTACTAGACAACCGATGATCTTCCCTTTGTTCTTCTTCTATATCACCAACACCTAAAACATATCCCTCACCCATCCAGACCGGAGGACCGCCTGCACCCCCGTGGGCTAAGAAGCCAAGATTTTTTGAACGAGCGCCAGTTGCAACAAGCACGCCATTTTGTAATTCATCCTCGCTATATCCAGCTTGCGTTTCGACATTCAATGAAGCTCTATGTGCAGCGCGCATTTCCTCATCAAGGGTTGACCTTCGACGCGGAGGTTGGCGTTGAGACAGAACAGACGACAAAGAGACAAAATCATCTTCGTCTCCAGTGAGACGTAACAACAGGGGATCTTCATCACCCTCATCGTCTTGGTGTTCCGGGTCATGCAGATTGGCATGCGAGGGCGGTGTCGCTGGGATGGGATGCGTGGTGACACGGCCTGTACTTGTCCTAGTCCTTCTCCTCGAGCTAGCGGGTGGCTTTGGTCTTTTTGGGGACATATTTGGAAGCGGCGATACTGGGATGCGTTTTGTCGTCAGATATGCGGATGGATGAGGGGAGGACCGCCTCCTCGACTGTCTCTGATCCTCAGATGGATCATGGTCATGCTGGTCATCTTCATCCACCAAGTCAACCTCAAGGTCAATCACCTCTGCTGTATATTTTGGAGGGGTAGTAAATCTAGCAGTTATGCCGGGCGGAGTTGAAGGAGGCGTACTGCTATCATTATTATGTTCAGGACGCTCTGCGTCCATCTCCGCATCATTGTCTGAACACAGGGAGGGTGTGTCAGCCGGTGCTGAAGTTGAGGACGATGCAAATGTGTCTGGTTTGTCAAAGTTATGATTGGCATTGCTAGAAGAGGTGGAGTCGGTAGAGATAGAACCCCTGACGCGGGTAGAGAAATCTGTTCCTTGAGGTACAACCGAGGAGGATACCGGTTCCAGGGGGTATTCAAAACTTGTTTGGGAAACAATGGACTGTGAGGGGCCAGAGGCGGTTGAAGGTAGAGGACGAAATGGATATGAGGAATGAAATGTTGATGTAGGGTTGATTTTACTATATGAAGAATTCATGGTTCGCCTTTTATTTCTGATACTTTCGCGTAATTTTTCTACGAAGATGTCAATATAGAAAGCACGAACGGATGAATATACTTACGTATCTGTGAACTCAAGTCTCCGCTCTTATTGTGATTGATTTCCTCATCTGCGCTCTCCATTCTCTTCCGCTTACGATGCAAGGAGCCCGACGCGTCCTCCTCGCTGTTGCTACTGACACTACGGGTGCTGGGCCAACTCAATTCTCGAGCAACAGCAGAGGAAGGGCCAACGGAAGGACCATGTTGAGTCCGAATGTCTAGGATTTCTTTGGTGGTCCTCAGATCGCTGATGCTGAGTCGACTCCTCTCTCTTCGGCTATTGTCGTCACCAAAGCTGTCTCTCCTGCTGAGATTGCCGGTACTCTTACCCAAAGTCGATTGACTACCGACTTTTCGCAGCCGTACCGTCTTCATTTCGGTCAAAAATGCAGCCATCTTGTCGGCAGTAACGCCCACAGTAGGCTGTCCACCCCGTCTTGGTGGATTTATTGGAGCTTCCTTGGGGGTAGGAGCGTGATTGAGCGCAGCACGAGCATGGGCAAACGGAGCTGGTGCATTACTGTTGTTTAATGCAGAGGGTGCAGCAATAGAGATTGCTAAAGGAGGTTGCGGTGGCGGCGGTGGTGGTGGTGGTATTGGAAACGGAGGACTTGGGGCGGGTCTCCTGCGCAGCTCCTCTTTAAGTCTCTCAATTTCCTCTTCAAGTTTTCGAATTTTCTCTTTATCGCGTTCCTTTTCTCTTATAACATTCTCTTCATCGCCAGTGACACTTTCCTTATCTCGTTCCCATCTTTTCTCCTTCATTTTGTGCTCCTCTATAGCCGCAGATAATTCTCGTTCTTTACCTTTTACCCGTATTTCTCGAGATATATCACCGTCTGAAGCAATGTGGCGATTGCTGCGTGGAGGAGGCATGAGCCAGCTGTCATCGTCAGCATCTACATCTATAACCTCTCTTTCCTTGCCTTTTCTGCGAGGGGGTGAGGGCAAAAGGATCCTTGGGTCGATATCTGGGCCCGTGTGAAATTTTGAAACAGCGTCCTTGACCGAGGGCACGAGAGGAGGACGGAACGGCGATGTGGGTGACAACTGCGTTGGAGGTACAGGTCCGGAAGATGGGCCTGCTTCGTTCTCATCAAAACCAAAATTCCAACTAACTCGTGATTCTTCTTCCTCTTCTGCACCGGTTCGGTGACACTGACCCGCTTCACTAGGCATTAGAGATGGTGAACGTGGAAAAAGTGAGCCAGGCATTGTTGCTTTTGGAAGGGCGATGGACTCCAGTTTGAGAGTATTTATTTCCGGCTCAAGCTCATAATCAGCGCTGCTGGCTAAAGTTATATGTTAGGTATTTAAACCATTGCTTGCAGAACAACATCCTACGTGATCGCTTTGAACGTCCTTCCGAGTTACGAGAAGACTTCTCCGAAGTTGTCTCCCGTTCTACACTTTCAGTCCAATCCTTGGTCCTTTTTTTCTTCCTCCTTCTCATTTCCGGGTCATGCCCCGTGTGTTTCACGCGTCTTGATGTTGTCCCGGTATTCTGATCAGAGATAACGCCTTGAAGCAAAATCAAAACAGCAATGGATATTCAAGCGCACCACGGTTATAACTCCCCCTGTTGCGTTCGTGATGAAGCTCCCTACCTCGGCAGTCACATAGTTGAATACTCCAGAAAAAAGTCCTCCTGGAGCAGGGTCACGGGAAACAGAGCGGGGCGCCTTTCGAAGTGTGCGCTTTCGTGACTCATGGCCTTCATTCGTAGAGAGGGGGCGCGATTCGCCTGGCTGGTCCATGGATCAACTTAACAAGCTTGAGGACAAGAAGTGTTAAAGTTAAACAAGGTTTGCCGGCCTTCGGCATGTCACATGCCCAGTCTGGTCGGCAAAGCGCTCGGTGGGATCGGCTCCATTTAATTTCACATGCATCCACTATGAATCTGTCCTTGAACAGTATTGAACTTGTACCGGTACCCTCTACATCAAATGGCTGATCTCAAAGTTGCAGGATTCAAGGTGAGTGTACATCAAAACTAGGGAGTCTCCTTGCTCAGCACCTTTCCATGCACAGTCCTCTGAACTAATTTCCTCACTCGGCGCCGTCTTTGAATCCTTCTCACCCGCAGAGAAGACTTCGCAAATTAAAAAGGCGTGTACTCAGACTTTAAGCTAATGGTTTAATGGACTCTACTGATAACTTCATAGACAAATGGTGTCTTCGAGATCGTAGTCAAGAAACCTCAAGGCCCGTCACCAACCGCTCAGGAAGCTATTTGGACAATTGACCTGAAGAAGGCAGGTAAGGTGACCAAAGGGAAAGCACCAGCAGGGACCAAAGCCGATGTAACCATTACCATGGACGACGAGACGTTTGTTGATCTGGCGTCTGGAAAGGTATGCAGTTCATTTGAGTTCGGTCCACATACATGTGGCGCTCATGCCCATCGCTCTTCGGTGCAGCTCAATGGCCAAAAAGCATTCATGTCCGGCAAGCTAAAGACAAGGGGAAACATCATGCTTGCCACGAAATTAGATGGAGTGTTAAAGGTTCGTTGTACCCTGGTCCACACATGTAACGTTGAGCCTGCAGGACCCAGTTAACTTGTACCGGCTTACAGGGTGCAAAAGCTAAACTTTAAACAAGAGACGGATATCCCATATCGAGGCCTCATCCGGGAACGATCTCCCCGTTGGTCGATGTTATTGGCGTGGTCCATATCTACATATTCATATTTGCATACATACCAAATTCAGCTTACATATATACTAAGGAAGGAGGTTTATATCATTCACAAGATGTAGCTTGGCCCGTGCATGCAGGCTCGTACTGTACATACCTTCTTTGATGTTATGAGGCCTGCAGTTGTAAATAATGCCCAATTCCTCAACTGCACTAAAACAAGCGCGTGAAAATAAACGCCCAGCGTGCGAATGCTGAAAACGGGCTGAAAATCGCGAACGCGACTTTTTACACCGCGAAGAGGATCACCATGTTTGCCACTTTGCGCCGCTGTGCGCAAGTAGTATCTACAACCTCAAAACCTGCACAGAATCCATTCTTTAACAAACCCGCTACATCTAAAACCTCTCATAGGAAATCGCCTCTTACACGAACCTCCGTGGATGGTCTTTTCCAAACTTACAAGCCTGTAACCCCTGGTCTTCGTCACTTAAAGCGACCATTGAATCCTCATCTGTATGCTGGGCGCCCCGTTCGTCTTCTTACATACCCATTGCGCAAATCTGGTGGCCGTAACAATACTGGTCGGATTACTGTCAGGCATAGAGGTGGAGGTCATAGGCAGCGGATACGTATCGTTGACTGGAAACGAGAAGAAGGTGGAATATGGGATGTTGTCAGGATAGAGTACGATCCAGGGCGCAGTGCCCACCTGGCACTCATCAAACGTCGGGGAACATCGGAATCTGCAGAAGCTTCTCTATCAGTGGACTCGCAAGGGAGACCTGGTTGGGCTTACATTCTAGCCACGGAAGGAATGCGTGCAGGTGACCACGTACAGAGCTTTCGTTCTGGAATCCCGCCTGACCTCGTACCGGGGCTGAATCTTGAACTTCCTTCTTCGAAATCAAAATCCCAGTCTGACTCGTCTGACAATGAGGACGCAAATACCTCATCCTCTCTTGCACTTGGTATTTTCCGTGCACTCACTCTCAAATCCGGAAACGTTCTTCCACTTTCGTTAATTCCTCCCGGGACCGTCGTTCACAACATTACTCTTACGCCGACTGGCCCTGCTCGACTAGTTCGCAGTGCCGGTACTTCAGCTCTCGTCGTTGCACACGAGACTGCCGAACAATCACCTTCTCCCACCCCTACTCTCTACACCCAGGTCCGGCTTGCGTCTGGCGAAATTCGTCGTATCCTCCAAAGTGCTTTTGCCACGATCGGTACTGTCTCCAATCCCTTATGGAAAAATCGATCCCTCGGGAAAGCCGGTCGCAGTCGTTGGCTCGGATGGCGTCCTGCGGTTCGTGGTGTCGCGATGAATGCAAAGGATCATCCTCATGGTGGTGGTAGAGGTAAGGGCAAGAGTAACAAGCATCCTGTTAGTATCTGGGGCTGGGGTACAAAAGGAACGAGGACAAGGAAGCCTGGACCGAAAGGCCCGAAGAACAGTAATAAGTTGGTGGTGAAGGAGAGGCCGAGAGGTGTCGACAGAAGGAAAATCTAGCGCATTGTCAACCTACATTAATATTCACTTCGAGGATGGCCTCTTTTCCTGACTGAGACCATTGCCTGGAATTCAGTAGATCTTTCATTGTCAATTGTGCAGGTAAATGGGGGAAACGTTACCACTACCCTGATTACATTGAGAGCAAACATACCATGTCAAAGAGGATAGATCGACGCAAGTTCGAAAGTCGAACAAAATAAAGTAAATGATGTACATACATATGTAAGCGGCGAAACGCGTTGAGACTTTATTTAATTGTTGGTGCCGGATACGACACATTATTTACAACGTGCTCACTACAGTACTTTTGAAGAGCTCTCACTACACAACATCCATTTTATCACTCTGTCCCTGCAATATGTTTTCACTCCCTGTGATCTCTTCCACCAGCAAACTTCCCTGCTGCTCTTTCAGCCATTGTACACTCCTCCCAGGATCCATAAAGCACCCATACGCTCGTCTCAGATCCTCCACCTCGACAGCTTCCGGGCCCCCACCTGAGCTCTTCACCCTCTTTCGCGCAACCACCTGGCTCACAGCAATCAGGCCAAGAGCATACCTCATTCCCGCATCTCCAGCAATCTCGACCAATAAATCCTCCGCATCTGGCCCAACCTCCACATCTTCTTCCTGACACCTGATTTTGATAATCTGGCGCACTTCGTCCGGAAGGTACTTGCTCGTAGCTACAATGAGCAATCTGTCGAGTAAATCCGGAGGAAGACCATGCGGACCACGCATCTCTGTGCCTCGGATACGAGCTACGCCTCGGTTGGACGCCATCACTACCAAAGGAGCAAGTTCGCCTTCAAGTGCACGATTGAGGAATGAAAAACATTCCATGTCCAACATATGAACTTCGTCTATGAATAAGACACCTGTTACCAGTTCCGCCTTGCCTTCTTCTCTCCATTCACCGACCTTGACATCAATTTGTGCCCGAAGAGGCGCGGCGACTTCTCCTGTGTCACCAGCAAACAAGGCAAGAAATCCTTGAGTACGAGAATTAATGATATCAATTTCGTGTAACGACACGGTATGTGTGACGGTACGTCGGGTGAGAATCTCTCCTGAAGGTGTAGGAAGAAAGGTTGTCGATGGAGAGAGTAGTGAAAAATCCCGTGAATGAGAAAAAGATCGTCCGAGTTTAGTTATGCGTCCAGATGATTTTGTTATGGAGATGATGTCGCCTGCAAGGACCTGGAATTTGTAATTACAATGTGTTGATAAAATGCGCATATTTCATACACGCGCACCTTTTCCTTCGTCATCTCGTCAATCATCTTTCCACCCATTTCATACACAGTCTCCATGTCCGTTGTCTTCAAGATGACACGTCCTGATTTTCCACTACCCGTGATTCCCCTCTCCACAACAATCTCCACGACCTCGCCTTCTACGATCTCTTCTTCTTCCCTGATCCGCACACCAATGCTTCGCCTCAGTGCCTGGGTCAGCGCTTCCGTTTTGCTCATACTCAACGAGTACACCTCAGACGCGGTGATCGACGTGAAAGGAACATCTGGACCTAATGTAGCTGCCATTCCACGCGCAATTGCTGTTTTACCAGTTGAAGGTGGGCCAGCAAGAAGGATCGCACGGCCAGAGAGTCCAGGAGCAGCAGAGACTGTAGATGAAGAAAAAGATGAAGGTGAGAGCAGGCGAAGAATGACACCGGCCGCTTTCCGTGCGCGCAATTGACCAACCATTCCTAGAATAAGATTCAACAAACAAAGTCCAATTGAGCATAGGATATAGTTTGGAATACCTTGAGAATTTGGCCTTGGCTCCAATCTGTCGTCTAGTCCTAGACCTGTGATATGAGAGTGGACTCCTATGCGTTCCATTTTTGTGGCCTCTCTCAATTCGGCCGTGCCCGTCGTTATCCCAGCTCCAATATCCATCATCAACTTTTGGTGTGGAGGTTGTTAGAGATTTTATGTAGGTAATACCAAAAGACGCGTGCGCGCTTACGTTCTAAGCGACAACTGATAAAAACCACGTGTCACAACAACCAGGAAGGAAATTTTTTCATGCTTCCAAATCCAAATCGATTACTTTGCTGTTCACGCCAGCTACGACAGCTTTCTCTTTTTCCTCTTTTCAGGCCCAGATTTTCACCCTTCTCCACTACTGCTTCTCGACAAATGCCACCAAAAAAAGCACAAGAAACTAAGAAAGCTCTTCTCGGCCGACCTGGTAACAACCTCAAGATCGGTATCGTAGGTCTGTTTAATCGAGACATCCTATGGATACGTTTTGTTCATGCGACCTTTCATATGTAGGAGTCCCCAATGTCGGCAAATCATCTTTTTTCAATGCACTGTCCAATACTAGTACGTGGCATTTTTACCGATAAACCCACTTTTGAAACGCTAGTCTTCAGGTCTTGGATTAGCAGCGAACTACCCATACGCAACAATCAACCCCGAGGTGCGCCGGGAAGACCTGGGCAAATTCACCTCTCTCTTCCATGTTTGTCGTTAAACCCATCGTGATCAGGAAGCTCGAATCCCCGTTCCGGACGAGCGCTTTGACTGGCTTTGCGACACTTATAAACCCGCCTCACGCATTCCCGCTCACTTGACTTGCATCGATATTGCTGGTTTAACAGCCGTATGTGTCTTCTCTGATCCCTCAATCTCCCGAGTTCTAACAGATATGATTCCTCTACAGGGCGCGTCTACCGGTGCAGGACTCGGAAACGCCTTTCTTTCTCATGTCCGTGCTGTAGATGGTATCTTCCAAGTTGTTCGTGCCTTTGACGACGCTGAAGTCATCCACGTCGAGGGTGACGTTGACCCCTGCCGCGACATGGATATTATCCAAACCGAACTCCGCTTGAAGGACATCGAGTGGGTTGAGAAGCATCTGGATGGTATGAAGAAAACTACTAGGGCCCTCGGCAGCAACAGTCTTGCCGATAAGGCAAAGAAAGAGGAAATTGTTCGTATTCACCTCGTCCCCCATTTAAGTACCTGCTTATACCGTCATTTTAGGCTACCATTGAGAAAGTTCTCAAAGTCATTTCAGTTGATCAGAAAGATGTCCGCAAACATGAATGGACCGGTAAAGAGGTGTGTTCATACTTTCATTCACGTATATAGGATGAAAAAGAGCTATACGCTCGAAACCCAGCTCGTCGAGGCGGGAGTAACGCCCCACTGTGCCTATGAGATGTTGTTTTATGCTGAATATCCTGTCTTCATTATCGCCTGCTCAAACTGACTATTCTCCCAGGTAAATAAAACCCCATTCATGATGAATCTTCTGCGCCATTTTATCTCCCTTTTCCTTTTTCTGATGACAAAGAGCTGTAAGCTCGATTAACCCAGCTCGTCGAGGCGGGAGTAACGCCCCATTGTGCCATTGAGAACACTTTTGAATCTGACCCAATTTTTAGTCTTTATACCGTGTTTTTTTTCTTCCTCCACTCACTGCACCACAACTGCTAACATGTTCCATTTCTATCAAATCTCTAGATCGATGTTGTCAACTCTCTACAGTTACTCACCGCCAAACCTGTCACTTATCTCGTGAATCTGAGCGAAAAAGACTACATAAGGAAGAAAAACAAGTGGTAAGCTCTTACTTCCTATCTTTATCCCTTTCAAGCTCGACGTTCTTTCCTTAGGCTACCCAAAATCAAAGCGTGGATCGATGCCAACAATCCCGGTGACCCACTCATTCCATTCTCAGTTGCCCTCGAGGAACGTCTCGCCACAATGTCTGATGAAGAGAAAATCGAGGAGCAGAAGAAAGTCGGTGCGCAAAGCGCGTTGCCCAAGATCACGCATGCCGGTTACGCAAGTCTAGAGGTCCGTCCTGTGCCTTTCTATGATATCTCTCATTCTCATATCAGTTTCTCTTCGCAGCTTATCCGTTACTTCACTTGTGGACCAGATGAGGTCCGCGCCTGGACCATCCGGAAGGGGACCAAAGCTCCTCAAGCTGCTGGTGTCATTCAGTGCGTCCTGTACTTGATGTATCATTTACATCAAGCTCACTTGTTGTTGTCCTTATTTCATTCAGCTCCGACTTTGAAAATAAATTTGTTTGCGGTGAAATCATGTCATTCGCTGACTTGAAAGAACATGGCTCTGAAGCTGCAGTGAAAGCTGCTGGCAAGCTTAGACAGCAAGGTAAACCTTATGAGAGTGAGTCCCATGACCTCTGTTATGCCCGTCCTTTGTGCAATTCTCATGATCCATATCCACTCCCTCAGTGATCGATGGAGATATCGCATATTGGAAATCTGGTGCATGAGCTTGTATCATAGGTATATGTATAGAAAGAAAATAAATTGTATCAATGGGATCACCTCAGAAATTTGGTTTCAAAATTTATAATATTCACTGCTCATTCTCATTTCCATTCGCCATGTATCGGAGCGGGTGGAAGCAGCTCCCAGCGGTTGGCGTGGCTGAAAATTGCCATCCTCGGGCCAGTGTATACCGTACAAAATGCCAATGTATCCTCTATCAACTGCCTGGTTGTTGTTGACCCTCTTATGGAACTATCCTTCACAGCTAACAGAATCTAATACAGGTCTGATACAGGTCCTTTTGTTACGACCATTTCCTCCATCATGCATTCATACATCTTTCCCACCCTAAATCTGTCAATTGCTCGATGCCAACAGAGTGTGTCTACTTGACATCATTTCTAGGTCTCACTCTTTGCATTTCAACGTTGTGGCGATCCCAACCAAGCCTGATGCAGCTGATGCTTAGTGCTATATCTATCGCTTTCACCTGATCCGTAAGAGACTTCAGGAATCAGGATCCCCATCATATTTTGACCGTACCTCTAGGTTTATTCATCGAACCGAAATGATCCCTCTCAACTTCGTGAACGAGAAGATGTGTATAGCAAAATCTCGGCAGGAAAAAAAAAACATTCTGGCCCCATCCAAGAATAACCCAAAAATCCTCGTTTCAAATTTCGCTGTTTCGTTTTGGTATGCTCACGTACAGGTGCCATTTCTTCCTTCGCCTACATATTTTAGTGGACTCCCGACTTGATTTTAGAACAGATTGACAAACAGAGAACGGTATGTGCACATTCCGCCAAGACACCTTCTAGATCTCTCTTGGCATCCATGAACCGGTGCCCGTCACGATGCGTCCAACTTTAGTTGATTCTCGAATCTCAACCTCTGCCTTTCGAGTTTCAACGATTGTTGTGAAAAGTCACAGTAGCCTACACGAAGAGGAAACACTAGGGAACAGCCCAATCAAGTCTATAGATGGTAACCGGGAACCCTTCATGCAGATGTGCATTAATGTGCAGCATAAAAGGCGTCCGAGGCTCTCTTCAACGATATCTCATTCCCTTTCCTCTTTATTCCTCTTTATTTCTAGCTTGACGCTTTCCACCCCTCCTTTTATTCGTCTTCTTCTTCGCTTCTTCGTTGCCTCCAAGTTCTTCGTCGTTGTCTTTTCAGTCATTACATCCAAAATGGTTTCTTTCACTTCCTCCATTCTACTCAGCACTTTACTCGCTTCCAGCGTCATCGCCGCTCCCTCGAAGTTTCGAAGTCCCAACCATCGTCGTGACGCTTCGCCTTCAGACAACGACCTGCTGCTTTCATGTCCCGGTGCTGCAGGTAATGATTTATTTATTATTCACGTATACTTATTGAGTCTCTTCGACCGATATTTCTTCCTTGATCAGGTTCTCCCAATGTCGAAAATGCAGATAAATGCACCCTAGTCAACATCGTCAACAATCCCGACACTCGCGTCTACTCTGTTGTAGGCGATCCACAACTCAAGTAAGATTTATTAATAATTTTGAGAGCGAACTCTTTCCACTAACCTTCATAATAATCCTCATCATCCAGCTGCGGAGGAGGTACCGAACCCATAACCGTCGCAATCGGTGGTTCCTCTGAAGTCAGTTCCACAACAACCGCCAACGTCAACCTCGGTATCAACTTTGCAGGAATCAACATTGGGGGAGGACTCAGCACTGGCACTACTACGACCCAGACCACCTCGAACACTACGACGATAACGATAGACCCTGGGAGACAGATTGTTCAAACCGTCGGCGTTTTGTCCCACTCGCAATCTGGTAACGTCCAGGTGAACTATGGGGACCGAGTAGATGATCATTTCATAGTGAGTTCGAGCAAATTTTCATTCACTCGGAACCCTAACCGTTATGAAAAAAACCCTTGGTGTAGTGGTTCACCGGTGCTGTGATAACTCAATTGACTCCCACATCGGACCTCGAGTTTGATACTCATGAAACTGCCTGTGGTCAGTTTCTTTTTCCCAAAGGCGTTAATGCACTAATGTCCTACCCGTAGGCACTGATCCTCGCGATTTCAACAACAATTCCTAAACGGCGCGAGACTATTACGGTCGAACTTGAGATTCATGTATTTATGCGAAAGTGGAAATTCCGTTCACCATATATGGTCCGTATCTATTTAGAGTACATACCCGTAGTTTTATCCACGTGCGAAGAGAACACAGTTGATTTGACTTATCAAAGCGCACTCGTCTCCCTCTCCTCCCTTCCATCCAACCAACTCGTGCAATTGAAACATCTCTTAGCCTAAACACACCACAAAAGAATCCCAACATCAACCCTCAGTCAACCACCAGATCAACCGAATAACTCACCTTTTCGGAAACATATTTCCTACAGTACGCACACCTCACCGTATGACTTATAATCGTCTTATGGGTGAACACGGCATAAACTCTCGCGATCAAATATAAAAACACTCCCAACGCAAGGAAATTTGCTACATTCGTGATGAACTGTCCATAAGCCAAGACCACTGCGCCGTCTGCAGCTGCTTGGTCTAGGGTGTTATACCCTGCGCTGTGTGGTAGAGTCTGATTCGCGTGAGGTCCTTTGCGCAAAACGACGAATTTCTCTTCAAAGTTCCGGTCAATGAATGGTAACAAGGCGATTGGGGGTAGGAGAATATCGGAGACAAGAGATTGGACGACTTTGGTGAAGCCGTTCGCGATACTATGTGGATAATTGAAGGAAAGCAATTAGTTGTCAGACATGGAACTCACATGAGACCAACAGCAACTTGAAGGACGTTGTCACTAGCGACAAAGTCTAAGTTCAAAGCAAGTCAAGGTTCAACTAACTTGAACCCTGCGATGTATACTCACCAATAAAATCGCTCCACACAGACTTTGCCTTCCTAAATACAGACGGAGCGTGTTCCAAAAAACTTTCGTGGCTCATTGTAATCGTAAGAGTCGTGAACGCGTCAAGTGTGAAAGATAAAAGTAAAACTTATTTTGATTCTCTTGGTTCTTTTTACATAAGTTATCCTACCCAATGTCGTCATTACTAACTGCCACTTCCATTACACAAGCTAAAATCTAACAGCTTGTATGAAAAAAAGACTTACAGCGTGTTCGGAAAATGATGACAGACGCGATATTTTTTTCTGCTCAAAAAATAAAATAAAATAAAAAGGTACACGAGCTTATGCGTCGGATACCGCACATTTGTATGGAGATTTTGTTAAGCATACTGTAGTGATAGAACACTTTCTACATACATTACACAATGTCTCATCACTCCTAGTTATCACTGTAGTGACCTACTTAGTGTACAAAGTACTTACAGACTTCATTTCTTAGTTTTACAACTCATAACTTAGCTATTTCTTTAGTCTTACTGTAGTTAGTTAGTTTTCATAGGTGTGCACAATTGAGGACACCCATTATCACGCCTCATGCGTTTTAGGTACATACAAGACCAAACAAACCTGTATTCCTACTATAGTTGAAAGAACCAAATCAATCCTCACTCTATATTGACTTCTGTCATATCTACAGTGTTTATTGGAGAACTGAGCAACTATAAGGCTTGTTAGTCCAACCTACAAGTCTTGTATTAAGGCATTGACAATCTGTGTACTGAGCTGGGTGGCATACTGTTACGATCACTTCTTTTTCATCTTATCTTTTCCTTATCTTGTCTTATCTTTTATCTTTTGTCTTATCTTCTATCTCCCTTATCCTATATCTTGTCTTATCTTGTCACCTGACCTATTATTTATGCTTACTGATACAACATGCGCTTTTCATTTACTTATATTAAACACAGCAGTCTCACAACACATACAGCATGACGATCGAGCTTTCATTACTTACACATTGCTTTACTTATGTTCTACTCATGTTTACCACTAACCCAGGGCGTTGGGCATTAGTAGGGCAGAGGGTTGTTTACTCGTATATAAGCTGTAGTTACTTGCTGTATTTCCTTAGCTTTGATCTCGTCTATTCTACCTGGTTTAGCCCAGAACTTTGCTTGTCTCTCCTATCGCTCCGCTTTCTAAGCTTTCTCTGAAGTGTGACACCTGGTGACACCCGTTACTAGAACCAGTCGCTGACACATACTGCTTGGGTTAGCTGAAGGGCGCTCCAGTGTGTTTCAACTTCAACAAGTGCAATCTCCTTCAACAGATTTTTACCTGATCAGCCAGGGAAAGATGCAGCAGGGCATCTGCAATAATAGCACAAAGGTCTAGGAGGGGTGTGGGGTGTCTGAAACCCTCTGAAACCACTTCAGTTTATCCTAGGGATTATTTCTGGAGCTTTAGGAACAACCTCTACTTGTATATAGCCATTAGGTATAGGATAGTTTTCAATAGCAATCAGTACAACATCAAGTGCTTTCTCGTTTGAGCAAATTTTCTTCGGTAGCCGACGCGTACCTTTTGATCCTATATACTAAAAAGCGACGGGTTAGGCGCCCACAAGTAATTTACATAAGCAGCCTCTAGGATCCTGCCGCAGAGCGGCGGCGCGGAGCGCCTACAATATTTGCCGCAAAGCGGCGCGGCTGAGCCATTTCAAAATGAAATCGATGAGCATTGATCAGATTGATAACATCGATGTGATTGTTGATAAAGATAATGGAAAACACGGTACCATGTAACAATTTATCTATAAGTTAGTGTCAATTATTTTTTAGTTTGTTTTTTCCTCCTTCCCTTGAAGTATCTGGCTGTGTGGTGTGTTTGTGTATCATATTCATTGTTACCTGATTCTTACATTTTGAAGGTTTCTCACTGTAATCATTGTAGTATTCCTAATGTTCACTTGGTCACTTTTGCTTTATTGAATATACTAACTATGGTTGTTTTCAGGAATTCTCCTCCAACTACACCACAGAGGCAGCGAAATGCAGCACGTGAACAGGAAAGACAAGACCGTCTTTTAGAAAGTCCAGAAATTCGTCGAACTCCTTCACGGCATCACAATGGCCCACCAATTCCTTTTCTACTTGGTAATAATAATGTAGAACATGCCCAACATCCTCCTTTTTTTCAAGATGATCCCTTTGTTGATGTAGACTATAATGGTCAACAGCAACGTCTGACTCCAGGCATAGCTGAACAAGTGCGCAGACTTGCAGAAAATCCAACCACTCAAACTGTGTCATTACCTGTGAGTTTACTGAACTACATTTTCATGATACATATACAGATTGATGACTGTATCAGATGGCTGGCCATGCTAATGTAAGAGGTCAACCTCAGGTATTTATTCAAATTGCATTACTATTTTTTTCTATTTAAATTTTCAATAAACAATTTGACAAAATTAGTTTAATCATTTGCCACCTTTGTTACGTGCACAAGCAGCTGCAATCCCTCCCCACCCAGTAAGGGCTTCCCGGGGACGTCCAAGAGGAAGAGGTCAAGGCAGAGGACAGAGACAAAGTAGGGGAAGAGCTCAAGGTCAAGCATACAATGACTTGAACCAAAATCAAATTCCTCTTATTGGGTTGGCAAATCATCAACATGAGAATAACAATCCACCTCAAAGACCTGATGGTTTGCAAGGAGAGGGCAATCCTCCTGCTGATAGGCTTCCCAACAATGGCAATAGGTTTCCTAATCCTGCTGAACCAATTCCAATTGGTCTTCAACCTGTGGATAATGATAAGATATATGAAACATTTTACTTAGGACAAATGAATGTAGAGTGTCCAAATTGCCATGCACTACATTGGGCTGCAGAAAGGTTGACAAAGTCTTCTGCAACAAAACCTATCTTTGGTACATGCTGTAAATCAGGGAAATTGAGCCTGCCTATGCTGCAAAACCCTCCTCAAGAGTTGCAAAATCTATTTGATGGAACAGACTTTGAGTCCAAACATTTTTTAGATAATATTCGCAGTTACAACTCTGCTTTTGCCTTTGTATCACTGGGTCTCAAGACACAACCACATAATGATCCTGAACTTCCCACAACAGGTGCACGGCAATATAAAATCAAAGGTGCACTGTGGCATGCAATGGGCTCATTGCTTCCTGAAACAGGAAAAACACCTGTATATGCACAACTTTATATTGTTGCCCCTGAAACTGCCCTTGAACAACGTTTGGCAAATAATGCACATCATGGCACAGGACTACGCCAAACTGTTATGCAAACACTATCAGATTGTTTAACCTGCAACAATAACTGGATTAATCTATATAAATCTGCATATGAGAGGATCAGTCAGTTAGAGAGGGAAACACCAAATGCTATAGAATCAGCTTATGTGAAGCTTCAGTTCAAGGATCATACAGATCCTAGAAGATATAATATGCCTACAGCAGATGAGGTTGCAGTTATTCTTCCAGGGCCAGGTGAAGCAACAGACCATCGAGATATTATTTTGCAATTGAGAGCAGGGCCATTAAAACGTATATATGAAACCAATCCTGCCTATCAACCTTTGCACTATGTTTTGTTATTTCCAAGAGGTGAACTAGGATGGCATCCAAAAATTCATTATGTAAATGGAGATGCATCTGCAACTAAATTTGTTTCACAAATGGAATATTATGCCTACCGGTTACATCAACGTCCAGCTATAAGTGTTGTTGATCAAAAGCCATGGCAAGAATCAAATCATTTGTTTCAAGCTAAAAACCTATTTCAACAGTTTATTGTTGATGGGTGGGCTCAGACTGATCAGTCACATTTATCCTTTCTCAAACATAACCAATCCATGTTGCGTGCAGAAGTCTACAGTGGGTTAGTGGATGCAGTTCATTCAGGTGATGTAGATTTGGACAATATTGGAACAAGAACAATACTTCCATCATCTTATATTGGTGGCACAAGACACATGTACCAATTGTATCAAGATTCCATTGCACTTGCTAGACATTTTGGCAAACCGGATCTTTTCCTTACAGTTACAGCAGATCCAAATGCAAAGGAAATCAAAGATGCTCTTCTTCCAGGACAAACAGCTAATGATAGACCTGATTTGATTGCCAGAGTTTTCAGAGAAAAAATCCGGAAATTGCTGAAGCTTATTGATGATGGATGCTTTGGAAAATGCAGAGGCCGGGTACATACAATTGAATTTCAAAAGCGAGGTTTACCTCACATACATATCTTGATTTTTTTGTATCCAGATGCAAGGCTGCAGGAACCACATCAGATTGATCAAGCAATTTCTGCCCAACTTCCTGATCCTATTACTCAACCAAAGTTATTTAAATTGGTTGAAAAACTGATGATTCATGGGCCCTGTGGTAATCTTAATCCTAATGCATCATGTATGAAAGATGGGAAGTGCTCCAAAAACTTTCCAAAAACCTTTCAGGAGCAAACTGTACTTTCAGAGGATGGATATACACTCTATGCAAGACCCAATAATGGTCGGACTTGCAAAAAAAAAGTCAATGGAGTAGAGGTTGATATTGACAATTCTTGGGTTGTGCCTTACTGTATATGGCTTTTGATAGAGCTTATGGCTCATGTCAATCTTGAATGTTGTATTTCTATCAAAGCATTCAAATATATTCACAAGTACATCTATAAAGGCCATGACAGGACTACAATGGCTATTGGAGAAAACAAGGATGAAATTCAGCAATACATTGATTCCCGATATGTTTCTACATCAGAGGCAGTTTGGCGACTATTCCATTATTGGATGCATGAGGAAAAGCCAAATGTTGTAAGGCTGCCAGTTCATACCGAAGCTGGACGTTTTGTTGTTTTCAATCCAGAAGTGAATACTCCTGTGGAAATTTTGGAGAATGCTGCTGCAAAAAGCTCAAAACTGGAAGCTTATTTCAAATTAAATAATGCAGAAAAGGATTATGCAGACCAGCATCCAAATGATGCTTCTACTCTGGCACGATCATTATTATATCAGGAGCTGCCAAGTAAGTTTGTATGGGTTCCTTCAACAACAACATGGAAAATCCGTGAATCAGGTGAACCTTCAATTGGAAGAATGAATTTTGCTCATCCTATATCTGGAGAAAGATTCTATGTCCGGCTGCTTCTTACTGTAGTCCGTGGAGCATTGTCATTTGCTCATCTCAGAAGCTACAATAATATTGAATATGCAACACATCAGGAAGCATGTTTTGCCCGGGGACTTTTACAAGATGATAAAGAATGGCAAGAATGTTTAGATGATGCAAGACATATGCAGTCTGGACGTCAACTCCGTTCATTATTTGCAACAATTCTTAAAGATTGTAGACCTAATCAGCCAGCAGAGCTGTGGAATCAATTCAAACATCACATATGTGATGACATATATATAATTCTGCATGAGTCTGGGATTTTAAATTATCCCTCTCAAGATGAGATATATGATTATGGCCTATATCTTATTGACAAAAATTTGTTTCATGCTGGCTTGATCCAAGGTTTAAAACATTTTGTTGGCATGCCACTACCAAACTATGACTTCTGGACTAATTTAGAAGGGAATAGATTGATTGTTGAGCAGCTAGCTTTCAATGCTGATGAACAAAGGCAACTGGCAAATGAAAATATTGCTAAACTTAATATTGAACAAGCACATGCATTTAATACAATCAGAGCAGCAGTATATGGACACCTTCCCAAAATGTTTTTTTTACATGGGCCTGCTGGTACAGGAAAAACTTTCACATACAATACATTATGTTTTGATTTGAGAGCAGATAAAAAGATTGTCTTATGTTGTGCCTCATCCGGTTTGGCTGCATTATTGCTTAAGAAGGGTCGTACTGCACATTCAACTTTCAAAATTCCCATTGAACTTTTTGATGGCAAAACATGTCATGTACCTAAACAAAGTCTCCTTGCTGATCTGCTCCGTCAAACCAGTCTTATTATATGGGATGAGGTGCCAATGCAAGATCGTTTTTGTCAAGAAGCTGTTGATCTTACTATGCAAGATATACGAGGCAACTCAAAGCCTTTTGGTGGGGTTACTGTAGTATTTGGTGGAGATTTCCAACAAATATTGCCTGTTGTGCGCAAAGGAGGCCGAGAGCAAATTGTTGGCCAGTGTATCCAACGATCAAGATTATGGCGGGATATACAAGTCCTGCATTTGACTGAGAATAAAAGATTGGACAGTGGTACAGAGGAGGATAAACAATATGCCAAGTGGTTGCTGGATGTTGGCCATGGAAAAATAAATGGTCCACAGAGTCAAATTAAACTGGATCCTGCAATGAAGTGTGGAGACACTATTGATTCACTCATATCAGCAATTTATCCAGCATTGCATCTCTTACTACCTCTGGGAGATAATGATGATTGGTTTTTGGAAAGAACTATTCTTTGTCCCAGAAATGATACAGTGGATAATCTCAACTTTAAATGCCTAGATGCAATGCCTGGAGAAACTCATACATATCACAGTTCTGATAGAGCAGTAATGGATGAGAATGCTGATGGTGATTTTCAGTATCCTATTGAGTATCTGAACAGTATCAATGGCTCTGGACTTCCCATTTCCCATTTGAGATTGAAGATTGGAGCACCCTTGATGATATTAAGGAATTTGGATCCAACTGCAGGCCTCTGCAATGGCACTAGGGCAATTTTGATCCATTGTACTACCAGAGTTTTAGAGGTCAGAATATTAGGAGGAGACCATGCAGGAGAAACTGCTTTCATACCACGCATAACACTTACACCATCTAATTTGGATTTGCCTTTCACATTGGAAAGACGTCAATTTCCAGTCCGGCTTGCTTTTGCAATGTCTATCAATAAAGCACAAGGGCAATCAGTGAAACAAGTTGGTTTAAACCTGCAGTCATCTGTATTTACACATGGCCAGTTGTATGTTGCTCTCTCTCGCAGTACCACAAAACAAGGCGTAAAGGTCATTTTTCCAGAAGGTAAAGTTTTTATCATTGTTTTCAATTGTATTATTTGCTGATTTACCTTTGTTGCATAGGTGACACAGAGTGTTTGACACAGAATATAGTGTACCCAGAGGTTCTTTTAGACTAAATAAATGCACCAAATTACCTAAGTATTACAGATTCTATATTTATTAGCAGTTTGTAATGTGTAAATAAGTAAAACAAAAGCTGGAGTAATTAAGTACAGAGGAATGAAACAATTGACTTATTTCTTTGACTTATAAGTGTGGAGGAGCGAAGCGACGACTAATGGGGGTTTGGGGGCTTGCCCCCAACAAGCTGTGAACCCAGCTGTAGCATACGGTGCGAGCAAAGCGAGCCACCGTGGCGAAGGCACGGGTTCTAAAGCTTGTTTTATTTTATTTTATGGGCTGATAAAAGTTTCGCAATTGTCATCATTTTCCGAACACGCTGTAATGTAGGAGCTGCAGGGAGGTTGTGCCATCCATTTCAACTTCCCTGCATTGTTCTCCCGACCAAATCGTGGGATTTCTGGAAGCTGCCAGGTGTAGAGGTCAAATAAAAGTACATACGTGGTCGGGGAGTTTTTGTAGAGTTCAGAACTTAACATCATCATGATTTTCGAAGGCTTATGTAGATTAAAGTCGAGAGATAACTCAAAATTAACAAATACTAACCTCCAGATCCTGAGCTAGAGCTCCAGTAGCCAGGCCCTGTGGCAACCCCTACACCCCCTGCCCCTTCCTCATCAAATTCCTCCTTACCCTCCTCCTCTCCGCACCAACCCCAACACCCTTCTCCCACTGCAAAAACGGTATATCCCTCTGCTCATCTCCTTCTCCCCTATTCGCCCCCCTCCCCCCCAACCTCCTAAAATCAACCATTCCCCAAATCGGAATCTCCATCTCGCCTTTAACGAGGACTCTCGCCCCTGCTCCGCCCGTACCCATATCTAAGGACCTAGACATGTTCAAGCCCGGAGATGTCGAAGATGATGAGAGGATGGCACTCAAAGGCAAAGGCGTCAACACATGTAAATGAGATCCCCCGGGTGCGACGCTCCGAACCAGCGCCAATCCGATAGCAGAGGAAGTCAATGGAGATGGGTAAGACGATGCAGAATTCGAGGTCGGGAAATACGGTATTTGATTTTGACCTTGCGTCGAATCATCATTATCATCAATAGCATCCAACGTCCCAGGCTCGCATCTAACGAGCGCCACCACCGCGCCGCCCAAAACGCTCTCGATTTCGGCTCTTATCACCTCTCCTCCTCCTCCGAGAAGAAACACCCTATCCAGAGCGCGTCCGACATCGACCTGGTACGGAGGACGCGCAAGAAGCGGGAGAGAAGCGTCCCAATGGGACGCCGTGGTATACGACGACGAAGAGAAAGAAGAAGAAGAAGGAAATACCGCATGAAAATACGACATGATATTCATCGTTCTCTGATCCGCCGCTGAGAACAACAACGACAACGTGCTACTGGCTGACACAGGTACAGGTTCCAAATCATGAATCTGGATTCCCGGTGGAAGAGGATGTTGGAGATGATGGACCCGTGAAGTACCTCCTTCACCAAAAAACGAAGACCTCTCCAATGGCAAACCATCCATTTCTCGTTGTCGTCCATTACCCATTTCGTTCTCCGACTGCCCGAATTCATACACATGCATCACAGCCCGAGACTCGCCCACGATTCGAGAACCAAAAGATGTCTCGTACGAAGCCTTCTCAACCCCATCAACAGTCAACACATCTTGAATCTTCTTCATCAAATCCACACCAAGACCTTTCGCCCACCCCATCGTATTCACCACAAGTGGAATCGCACTTTTGCTTCCCTCCCAACAAACCTCCTCCAGCCAAAACCTCACCAGATCCCTGACACCCTCCAAATACAAACTCGGACACCCTTTCGGCGAGAACGCACCAATGAAATGCGCGCGCACGGGAACACTCGGGTGCGTCCAAGGAGGACCCAGTACTGGGTCGGAAACCAGCGTGAGCGCGATTAATCCAGCGGGTGTAAACTCTGATTGACCAGGGTCAAAATCAAGGTATGCTAGAGTGTTGTGTTGGGATAATAGCCTATTCACCAACGTCCTTGCGAATGAGCTTTTACCGACTTTCTTGGGTCCTTTGATCAGGTATATGTTGGGTGGGTGTTTTCTTTCGGTTTCCGAGTCGTCGTCGTGGTCGTCGTCCCAGTTTTTGGTGGATACTTCATCCAAAGCTTTCTCCCATGACGCGGGAATAACAAGCGGAGAAACATATTTCGATTGATGAGTTATCTAGAATTTTTTAATCAGTATAAACTCTACAAGTACAAGACCAGGAGCACTCACAATTCTTACAGCTCTCAACCGAAGAACATCCTCTGCTTCTTCCTCCAATTCACGATTACGATTGAGGACATCCCTGGGATGCACCTCGAAAACCCCATCAAACGTCTTACAGACTTTGCCCAGAGCCTCCACCCCAGAACGTAATTCCTGCAATAAAACCAAGACAGGATCTCCGACAAGCGCAGCTATTTCGTGTTGAATCCCCGGTGGAAGAAGAGCATGCAAAGGCGAAGAAGGTGTCGCGGAAACAACGCGGATGGAAGGAACCGGGGACGATCGAGGCGCAAACACATTATGTGTTTCCGGGTGGACCCGACTACGTAGAATGGCACCACAAATCTCGATAGACCCACGAATAACGGTCAATCGATACATCCCAAGGAGAGTGAGGTTTTCTGAGTGGCCGAGTGCAATCAGCGTAGCGGGTACCGTACTATTCTCAGACGACAGGACAAGCGAGAGTTCATCTGGGGAGAGGTAGAACGTGTTTTGTCCAGGGATAGGTACAAAAGTAGTCAATAAAACCTGCGATTGTGTTTGTGTTTGTGGTTCTGGTTGTATGCTGCCATTTTGTACTCCCTCTTCATCAGATGAATCTTCGGGGGATATCGGCCGACTAGGTGAATATCCTCTTGTAGCCGTCGTCTCGACTTTGACATCTGAATTTGAACCATCCCAATCTTCCTCGTCATCCTCCCCCTCTGTTGCTGCTATTCCGCCTTGCTCAAAATATCGAGGCCTGGGGGCCCGTGGTTTTTCTAATACATCCTTTTCCCTTCTCCTTCTCTTTTTCCCGGTTATAGACGCGTCCAACGGCGCCCCCGTTGAAGAATGTTTTCGTTTCGAGGGTGTTGGTCTTGGTCTTGATTTTGATTTTGGTGTTGGTATTGATATCGAGGTGGAGACCGTCGATGTAGATGCAGATATCGAATATGAATCAGGTTTAACACCACCCGACGCAGCTGCAGCTGTAGCAGCCTTCCGTGCAGCAATCGCACTGAGCATGTTAATTGTTTTGTGATCAGGAGGAACGGACCCACCGGCCCGACATTGACTGACCTAGCGTGACCCCGCGTAAACGATGCGGTCCGTAAACGCGTAAAGCCCAAAAAATATACGTACATAGGTTCGACGTCGAGCTCCCAGTGAAGCAAATGTCTTCTTCCAAAATAACAATCTCTATCAATTCCTCCTCCAAAAAACCTCCCTCATTCGCACGAAATGTATCCTTCCCAATAACTATCCAAGCATCCCCCGAAGAAACCGTTGGTCATGTGAAACGAAAGATTCAAGCAAAGATACCAAAAGTTTGTAGTCTTGGTTTTTCGGAAGCTAATTTTTAGCTAACCATTAACCCCCCACGCACACACAAGTTTCACCCCTCTCGCCAACGTCTTACTCTCAAGCCTACGGGAAACACGAAATCCCCGAGTCTTGCAGACGACTCGAAACTCCAAGACGCGCTCGCGGGACTCGCACCTGGGTCTAGTACTCTCGAACTAGAAGTGAAAGACCTAGGTCCTCAACTTGGTTGGAAGACTGTTTTCGTTGTGGAATATGTACGTGTGTCCCCTCCCCCCGCATATCATCTTTATCCATTTATTCCTTGAAATAATCAACTAATTCCTTCATTCACAGGCCGGTCCACTCCTCATCCACCCATTCTTCTACTACCTCCCGCGCCTCTTCTACGGTACAGACGTCACACATAGTGATTTACAATGGTGCCGCCGCCAATTTCATTGACCTTCTATAAATTTCCTTATCCATATATCCTCGACCTACAAATAGGCTGGTATTCACAATGATTGAAGCTCATTTCGCGAAACGGATCCTAGAAACACTGTTGTACGTACATCTCCTCCTCCTCCTTTTCCTTCTGTTGCCTTTTGCTCGTTAAGGAGAATTCAACGTTCAATTATTCCACTTATATATATATAGTGTCCACCGATTCTCGCATGGTACGATGCCTTTCTTCAATATCTTCAAAAAGTGAGTACTGCCACTACTACACACACTCACGAATCTCATGCGACTCTGACAATCAATCAATCAATAACCCTCAGCTCGGGCCACTACCATATCCTCTCCGGTACGTCCACTCTCAACCTCAACTCAAAGTTCCAGTCCGTACTCAACATCCTACCCCTTCCTCCGCTTCCTCTTCCTTTTCTTTTTCTTTTCCTAGGTCTATTCCTCGCCTACGACCTCTACCGACCCAGTTTCTCTGTCTCCTCCCCATACATCAAAAATACTTGGAGGAACGACCCTCAAGTCCTTTGGGTATGCGTCGGTCTTTGGGCGGTATGTAACAATTCTCTCTATTCTTTTTTGTCGGTTCTCCTCTGTGATATATCATTTATATATTTTCCTCCCCCAAAAACAGTTCTTTGAACTCTCCAACCTCCTCACACACCTCCATCTCCGTTCTCTCCGTCCCTCCGGTACCAAAAAACGCGCAATACCCACCGGATACGGATTCGGCCTTGTCTCGTGCCCGAATTATCTCTTCGAAACGTTGGGTTGGGGTGTGGTTTGTGCGATGACGGGGAGCTGGGCTGGTGAGTTTCCTATCCTTCCCCTCCTCTCGTCGCTCTCCCCCTTCCCCCAAAATGTCATCCTCTATTCATTTCTAACCTTCCGCTTTCATCAGCATACCTCTTCACAACCGTCGGCACCGGTCAAATGCTTCTCTGGGCGCTCAAGAAACACGCCGCGTACAAGAAGGAATTCGGGAAAGCGTACCCGAGGGGGAGGAAGAGTATGATTCCGTTTCTGATTTGATGGTGCATACTAGTAGTCTTAGGTGGTAAATCTATCTGTCTATTCTGTCTATCAATCTAGTAGGTACCAGTAGGGTGGGGGTGTTGGGATGTCTCGACAGGCAGGACAAAAAGGGGGTGGGGTTTTTGATTTTCCCTTTAGATATTTTTAGAAGCGATTGTGCACATTACTTTCTCTGGTGCTGGGAAGAATGATGCAGATGATGTCCTAAGTTCACTTTGTTACTCCGCTACCCTCTTCAGCGAGCGTTCTCTCGGATAAGTTATTCGAGTGAGCTTATATGTATACCCAGATATTCTACTTTGTATATGATAGTTGGTATCAGTATATAAGAAGGTTTTGCCTGGGGGCGAAGCCCCGCGGGTGGGCAACACACCGCTAAACGGGGACTTCTGAGCCCGGAGTGTCTGGGCTGTGGTAGCTTACCCGTCAGACACTGAAATAAAGAAAGGGTGGGTGGGTGGGATTACGACGAAAGGTGGGATTGTGGGATGTATTGCGATGAGTGTCGTGAGTGAGAACGGACGAGCGCCTAATAACACTCATCGCCACTCCTTATCTTATCCTATGATAAGCCAACCTACGGTTGACTTATCTCGGAATAAGTTATTCGAGTGAGCTTATATGTATACCCAGATATTCTACTTTGTATATGATAGTTGGTATCAGTATATAAGAAGGTTTTGCCTGGGGGCGAAGCCCCGCGCTCCCACCCATGAATGAGGAGAGTGCGAGTCACCCAAACAGAGCCGAGGCTCCTTCCCAGCACACTCCGAATAGGTGTTGGAGTTGTACCCCAACTAGAGCTGAGGCCTAGTTTTCTATCAAACATCAAGAATATGTTGTATTTTATGTACGAGTTATAAGGAGAGAAAGTTCAAGAATCGTCTGAAATATTAGCAATATCTAAACCGGCCATACAAGCATTAATAAGTTCGTTGCTGACTTTATGTTGCTTTCTGTACTGTTCAATATCGTCCGAAATTGTATCTATTTGAGTCTGTGAATAAGCCTTTGCCAAATGTGTTGGTATAATATGTTCCATGCGTCTCCAGTACAAAAGGAAGGCCAGGGAGGTCCATCCACCAATCATAGCCACTACTTCCGGGGAGATACCTGCGAGTAAGAGTTCGACCGCCCCTCCGATTCGGAAACTATGACCTAGGACGTGGCGCATCGCCGCTCGTTCCCAAACATCGTAACAGAATGTGAGAAAGGAATGCTTGACCATATGCTGAGGGATGCCGTTGTCGTCTATGTAAGCAAATAACGAGAAATCTTCGGGAACCTTCATGTTCATCTGCAAATGTTTTGCCAAAGCATCATATGCACAGAGAACGTCACCGCGACGTGTTATAACTACATTTGTCCCATCTTCTCGCGTCGACTTAGACCATGGTAGGCGAATATGAGCCGAAGGGATACTTCCGTGGGTATTGATATTGATATTCTTTTTGTCCCTTGAAACGTGAAATTTTTTGTCGAAAGCGTTGCGAGAGGGAATGGTCAGTTCTCCGAGTCGGCGACAGCCCCAGAATGTAACAAGGGCAAGTGCCCATATAGCGGAATGGAAGGAATTTGAAGGATTGAGTGTGCGAAAGAGAGCTAATAAATGAGCGAGAGTGATAGGGTGTCGGGTAGGTCATTTATGGGCTGTCCCCTCCTTCTTGGCGGCCCTGCGTGCCATCTTTATTTCAGGTGAATCACTGGGCCACTGTGCTCCTGAATACTCAAACCATGCGCGTAATCCCGAAAGCCAGTTTTTGATACAGCTACCTGAGACTTTGCCCATATTATGGCCGACGAAACCTGCAATAAGCATTGGATGTGCCGGCATACGATCCTCTTCTGGTATGTCCATGGAATCACAATACTGGTTGAAACGTAATGGACCCGCTGCATAAGAGGATAAGGTATTCGGTGCAAGGGATTTCTGCATAGCGTTGTGTGCGTCATCAATGACCGGTTGTGGAAGGGATTTGGATAAATGTTGCTGGCGTGCAATAGCCCAGGGGGACGTCCAAGTGTGTATTCGTTTGGTGGCCAGTGAGTGTTTTCGTAGGTCGGAAGGTCTGTAATCTCGGCCGGGAAGAGGTTCACGTGGGATCGGGTCATATTTGTTCTTCGGGACTATTGTGGATGTAGAAAGAATATGAGGGATAAGGGGTGAAAGGAATGTCGGAGTTAATGATGTTGTCAATTCGAGACTAGGATGTGATGTCTGAGCAGCGGGCACTCGCGGAAGTACCTTGCTCGCACTAGAATCAGCTAGTGCAAATTCGGGCGGCAACCTAATATGTTCATAGTCATTTGTAAGTTAGAATCAGTGCTAATAATGCAACTATGTAAGCTTTCAATACCTAAACATAAACGAGAATATCATCTAGCTCCTTTGGGAGCATAAAAGCCAGTGGGAGTTTCTTATCCGCCGGTCCCAATATTCCGCGAGATAAAGGGTCGGCTGGATTCTCCGCTGATTGAACGTATTCGAATCTCGGTTGTATAAACAAAGGACCAATAACACCGCAAATACGGCGTACCGAAGTATTGATCCAGAAATTTGGACTGCGTGCTTTGTTAAGTGCGCCAATTGCACCCTTGTTGTCGGAATGGATAAGGATATAGGCGTCGTGATAATGCATAGCTTCAAGATAGTATATAATAATTTCGATAGCGATTGTCTCTAACCAGCAGATATCACGTCCTGGGAGCTTCCAATCTGTAGTAAGCCGGAAAGCTGCCCAAGTATTACCCACCATAACTCCAATACCCCAATCGGTGGATGCGTCGACGTATATGCCTAAATCTAGTAGATGACTCAACGTTCGCAGTTCCCGATAATAAAGAGGGTCTTTAAGACGATCTTGCCACCACTTGATCTCTGTAAGAAGTGCGGGTGTTGGGAAACGTCCGGCGGAAGCTTCGCGTTCGCCACGGTATGTAGCCATGAAGTTCGATATGGGAGGGAGGTGTGAACGGCCATCGGGATGTAAGAAAGCAAGATGACATAGGGTGCCATGTAACGATTCGAGTTCAAGTAGTGGAGCTTTTCGACCAGTGAACTTTTCAATAAAAACTGCAAGACGGTGTAGGTATTTGATTCGCTTGGGCTCTGGTAAGCTAACCCGTTGATTGTCGATATCCCAGCAAAATCCGATAAAAGTTATAAGAAAAACGAATGATTTGTCACCTTTAAGAGGGTGCCATGGAACGCCGAGTGGTCTGATTATATCGAGCATTTGTTCGCGGTCATAAGGGTAGATACCTTCAATGGAAGGAACAGAGAAGACTGCGAAGTCGTCTTCAATCTTCGCCACTGGATGTACTCCGCGGACTTTCCAGATATCCCGTATGGCTGCAGAAACTTGTCCTGAGTTACTGCTTGCTGATGATAGCCCGAAACAGTGGACATTCTCGAACCAGAAGTTACCATAGTTATCACATACGACCAGGTATGGTTTGTGGTGTGGAAGTACCGGAATCGTCCTATGAAACTTTTCGATGTCAAGTGTGAGGGCCTTGGTACCGCGCGGTGCCGAAGCAATCTGTGGGCATGGGTATAAGTTGAATGTTCTAGAAATGGCATAACACCGAATATAATATAGTGGCATAATGCCCGCAATGATAATTTTTTAGGCATAAAACCCATAACGCCTGGGATAATATGTACAGGCTTCACACCCGTAATGACAGGGCATAAGCCCATGTCATGACAAGAGCGTAATAATATAAGTCGATCCCTTAATAATATAAGTCGATCCCTCGAATTGAAGCCAAGTAGAGCGTGATGTAATTAGTGTGAATTGTAACGGAAAAGACTCACTGTATCTGCTATTTCTGGTGCTGAACTAAATGTTGTCGGGAATAAAGTCTTTTCCACAAAAGAGTTTACTGAGGGCATCGTGTTCCTTGAGGAATCGCGACCATCTTTGGAGAGATTACGGCAAACACGGAATTTCGGGGGAATACCAGGTCCTTGCTCTGATTTTGAAACAATGAAAGGCGAAACCCGGAAATGTCCTCTGCAAATAAGGTAAATCTCGTCGTGCGTAAAAGGTCCATCCATGCGACCCGCGGCGACTTCTTCAGCAATGTACTGGTCAACTACTTGGGGATATTCCGAAACGCTTGGGTGATTGGGTGTAATAATCGTTTCTGTGAGAGGTGGCATAACTCCGATAGGAAAACCTTGGCGAAGATTTCGAACTAAGAGAGGATGGGAGCTGGTGAGATTACATTCTGAAAGCATTCGTTCAAAAGCGTCGGCGTTGTAAGGAGTCACGATTTTGTTGTATAGTTGAATTAAATGAGCTGGTGTATTTGGCAAAGGGTTTCGTTCGATAACCACTGGAGAAAAATCATGGAATGGTAAACTGGGGTATACGGAAGACTGGGAGAAAAGATCAGGCGGAGAAATATTTACACTTCCCTGCGTGGTGGTCCTTACTGCCGCAAAGGGAGCAAACGTGGAGGTATGTACACGACGCGGAACAGCGGGAAGCTGCCAGGTTCCAGGGGATGCAGATTCGCTCGGCCGCTCGGTCAGGCGTGACCAGGCTGGTGTTGTTGTACTTAGCCCAGAGTAACGGTCCCTGTTTACCATCCTTGTGTTCTCCCAATTTATGACCCCGCTGACCGCATCCGATGCAGCAAGGTCCGGGGTTGTTAGCCTTACTGCCCTGCGGAAAGGGCTGGTTTGGATGAGAAGAGGAGGAGGAGGAGTTCGAGGTTGGGTTGGATTGGAAAGGATAAGAAGGCCACGATGATCCACTGCGGGCTTTTGCCATCGTCTCCTCGAACTCGACTCTGCTCTCCACCTTAGTCCATTCCGAGTCGTACACTCCCTGTACGAAACCGGTGAATTCCAGGTACTGTTCATTCCTGATTCGGAGTTCGGCTGGCTTCCAGGAATTGTAGAGTTTGGCCGTATGACGTTTATTGAGGAAAAATGAGAAATGCTGGATGGTAAATTGAGCTCGTGAACCGGCTGGGCCCTCTGGGTCGCGACTCGTTTCGAATCTCATGTAGTTATTGACACACTCCACGAAAAGGATGTAGTCAAGTCCTTCGAGCCGGTCTTCCTCAGCATATTTTATACGTAGAAGTTTCTTTAGGGCTTCGAGGTCAATGAAGTATCCGCTTTTCCTGGTATCGTTTGACTTATATTTCCTCCGTGGAAGAGAATGGGCCCGAGCAGAGATGAATTGGAGGGAGTCATTACTGAAGAACGGTAACGGTATAGGAGAAACGTGAGCGATTTCGTATAACGCGTCGTGGAAGTTCGCTTGGAAAGGGACTAGTGGATTCTTCGTCACCAGGACCAAGGGTTCGGCCAGTCTTCTCTTTTTCTTCTTCTCTTCCTCTGCTTCTGTGCTCGTATCCTCCTCTCTCTCTCTTGTCCCTTTCCTCCTGATTCTTCCGGCTCTCCATCCATTCTAATACGAAATCCGGGATCAGGTGCTTCAATGAGTCGAAACGGAACGGGTTAGTGCGGATTTTTTCCCATTCTTCCGGCTGGATAGTGAGCTCCGAGGTGACTGGTGATGGTGCCCTGATATTCTCCGGATCCCTAAGATGTGCTGCCCGTTGTAAGTCGCGACGGATATTGTTTGCATTGTTCTGTTTGTTGAACGTAAGACGCGTCGTTACATCCCAGGAAGCAAACATGTTTCGAGCTTCGGCGTTACTGTGGGTTATATGCACTCTGTCGGGGTTCTGTAAGGTGGGACGGCTGCGTAAGGGGATCTGCATTGTTGTAACCGAAGATTACGACGAAAGGTGGGATTGTGGGATGTATTGCGATGAGTGTCGTGAGTGAGAACGGACGAGCGCCTAATAACACTCATCGCCACTCCTTATCTTATCCTATGATAAGCCAACCTACGGTTGACTTATCTCGGAATTTCTCAGAGTAAGAGTGTCATGACTGTCACATGACCCTGCTAAACAATGGCGGTTGCAATACACTCTATTGACTCCTTCATCCACACCAATCGGCACCAATCGTGTTGACAATGTTGTCCGAAGAGCTGCTCGAAAATATTATTCAAAACCTTGCATACATTCCCCTATCTATATCCATTCAACATTCTGTCTAGTGCCCCGTTTCAAAGGTGTATCCTCAGAGCTCATCAACCTCGTTTACCATGTGTACTAATACACTTCGAGTGTTCGGTTTCCACTAGGGTTCGTATCCTATGAAGTCCGCTTACAACCTTCTCCACTTATGACTCCTTCCACTTGCAGCGAAGCTCGTTCAATCCCAACCGAAATCACTAATTCGATTAACGTGTACTACTCAACACTGTAAATCAACACCCTTCGATTTCGACAATGATAGTCAAGTCATTGTACGGCCTACACCATATGCCGAATCCACTTAGTCCCTTGGATTTGTCAAAGGTAGTAGTCGAGTGCGGAAGCATCTCTCACCCAAGCTTAAAGGAATCATATGCTCGCGGGTTGAAAGTGTATAAGCTTGAAATTGACCATTCGGAATCACTAGAAGAAGATTTCGGGAACTCAAAATTTCCAGGCCTTCATGTAATCAACTTGGCCATGCATCGTTATCCTATCTTTTTGGAGTGGTTTCCCCGACTCGCGTCTACTCACCCACTCTTGCAGAAGGTCATATTCGTTTCCATGTCAAACTCAGAAATACAGTACACTGCCGACACTATCACTTCCCTTCTTCCTTTCATCGCAAAGTCCTCACAGCAAGGGCTTGATACTACTTTCGGTATTACTCGCCCGGTGATCAGTCGCTATCTGGCTCACTGTCCACTTCAGAGTGGCAGGTCACACAGAGCTTATTATGAATATCCAGTCCTCCCTACTTGTGATTCTTCCATTTGTCGCTTCATGTTTCCCATATATACATACATTGGTGTGGGGATTTATCATGAGAGACGATACAATGTCGTACGTGTTTCTTGATTTTTATCCCTCAAGTTTTGACGCTAATCTTGCTTAGGATGAACTCGTGGCTGTTCTGGTCACTCCGAGTGGAGCCGGTTGGCCTCTTCAAACGGTTGCAATCCCCTGACGAAAAAGTACACCGGCCATGCAAGCCATTTCACGACATTGATAAGACTGATCCTGCACATGGCACTCAAGCCAGGTGATATTGGTATATGTTTCTCATTTCCAAGGGTCTGCCTTCTCGAAGCTGTATTCGCGGGGTTCGGCAATGAGAAATTACGTTCTCATGGTGATTGGTCTCTTGAAGGATGGCTCAGTTCCCGCTCCCTGAATAGTCTCTACTAGGCAGGCTCCTGCAGACTCAAGCAACACAAGCTTGCGTTCACTGTTATGTAGTCTTTTAGGGTAGTACACCTGGTGCTGGGAAGAATCATTTAATGAGAGGACAGATGATGTAATAAGTTCACTCTGTTATTGTTGCTCAGTCATGCTGTTCCACGAATCCTTCTCTCTCGAGCAACCATGACCAAAATTCTTATGACTGGCGTTACCGGCAAGTAAATCCTGGGTCTATGCATGAACAAGTTTAATGTTAAATCTTCTCATAATTCCCATCTTTCCTTTTCCTTCCAGGCTACATCGGAGGCACCATCCTCACGCGTTTCGCCCAACGATCCGACTTCGAAACATTCGACATCCGAGCCATCGTGCGTTCTTCAGAAAAAGCCGAGAAGCTCAAATCTCTTTTCAAAAACGTAACACCGATCTTGGGCTCTCACTCCGATATCCCATTGATATCCCAAGCGGCTTCGGAGGTGGATGTGGTTATCGCGATGGTAGGTTACTTGCATCGTGACCATTGCAGATTTACATAAGACTCGTTTGTATATACCTACAACCGACCCAGGCCGACTGCGACGATGTCGATGCTGCCACTGGTACTTTACAAGGATTGAGAAAACGGTTCGAAGAGACTGGTAAGAAGTCGATATTTATCAACACCGTAGGTCCCCCTCGTATCATATATATCAATTTTCACTACCCTCTTTCCCTTCTCTTGAATCTTCACCCAAAATCGCCTACTATATCATATACCCTTCAATTTTAGTCCGGGACAGGTGTTCTTAGCGACAACGCAGCTGGAATGTACCCGACCGACATCATCTGGGACGATGCCAACCCCGACCAGATCGCAACGCTGAAGCCAACTCAACCTCATCGTCCTGTTGATTTGAAGATAGTCGGTGCCGACGCTGAGGGTAGGTAATACTCCCTGACTTTCATTCTGAGCCTCAGGCTATACATACATATCTAACCTTCCCATGTTCCCTCTTTCAAGGCTACGTGAAAACCTATATCATCCTACCCGCTACCATCTGGGGTATCTCCAAAGGTCCCCTATTCACTTCTGGAATCTCCAACAAGAAATCCGTTCAAATCCCAGCCTTGATCCGCGCGTCTTTGGATAGAGGCCATGCAGGTATGGTGGGGCTGGGAAAGAACATTTGGCCTAACGTCGAGATACATGAGCGTAAGTGGAATCCAACAATCAATCAGCTTGCATACGGGCGGGTTTCAATTTTTTCAAACCTACATATGCTGAACTGTGTGTTTCCTTGGATTACAGTCGGAGATCTATATAATCACCTATTTGACGCCGTCGTCGTCTCTTCCTCTTTGCCGTCTACCCCCGGACACGGCCGCGAAGGGTACTATTTTGGCGCAAACGAAGAGCACACCCTATATCAAGTTGGAAAATCCATTTCTGACGTGATGCTCAAGATGCACAAAAGCAATGGCGGGGAACCCACTACCTTCACTCAAGAAGAGATCAACAAGTATTTCAACGTAAGCCCTGATTTCAACCCCTCATTCATATCTTCTATGCTTACCAAGTTCAATAACTTATCATCAGGGCTCAAGTTACCTGGGTAGCAACTCGCGCTGTCGACCCAATCGCTCCAAAGCCCTTGGGTGGGCGCCGAAGAAGACTACACAAGATATGCTGGATAGTATTTATCCTGAAACGGAATTGGTTATCGAAATTGGGGCACCCGCTGTGTCCGAGAAACTTTGACTTGTCATATACATCGGTACACTGTCCGGTATGTGAGTTTCCTCCCAATCCTTGTACAACGCGTGTACAAACTTCACATGCACGGAATTTCTCACATGCTCGATATTCCAAAGATAGCTTATTGCTCAATGAAACGAGATGTCGAATTAGGAGATTTCACTAGCTGCAGCAGTGCTGAATGATGACACGAAGCAATTTTGTGTAACTAAATTTATGCATACATAGTGGGGCATCACACCATACACAAGATCTCTTTTCCAATTAGTCGCATTTTCTTCCCATTTGCTCCCCACCTAAAGAATGATGCTTCTGGTTCATCGGGTATCCAGTTCTCGAGGAATTTGACAAACGCTTGCACCCAAGTGCGACAGCCACTACCATTTCCATTATAGATTTATTGATTTGGACCAAAAGCTTCCATTCTTTCATTTTTGATAGAGCCAATGGGCTTGAGCTTAAGAACATAGAGAGCCTGTTCCCTTCCAAAACTCCCAACTAAGTAAATGTCCAGTTTATGGGGTTATAATTGTAAGATATGTTTTTTTTGAATTCTTCATTTACCGCAAGTAAGTAGGGCTAGGTATGTACTAAGGCGCGGGGAGCTGCGACAACCAGCTAGGTGTGGCCCTGGTTTAGCCTGGTTTATCGTCCTGCTCCATTCTCTGGTTCTGGGTCATATGTAGGGTCTGTAGAGGATGGTGTAGCTATAGGTCGTATGTCTTGTATTAATATTGTAAGATATGTATCATCTGCATGTACAAAGGAACACTTGCTCAATGCGGACATCTTCGGTCAAGGGGTTCCCATCCTCGTCTTCCTTTTTGTACGTACTGGCTCGGGTTGACCTCTTCAATGTTCCAACCAAGTAATTCCACTCGGTCAACCTTGACATTGAAAGTTTGAAGTTTGAGCTGCCTCGATACCCAGTGAACACCTGAGAGGACTTCGTACCAGTGAACCAATTGATGTCCTAGCATAGCTTTTTCCTGCAAAGATACTTGCTTATCAGACAGGTAGGCGACTGTGACGTAGTCACACTGAGAGTCGCTCGCAATGACAGGGATAACGCTGCGATTGGAAGAACTACCTCTACTTTACAAACGTAGAGTCCTTATATACGAGTCGGGGTCGGTCCGGATCAGGAATGATCCGTACTGTTACAGTGACAACCCCTTTTCAGCCATCGTTCGTTCAGAATGCCGCTCCCTAACGCTGTCCCATTGTCACAGCGATTATCGCGTCGTGTAACGGTTTCCATTGTACTCTATGTACTTCTTTCTTGCTTGGCGGAACCTTTGGTCAAGTTGATTTCTATTTTCGCACAACAACTGCAGGATTCAAAAGTGAGCTTGAGTTGTATCTATGTTGATAGCTAATGTCTTCGAATACTTAGTCGGACGTCGATGAACTTACAGATGAAGGAATTCTCCAACGCTTCAAAACCGCCCCAGAGATCGATTGCTCTGTCCGCCGTCTCACTCCTCGCACGATTGCCAAAGCCACGATCGAACCAGGAAATCCACCAAACTCTTCAGAAGCCAATGCCCTAAATATGGTTCATGCACAAACCACGATTCCTGTCCCGAGAGTGCGACGAGTCATTAAAGAAGAATGGTCTTTTGTGATCGTAATGGATTATATCGAGGGCCTGACGCTAGCTGAAGCATGGCCAAACCTCTCTTTGTGGAAGAAAATTTCCATTATCCTCATTTTACGCAGTTACATCTCTCAGCTCCATCGCTTGCAAGCAACTCCCCAAACACCCCCAGGCCCAGTGTGTGAACATACCGGTGAACCCGCCCGAAAATGTGTATCGCCGCTGTTTGGCAGGACTCGACCAAAACGAGGTCCCTTTGCATCCTATATTGAACTCTCAGAGTTTTTCAACCGCCAAGCTAGGATTGGTCTGAGCCATTTTGGAGTTTCCAACAACGATCCACTCCGTAACGAATTGTTCGACGATACCGCACCCCTTGTTCTCACTCATTCCGATATCAACCCTCGGAATCTGATTCTAGGCTCAGATGGGAGGTTATGGATGATTGATTGGGGGTGGTCTGGGTTTTATCCTCCTTGGTTTGAGTATATGTCCATGAGGGAACAGGCAGAAAATGAAATACTCAATGGTTTTCAGGACAGACTATGGGAGTTGGCAATTCCGTTCTGTTGCGGGATTTATTTCCGGCAGGAGCAGTGGATGGCCAGGACGGGCCCCGCCCTGTCGTTTCACAAGTAGATTATGGGGTCGAGGTACTTTAGATACTGTATGAAGAAAAGCGATAATAACACCTGATATTTCTTTATGCCCGGCTTCCTGCGTCCCAAAAACTTCATTTATATATCTATGTAGTTTGCTTTCTGCGGCGTGTCCAATCAAGGATTATCTACTACCAGCCTCGATTTGAATCTTACGACTTCCTCTGTAAATCAAATCTGTTTCTGAAGAACCTTAGTTTAGCATGGTCTGTTTATCTGCTTCGTCCTAGGAAAAACGAGAAGCGCTTCAAGCAGAAATGACGTTTCGTAGAAGAAACAAGATTCATGATAGTGCTGGAGGAGGCGCGACTATCATACAAGGTTACCTACACATCTGTAAATTTGATTTCTACTTATTATATCCAGCCCACCCAACCCTGTTCATCACATCAACCTTCGTTTCCACTTCTTCTCCTAGTCTCCGCAAATACTCTTCCATTTGGATAACAAGTTGAGGTTTGCCAGCGGAAATAATGCGCACCGCGAGAAGAGCAGCGTTCGTTGAATTGTTAATAGCAACGGTGGCTACAGGGATTCCGCGCTATTATAACATAAAAGAAAGAAGAAAAAACATTAGCCTCGGAGATTATCATCAAGTTTTTGGTTGAAAGAGAATGATAGTGCGTTTACCAGGATAAGAAAGAGACAAAAATATAAAATCACACGCCTGCTCGTACTAAGTGGGACTCACCGGCATCTGCAGAATACTCCACATCGCATCCACCCCTCCTAACCCTCCCCCGCTTCCACTCACCGATTTCGAGTCTACCGGCACACCAACAACCGGAACACCCGTGAGACTTGCCACCATGCCCGGTAAATGCGCTGCTCCCCCCGCACCGGCTATAATCACTTTCACCCCTCTTCCCGCCGCGCTTTTCGCAAAATTCACTAATCGCAAAGGAGTACGATGTGCGGAAACTAGTGTGACTTCGAAAGGAATAGAAGGAAAATGTTTTGTGAGAATCTGCGCAGCAGGAAGGAGAACAGGCAGATCCGAGTCGGAGCCCATTATGATGGATATAACGGGATGCGGGTGAGAGTATCCGAGAAGATGAGGAGGATCGGGGGAAGAGGCTTGGTCGCCTTGAACATCTCCCTCAAATTCGGATAAACAGCTAAGAAGAGGTGCCATCCTTTCCCTCACTTCTGCATCACTCGTGCCTACAATTGTGATATGTCCCATCTTCCGTCCTTTCCGCGACTGTGCTTTTCCGTAGAGGTGTGGGGATGCACCCGGTGTAGACAGGGCAATATGGGTAAGTTTCTCAATCAATAAGTCGTCGGCGAAGGACGATGAGGATGGGGAAGACGATTCAGATATCTTGGACGATTGTCCGTCGGACGAACCAAGTATATTCAGCATCCCTGCAGCTCCGACCTTTATACGTGTGCTGCCAAGAGGTAGCCCTAGGATTGCACGGAGATGATTGTCGTACTGAGACGACTCGCAGGCCTCGATGGTGTAGTGGCCCGAGTTATGTGGGCGTGGTGCGATTTCGTTGATAAGGATTTCACCATTATTCAACAAAAACATCTCAACGCCAAAAACACCAGCGCCCTTGAACGCCTTTTCAACAGCTTCCCTCGCCACTCGCTCTGCTTTCGTCGGTAATGCAGGGTCTTGATCGATGTCACTAAGCCTAAACGGAGCCCAAACCAAATGACAAATATTATCTCTATGAATGGTCTCCACAGCTGGGTAGCTAGCAACAGTCTCATCAAGACCGCGAACCACCATCACTGCGAGTTCTTTCACGAATGGAACCCATTTTTCCGCGTATAGTTTCCTTGATCCGGAACCAAGAAACTTTATAGCAGTTGCAATAGATTCGGAGTCGAGAGAACGTAAGAGGTAGTTCCCTCTTCCGTCGTATGCCATTGTTCGACTTTTCAGCATCAAGGGAAGACCTAGCTCTTTTGCTGCTTGAGTGATCGCCTCCGGCGTAGCGTCCACGGCTTGGAAAGGGCCTAAAGGACAACCAACGCTGGAAAGATGTTCTTTTTGAAAGAATTTATCTTGAATAAGCCGGATGGTCGAGGGAGATGGATGAATGGATACATTTGGATGGCTTTCCTGTACCGTTTCTAGTGCCTCGACGTCGACATGCTCGATCTCAACTGTGAGGACATCCACTCTTGATGCCAATTCCGCGATCTTTTCCTTATCTCTAAAAGAACCATCAATATGTGATGAGGACGCAATGATTTGCTTTGCTGGTGCGTCGACGCCAACGTCCAGAACAACCACAGGGATATTTAACAACGACGCAGAAGCCGCTAGCATTCGCCCAAGCTGTCCTCCTCCTGAAGTCCTGAGTATAGTTTGTCAACAGCTCTCTGGAAACCAAAAAATTTTGGTACTTGCCCAGAATCCCTACTACTTTAGGCGACATGGATAGATAGATCGATAAGTTAACTGTAAAATAAGCGCTCTATTTTTTCTTAGGTTATTGCCGCCCGGCATTTCTTTTTCCAGTCAATGTTATGCCCGCCCCACGAAAACGGCCAAACCGAAAACGGAAGCGTCGAGCAGTTTCTGTGTCCTCATCATCCTCAGATTCAGATGCCTCTTCTTCCTCAGATAATGACTCTCCTGTAGTCACACGAACACTCCCTGTGGTGAATGCGGTTAAAACAAAAGCAGATGAGGACGGAGACTCTGATTCCTCTTCCTCCTCTTCCTCCTCTTCCTCTTCAGATTCCTCTTCCTCCAGTGATGAGTCCCAGTCTCCTTCTCATGGAAACGACAAATCGAAATTTGATCATCACCATCATGCAAACTCTGTTGAAAAGGGTCCTAGACCTCGCTCACCCTCGCCTGGTCCCATTGCTCCTTCTGCTCTCCGGATACCTTCATTTCTACCAGAAAAAGAAACTCAAGATGCCAAATCAGAACTCGTCTTGCAGGAAAAATTCTCGAAATTCTGGATGAATAATATTGTTGAGGGTTTCAAGGATGATTTGGAGATAATTAGGAAGGTCGGTAAATTGTGATCCCACCGTCTCGTATCTCTGCTTAACGTTCCATAGGATCCTGCGCTTACTACGCCCAAGCTGTCGATGCTGATTGACTCATTATCTTCGGGTGCGGAGGTGTTTACTCCCTCTCATAACGGCCTATCCAATGCTCAAGATGGAAGAGAGCTCACGGATATGGATATTGTATTAGGAGACTAATTCCTTGCACCTTGGTACTCTATTTTTTCCTTCACCTTACGGATGTACCACCTGAATTGTGGATTCTTCAAAAACCTGCTAAACGCATTACGGGAAGGATTATCGAAGTTGCCCATCATTTCCTTCAGTTTAGAGTCTTTGAGGTTTGGAGTCTGCCTATCTTCCTTCTGAACACCCGCTCTAGTGCAAGGCCCAAAGACATGAAATGCGATTCGTGGACGGATCCGCGTAGTCAGTAATTCATCGTCTGGAGTACTTACACCTAAGTGTATTCAACTGCGTAGATTTATATGTAAAGTTGTAATTTACACGCGGACAAAGCAGCTTTGTATGTACATGTTATGTGGAAATTTCGTGAACGCGTCTTCCGATTAACCCATCACTAGACCCAACTCTTTATCTTTCACCGACACGACTCAATGTCAGGAACACCTGTATTCGTGATGAGTTCGTGTCAATTGTCTTCTTATGATACTCGTTTTCTTAAAACTTCCAATTTACGATTTTTGACTTCTATCGATGAACTTTAGACACCGCGCCCGAAAGGCAATCGGGACGCAAAGCTCAAATATCCAACATCACTGCCGCAAAAACAGTGGCCGATGTAATAAGGACGTGCCTGGGCCCGAAGGCCATGTTGAAAATGATACTGGATCCAATGGGCGGAATCTTGTGAGAAATGTTTACAAGTATATCTCAATTTTCGCTGATGTTTTGAACTTCGTGTCGATGTATAGACTAACTAACGACGGGAACGCAATTTTACGTGAAATTGACGTTGCTCATCCTGCCGCAAAGAACATGATAGAGCTTTCTCGTACACAAGACGAAGAATGTGGTGATGGGACAACCAGCGTCATCGTGCTTGCTGCATCGATTCTTGCCTCCTCTCTGAGTCAGCTAGAAAGGGATATTCATCCCGTGGTGATCATCTCGGCGTACAACAAAGCGTTGAGAGAGGCACTGGCGATTATTGAAAAGGTAGCAATACCTGTAAATGTTGAGGATGAGGAACAAATGTTGGGAATCGTGAAGGGAGCATTGGGAACCAAGTTTGTGTCCCGATGGTCGGAACTTATGTGTAAACTGGCTCTCGACGCCGTACACATCGTGGCACAAAATGTTCAGTCCGACAAATCTGACTCCCAATATGCGTCTACATTTTCTTCGGCGACGCCTACAGTCGATATCAAACGCTACGCTCGCATCGAAAAAATACCTGGAGGAGCAATCGAAGAATCCCGTGTAATCCGTGGTATCATGCTCAATAAAGACATCACTCATCCTGGTATGCGTCGTCGCATCCAGAATCCTCGGATAGTCCTTTTGGATTGTCCGCTGGAGTACAAAAAGGGCGAATCCCAAACAAATATGGAATTTAGCAAGGAAGGCGATTGGTCGCGGGCACAGGAGGTGGAAGAAGAAGTTGTGAAGGCTATGGTTGAAGCAGTATGCCAAGTTGGATGTGATCTGGTGCTTACTGAAAAAGGCGTATCGGGTGAGTGCGCCTTCAATTTTCCAATCTATCTACGTTCTGGATTGATCTCCACTCGCAGACCTTGCCCAGCACCATTTCCTCAAACACAATGTTTCTTGCATCAGACGTGTCCGAAAATCAGATAACAACCGCATTGCACTAGCGGTTGGCGCGACGATAGTCAATCGGGTTGAAGATCTACGGGAATCCGATGTTGGAACTGGATGCGAGGAGATGCGGGTGGATAAGATTGGCGACGAGTGTGTATATCCCAATTCGCTCATCATTCTCTTTTTGCTAAATCCGTATTCTCTAGATACTTCACCGTTCTAGCGCCTTGCAAATCCCCCCATGCATGTACTATCCTGTTACGCGGCCCGTCGAAAGACATCCTCAATGAAGTCGACCGAAATCTTCAAGATGCAATGTCCGTTGCTCGCAATGTTATCATGGACCCGAGGTTGGTACCTGGAGGAGGCGCAATTGAGATGGCCATTGGTGTTGGGCTAGCACAAGCAGCCAAACGAGGTGTGTGCCCTCGTACTTAGCCTTGTTTTCAGCTCCAAACTCTGTGTTGGTACTGCAGGATCAATAACGCCGACGACATACGGTAAAGAGGGCACGAAGGAAAGTACCATCACTGGTGTCGAAACTGGACCCTTCCTTGCCGTAGCAGAAGCGATGGAAGTCATTCCTCGAACCCTAGTTCAGAATGCAGGCGGAAATGCTATCAGGGTGCTGACAGAGTTAAGAGTAAGTTCATGGTACCATCTGTTCCTTCTCTCAGTTCGGTTCTCATTTGGTGTCATTTTTCAACCGGGTGTTTACCTCAGGCAAAACATACTTCTTCACTGTTCAGCTTTGGCGTGAACGGTGATACCGGAAAGATCGTTGACATGAAAGAATACGGCTTATGGGAGAGTGCGAGTGTCAAGGTACAGATCTTGAAAACTGCTGTTGAGGTGAGTTTCTGGAGTTTGATCAGTAAATTAAATTCTTTTATTTCATTCAATCTGGTCGTATCATCCTATTTTCTGATATAATAAAATGTTCATCGAGAGAGGAGCTGAGCTTACTCATACTCAAGTTAGCAGTAGCGGCTTTTCTTTTTATGCTGTCATACCTTCTTTTTTCTTCGCCTTTTACCGACATGTGCGTCACTACTAATCTTATGATATGCAGGCGGCACGCATGCTCCTCCGCGTCGACGACGTCGTTCAGGCTGTGAGAAAGGACAGAGAACCAGGAAGCGGGGCACCAATGCCTGAGGAGATGATGGAGGCGCAGTAAAAAAAGGTCGCAATTGGCTGTTGGCGTGTGGCTTAATAAATCGATACGCCTCCTTCGGAATGCGCGTGTGTAGCTTTGAGTATTACTGACACGATAACAGCTTTGACAATTACTTCATTGTACATCTCCTTATCGACCTGAAGAAACTCTTCTTAAAAGCGTTATTGGTATCAAAAGATCGATGGACACTGATACACGATTACAACACCGAAGCAGACATAGATAAGTATTATCTGAGAGAGATAAAGGAATAGTGGCTCCAGGCTACAAGATAAAAATGGTACGTAGTGGGTGGGTACTACGATAACTTATGGGAATTCACTGCAATTCGTACTTACGAGAGCACGAGCGAAAATGCCAGCGCTAGCGAGAAATAACAACATGCACAAGCAAGTGATGGTGAGGAGAGGGAAGACAGAAGGAAACCAAAGGGTATAAAGGAGCAGGACGGTAATTTTTTTTGATTGACTAGAAATTGGACCACGACATTATCTCCTCCCTGGAAGAAAAGGCAGGACCTTCCATTTGAATGGTGATACCAAGACTGCTGCTACGTATAGGCCGTTCACCTTTCAAACCAACAACAGGTTTGAGGAAGCACCATGCAGGCACAAGTCCGATTTCGACATTGTTGTCCGGTTCGGCTTGCTTGAAGAGTGACTTGGTTTGAGCAAGGATGTTTCCTCCCTCCTTGCCAACGACACACCATCCATCGTCAAAGGATTGGATCACATTGAGTTTTTCACCGAGAATGACAAGGAGCTCGTCAGGTAGAATGGGATTAAACACCTGACGAATCTTTCGTACGGTGCCAGTGGTAGGTGAGGAGTCTACGGAAGATGTGGAAGAGATGACGGAGAAGCGGCTGCGGCCGGACCCGGATGCGCTCATGAAGGAGATCCAAGATCCTCGATTGTCAGACTTCGGATGAAGGCCCTCACTACTAGCATTGAGAGCAAAAGAAAATGGCTGTGAAACCAGGGAAGGTCGAGGAAAATTGCCTGATTGTCGGTGATATTCTATGATATCTGCGGGAGGAGCAGACGGGGGAGGGTGGGCAAGGACTTTTTCGGGAAGCACAACCGACTGCGTAAGTTGGCTACGAGAAAAAGTGCCCTTCACATTTTGTGAAGACCTACGTGGGTAGCTCTTTGAATTGACGGCTCGTATGAAATCATGAAAATAGTACTTACTCGAGCTGAAGCACCTTTTCTTGATCCTCTCGCACCACGCCGCGAACGGATAAGAAAGCAGCGCCTCGTTCGTTTTCGCGTTTGCTTCTGGAACGTTTTCGGATATGTCTGACAGTAAGCCAGACGACTACGCCGATGACTATCGTGCCAATAAGGGCTATTCCAGCGATATAGATAGGGCTCAATGAAGAAGCATTATCGTCAGATGAATCATCTCTAGGAAGGAATTGGGAAAGTATGGGCATAACGATCAAGAAAATGATTGTCGAGGGGAAAAAGGAAAGTCAGTGATAAAGGAATGACTGGCCGCTATCGGCGAATGGGGAGAAGAGGGATGCGCTGACAATAAAGGCAGCGATACCCTTGAGTCGAGGAGATGGTTGAAACCTGGTGAAAACCAAACAAAAAATACCCTCATTTCACTATGACGACTCCATCAATTTGTTCGGCCCGGGGCGCCCGAAGTACTGGATAGATTTGTGGATGGTGGTCCCTGGTGGCGGCTGGTGGAGGCCCTCTGCTGTACTCTTGTATGTACTGTGAGGTGAATAAATTCACTGATTTTGAGCCCGGTGTTTCGTTTGAACACCTTCATTGTTAAATTTCAAAAATAAAACATTACAACTGTATATTACTGTACTTACGTTGTGACAATAGTATTGCAGGTACCAACCTAAAATTAGATTGCGTGGACTGTACCTGAAAGTAATATACTACACAGGCGCGCAGTTCTATTAAACCGCGGTTAACTCGGCAGTATTTGAGGCTAGGGCTCAAAAAATTGAAGATACTATGGTATTTTAGGATATGCAAAATAAGACGGGATCTCTTGCCCAGCTTGAACCACTGCAGTTGTTATAGAAAAAATTGGATGGATGGATTCCTTATAATTAAACACAGCTATTGTGAATTTCTGGGATTTTCTGTGAATTTTCTGCTGGTGTCGGGCAATGACCGAGCAAAATTAAGGATATGCAACCGGTCGGCCTTGGCCCGGGTATAATTGCACTTTTTTCTTCTTATTTTCCTTGTCATACCTCATCCACTAGGTCTATGCCCTTCAAAACTTGCTTTCTAGGCCTTCAGAATATTGTCTTGGACCTCCATGCATTTTTTCAGCCTTATATCTTGCTCACCCTCTGTTCCTGGATGATTGATGGGAGCCATCAATGCAGTCTCAAAGGTGTTCCTTCTGGTACTCGATGTTCAATCCATAAATGGATGAAATTATAGGCTAGATCTGAAGTATAATATCTGATGATTATCTCAAAAAATCCTTGAAGTGCTAGAGCCAAGGGATGCTTATGAAAAAAGGCATTTTTGACGGGTTGCATATCTTTGCACAGTGCATATCCATAAATACCATAGTAGGTGCAGTTTCCGTAACTTTAACCCCAGTATCATTTGAAACCTGGGCTCAAATTATTTGAGGCGGGGTAGTATCTTACCATTCCGCTGGTCGGTTATTCCGTTCTGATCCCTTCAATATTGTTTATTTTTTATTGTATCAAAAAAGTTTATTTTGAACTACATCTACGAATACCAAACTTGTACATTTATGGGAACATATCCTATCAAGCATTTACACAAAAGTTAAGACACACCTGCCTTGGATGTACTCACCTTTAGGACTTGTGAGAGGAATGGAGACCAGCCAGAAACAACTCACTCGATGAATTGAATGAAATGACTTGCAGTATTGAAATATTGACCCTTGCGAACCGGATTGGGCAGGACATTTATTTGTCAGATTTTTGATGTAGGTTTGGCTTGTTGAGGGCAGGCATAACAGACTTGAAGACTAAATGAGCTTGAAGACCAAATGCAGGTTGAATTTTGAGCTTTGAGACTTGAAGCTTGAAGGGTCAATCTTGCCAATGCACATCTTGAATATGTAGTTTGAGACTTGAAGCCAGAATTGTGAGGCAAGCTAACAACGGCGACATGAAGGATGAAAGCAAAAAGCAAACCAGCGCCAAATACTGATCAACAACCATAACCGGACAGCTGACCAATCGTCGGGCCGGTGATTTCCTCACAATGACATCAGTTTGGAGGTAGCTCAGGGACATCGAGATGTTCAATGAAGCGAGGTTTAGAACAAGAGATATAACCAGTGCTATTTACATAGATTTGAACCTGGGTATCAAGTTAAATTTTGTCCCCGGGTTATCTGACATCAATCAGCCCACGCCCATCCGAAGGTCTGGCTGTGTATGCTGTATTATATACCTTTACTATCATGCCACCAGAGTTTGAAAATTCTTCGAAAATTCTTTTGTAAACACCTTGTATTGGCACAGATTGCTTTCGGATTTGGCATACACATAGCATAGCATGTATTTGAGCTGACTGGCTATTTATAATGCCCAACATATGTGGACAATGAATGTGATGTCAATGCCGCCGATGAAGACTCGAAATCACCAGTGTTTGAAAATCTCAGTCACATCAATGTCACAGGCACACATCAGCCGATGTCGGCTGGATTGAATTCCCGACAGATCCTGCCCCATGACCAGTCTGAGGACTTCGAGCAAAAATCAATGCCAATCTCAAGCCGGCAGACTTTCTCCTTCCTTTTTTGGAGCATGTCACAATTTTGAACACTCCATCCTCTCGAACCTCTTCACTCTTCAACAAGGCTTTGATCAGTGTCGGAGAAATGTTCCAGTATATCACTGAAGTGATATGTGCATATAGACACCCTTTTGTATGTATTCAATATCAGTCTAACAATAGCTTAACTCACTTTACTGGAGAAATCATGGATTTTGCAATTTGTAAAGCTTGCGGAACAACATTACAACCATTTTTGTTCAAGAAAAATCCACAACTATATGAATCATAGCTGTTTCCTTTGATATAGATACATGCATGCAATTATAAACGAAGGGAACACCTTTCGAAATGCATTTTCAAACTCAGGTGGCTTTTCAAAGCCGGCAGGCACGATAGTATACCATTACATACACCTTGACCCCCGCCAGACCCGCCCTACCCAGCCTTGATCTCATTGACTTTAGTAAGCTGGTAACACCGGTTAGCACCGGTCATCGCTGGTCACCTTGCTTGCTAGGTCCTTTGCCACCCCGTCTTTACCAAGCGCCCGTGCATTTTTTTTCACACACTAGGTGCTTGAATTAGCTCACTTCGATGTATTTCTTCTAATCCTTGTTCATGCAGTCATACACTACTTTACCTTTTGTTACCATACAACCTTTGGTTTGATTGTGAATGTGGGTTGGAATTTATGAGAATGCAAGCCAGGTTTATTGTGCCCCGCAGGGGTTCGCTAGTCATCAACTCTAGTTCTAAATAGCTCCAGGGGAACAATTCTATATGAGTACAGACTGAGCATCATTCTCAAGAAAAACTAGAGCAGCGCTTGAAGCTTCGACCGTCACAATTCCACCTTCAACCTTTTCTTCTATATGAAGCCCGCTCGCTGTCCCATTTTCAAATGTTTGACCCGCCCACTTGGTTACATTGGCTAATTGCGTATCAGCACCAGGTGCCTGCAGGCGACGAACAGAGATCTGGGTATTTATGCTAGACAGAAGAGAAGAGATATTGAAGGATGCTGTTGGTCTGATCTCATCCTGAGTTTGGTTATAAATCTGGAGATTTAGAAGTGCCAATTTGGTTGGAAAGTTGGTACCTGTAGGGTGAGACTCGTCCCAAAAGCCATATATGACTAACTGTCCTGACGAGGTATCCCCTCCGGCAGTGGTGATTGTGGATCCGTTTGCCTGCCTACCAGGATAAATGTTGGCTATCTTGAGAGATCTCGAGCTTCCTATTGTATCTGCAACGAAGAGATAGGCAGAATACGATGGAAATACTTGCACGGGGCCGTTCAAGTTGTCGATAGGATACCTACATACATAGTGTTAATGAATCAAGTGGTTGAATATATTCCGAAAACAGTATACCATAGATCATAGAAACTGAAGCCGCCCTTGTTCAGTTGAGTAGCACTCTGAAGGGCAAGGGGACCTCCTTGATGAAGGTACAGCCTGGAGACGTTGAGGGAAGCTGCATAAAATATAGTGTCCAGCAGCCATAATGCTTGGCCAAAGGTGTTGCTCACGCCGTCGCACCCAGAGCATGATACGGAATTATATTCACCTATGCACAATCATGATTGAGCGAGGTATGTTGAGGATCAGACGTTATACACGCGTAAACCCCTAGTCTTACCTATTACGAAAGCCTGTGAACCAAGTTGCTTACGGACTGATTGTATACGAGGTTGCCAGAGGTCGAGATACTGCGCCAGACGAGTGTGATTGACCTATGTTGTTTAGCCTGAAGTTTGAGACTGCAATAAATATAATATTCCTCACTAGGTTGGGAAGAGTAGCAATGGCAGTTCTTGTCGGATCACATACCTATGTTAACATCATTAGTATATGTTTGACATTTCATGTATTCGTGCATACACTGTATTGATAAGTATGTTCACTGCACCATTCGACAGTATTCGCATCATCCACTCCAGCAGCCAGCGCACTAACACAATCCAGTTGAGCATCTGCAGCAATAGTATTATAAGGCCACAGAGGATCATCCGCGGTTGCTGCGAGCTGGAATTTGGGAGTTGTGAAGTTGAGAGCGGAAGAGATATTTCTTGACCAAGGCTACGTGTTATTATTGCTTTGGTGAGTTCAAACCGGTAGGACAAAGGAAGGTGAATTATTGTCTGACCTCCCATATATTGGAATAGTTCTTAGCAGTGAATGAGAAGTAATGGTCAGGCTCATTGCCGACTAAAAAAGAAATGAGTCTCCTAATACCGAAGACAGCGCGTTATCGGAAAGCATACTCTCAAATGCTGCAACCTGATTCGGTAATCCTTGGACTGCTGACTCGGCTACTGCAAGAGCCCCAGTAAAATTCAAGCTTTCAAGGTTCTTGGCCAACCAAACATAAGCACGCATACGAAGATGGTTCAGAATTGAATTGGGCACACCAGGTTAACAGTGATCTGAGTGCCTTCAGGCAGAAGCTCACGAGCTGCATCCCAGAACTCCCAGCCGATGGTGGTATTTATTAGCGCTCCAGTATTATCCACAAAATTGAATATAGCGGCTTCTAGTGAAGGATCCCAGAACGTCGAATCAGCAGTGATACCGCCGATACGGATTTCCGCTGGAATACCGATACGATCTTTGATATTTTGAAGGAGATCCCGGGTCAGGATGTTTGGGCTCGTTGTGTTCCCGACGTACATAATGAAAAATGCTGTCTCAATGCTGAAGCTGGCCAGGGATGGATGAAGAGTATGCGATGCGGTTTCGGGAAGCGTTGGAGGACCAGATACCGTCACAGTTAAGTTAGAAGCCGACACGAACGCATTCAGAACGAAAGCTACTAGAGGACCCCAATTCATGTCTGAAGACGAAGTTTTGAGTAATCCTTGTGTTGAAGTGAGCTTAAATGGTAATTGCAGAACATGTAGCGGCCCGATACATGCTGCAGTAGCGGGTCATAGGATGAGATTTTTCCCAATTATCGGTCATAGGCGGCTGCTGAACAGGTCACAGGATTCATTCCACATTCCATCCAACGCAGCGAAAGATGATATACATTCGGTCAAGCACATCATGTGGGTAATACTAGTACGATGATTTAGTTCATGAAAACGTGAAGAACGAAATGGCACCCAGATGGCACCAACAGGCAAATCGCCTCAAGCGGGTCTAACAACGACATTGAACCCTAGGGATGAATCAATGTTACTAACATTGTTATCAGAATCACTTCTATTGCACCCAGACTACCGCTTGAAGGACCAAATGGTATAGTCTTAATTGCAGATGATGACTGAGAAGTGGGTGAAGTGCTTGAAGCGCTACTTGAGGAACTAGAAGATGAGGATGGAGCAAAAGAAGTCGATGGACGGTCAACGGAAATAGAGGGAGAGGAGGATGAGGGCGTGGAAATCGTCGAAGTCGCGCTCTTGGTAGGTGTGATTATCGAAGAGGAGGAGGCTATTGACGTAAATGAGGCCCCAACACTATTCGAGGTAGAGAAAGGATCAGATAACCCATTGACCCCGGCTTGCTGACATTGCTGAATGAAATCTACACAGTTTGAAGTTATTCACAGAGACAGCAGAGACAGCAAACGTTGGCTGACCTTTCGTGGCAGATTGCATAGAAGATGCTAACGACGTGTCACTATCTTGCATACACCCGACTGCCCCCGCCAAATCCGTCAGCATGTCCTGTGTGCAACATGGGTTGATTGGAACGTTATCGGTTCCGCTCGAAGGACACTATATGCCAGGTCAAGGACAATCTTTCGTACAATATGGAAGCAAGAAACGTACATTCGTAGTGATCAGTGACAGTGCCGTATCATATGGTCCACCCGGTGCGGGACATAAGATATTTGCCGATTGGATCTGGCTCTGTAAATCCTTGAAAGGGAAATAGAAATCGACGTCGGAGAGTGGGTCGGAGGTGTCCGCAGACGTTCCCCTGCCAGCAGGGAATCTACGGATGGCGGCAGCATATACTGTTGTAGAGAATCAGTACATTGTCAACAGGTGTTGGATTCAACAAACTTTGTCCAGCCATCATGACAATGATTCCAGCAGAAACTGCTGGTAACGAGTACATGATGGAATTTGCCGGAAGTACAAAGAGTGCAAGAGAAAGAGAAAGACCGAGGTGTGTTATGGGAGGCGTCAAGTATTTGGAGGTAACGGATCCATCACTTGAACTATTTATACTTGACGCTCGTTCCACTATACTTTTTTTTGAGACAGTGCCCCATCGCACTAGAGATCCTGTTTGTTCGGCATTATTAATGTTAATTCAAGCAACCCCCGATTATGAAGCACTTTGGAACGCTGCAAAGATTGAACAGGGGATACTTGAAACAGGTTTGAATACTAGGTCCGTTGTAGAGACAGCGGCATAGATTTCTATAAGCCGCATTCGTAGAGGTTGGTTCGATAGCTAGAGTTACTAGCGGGGAGATGGGGGAAGAAAGCAAGCATTGTATTGTCTCGTGGGTTCCAGCGAATTGCAAGGCCGTTGCATCAGGTTCGATATATTCATAAAATCATTGGACTCGTATATCGCTGGCGTCTGTCAGTGATTCTGGAATGATGAAATACACATATACCGGGAAGTGCGGAGCAGTACGAAATTTTAGGAACAAATACAAGAAGGTTCCATACGCGGAATAGAGAGATATCTACATACACTTGAGGAGGACTAATTTGAAGAGTACCTAAGTAGAAACAGTCAGAATGGTCGATAAGGCGTTGCTACATAGCGAACTGAGGGCTGACATCACCGGCATGACTGAATTCGCGACGAGAATGCCTGGGGTAAGCACATGCTCTTGTCATTTTTGGCTTCAAATGGGGAATGCTTGTGAAATAGAGCTTATTAGCAACACGTCGAAAACTTTTTGAAAACGAAAAATGAACAGTCATGCTTCGAAAAAGCACGGTTTGATCACGCTACTGACATTGTGACCACAACTCAAGAATGTTCCGCCCTCTACCCTTTGTAACAAAGTTGCCCAGCCTCCGGTTGCGCTATAATGATCCATCCGTGTGGGCCATCAAAGCCTGTCATATTCGTGTACCCTCTCTTCAAAAAATCATGTCGTACGAGCAATTACTAGAAGTTGTACAGTACATAGAATATAGACAAACCAACGCAACTTTGTCTGATGCTGATCACGTTCTCGTCATACTTTTCGACTTTATCCCAGGATCTTTTCGACGTGGAGCAACTTTTCGACGTGCTGCTAATAAGCTCTAATACATCTTTAGTAGATATATATATGACAGTTTGAGCTTGAAGCTTGAAAATTGGAATATTAACAATGAAATAAGACATTGACCATTGTTTGAGTCATGATGCGTAACGATGCTAAATCAAACCGTGCGTTGAGTTCTGGGCTCTGGTGTAAGCCGTAACCAACGTCCAAAGTTCTGTAGATACTAGAAGTCGATCATGAAGAAGAAAGTTCAAGATCACACCGCTCAGCGCTTTGCTGAGCACAGCTAGCACGTGTGTTTATGTAAATACAGCCACCAAATGTTATTTAGGGTACAAATAATTGGGCACTCGGTTGTGAACGATGGAATCTTTATCGGAAACGAAAGAAGAGCTGCGATTGTCAGTTGTATGAAATCAGGATTCGGTTCCCTCTCCACTTCACAAAACCAAACCCAGTGTTTTGCTTACAGATAGCAACTGTGAGAAGATCTGGACTTCATTGACAGAAGCTCATCGACGTATGCTTTTTCAATCTTTTGATCAATTCCAAAGCCAAAATCTATCCTTTTTCAGCTACCCTCATGAACGATCATTACATCCATCGTCAATGGAACACCGCGTTCAACCAGCCTCAGGTCCAGCTCGAGCAGGAGTACGATTATCAGCAGCTCCAATCCAATGATTCACAGTACAGACAGTACCCGAATTTCTCCCAGAGTATTCCTAACGACTACCCTTTCAACCCAAGCATTCAATCGTCCACGTCTCCCTACACTCTAAATCAAGGTTACGAATTCAATTCGACGCGCTCTCAAAATGCTTCCGTTTCAAATAATTTCCTCCCGGGCTCATCAGCCATCCAGCAGCAGCAGCATTTCAAAGGCGTCTCTACCCCCTACGATACAAGTTTCGCAAATACTGTTGATTCCATGAGAACTCAACGTCCTGCATTGTCGCTTTCTCCTCCGCCAATAATTGGCCCGACTTCTCTAAGTCTTCAAACAAATGTGATTTCAGACCGAGAGAGAGCGTCTTCATCTGTTCGGGGTCCAAAAGGAAAAAGACCTCGAATGAACGACCACAACTATGAGGGCGGAGACGATGAGGACATTGATGCAGTGGAATCGAAAGAGAAGGCTACAAAGCCGTACGTGTTTTACTGTACAATGTTCCTTATCATGCTCATAAATTTTCAAACTCAAAGGGGCGCTTGTCAGAGGTGTAAGACGTTGAAGGTAGGAAGAGCATTTCCAACTTGCCCGTTTCTGTGTTAACGACGAATGTCAAGGTCCGCTGTGAGTTCAAAACGGATACCGATCCTTGCAAACGATGTCTGAATGGTGGCCATGAATGCGTGATTCCTGGACGGAAGAAACGCCGGACTCCTCCGTAAATTGCTATTACCACACGTCTCATCATGATTCATTACTCATGTTTTCTTCTTCAGAAAACGGGAACATCTTTTGAACGAGATCCAAAAGCAGGCGGATGAAATCCAGAAATTGATGGCCAAGCTGGCCAAGCTCGAGGAAGCCAACAAACAGAAAAGTTCTTTGCATTCCGCTGGATTGTCTGCATCTTCCTCACCGCCAATATTGTCGCCGTCTTCTACCCATGATTCTGCTTATTTCAGCTCGGATCTTGCTTCTGCGACTCAGGTTAGTCCTGGTGCCAATCAAGACGTCGAGGATTGGATAGCCAAGGCTCGCGAAAGTTTGGCAGAGTTTGGAGGCTTCATCGGTATCGGTGGCGCCAGTATGCCAAAAAGTTACATCGTCGAGCAAGATCCCGAGAGTCTTTCGGATAGTGGAGGCGATACGGACAGCAGTCTAGATGCCCCTCGAAGCAACGGGGAATATGAATTCGCCGTCGTAGACGATGAGGGCGAAGAACGGAGTCCTCAGGGGTCGGAAATTAAACGACCGATGGGCAAGAGGTTGTCTAGCTCTAGTGCTGGGAGTATCTCTATCTCTGGCTTTAAGAAGAAAGAATCAACTGGAAAATCGGTCACCATACCCAACGAAGCCGTTCCTTTTGGACTCATGGCAGAGTTGAGCTACAAAAACATCAGGGAACGGGCAAGTAAGTCTGAAGTAGAGACAGATGAACCCGGAGCGGAAACTGGTGTTGCCAATGCCAATTTTTTTAGACCTAGTGCGTCCCAGATACCTAATTCTTGATGCGCTTCGAAACGTATGATATTGTCTAGGTCCTGGTCCTGACCCTGCCAGAACTCAAACGACAAATCTTCCACAACTGCCACATATATTGGCCAGGGGCATAATCACGCCATCTGATGCCGAAAAGCTGTTCAAAATGTTTGTGCGAACGTGTGTCGTTGATGTCAGTTCGGGCACTCACTTTCTGATAGTTTCTTCGATTTGGTCAATCCTTCCGTTTCCATCGTCGATCCGGTGCTATATACCGCTCAAAAGACGGTCTATCGTAGTCCCTTCCTTTTCACTACAAGTGAGTTTCTTGCCAGGGAATTGGGGGAAGCGATTCTGATTCCTAACCTAGTATGTGCTATCTCGTCCCGGTTTTATGACGAAAAACCTGGTCTATATGTTCAAATCATGAACTATGCCCAACTGGCTGCAGGCACTGCTTTGATTGGTGGTCCGAAGAACATCGAAATGTGTATTGCTTACATACTATTGAGCCTATATCCGCCGCCTCTCAAACGGTGGGAGGAGTCTCGAGGATGGCTATATCTGGGTGTAGCAATCAGGTAAAGGACCAGTATCTGCACAACTAGCCGTATTCACTCATCTTTACTAGGATCGCGACAGAACTAAACCTTCATCTCCCGAATACTGCCAAACCCCAGAATGAAATGCATGCCCGCGAGCAACTTAATCGGACGAGAGTTTGGCTGAACTGCTTCAATTTAGACCGTAGTACTGGTTCTCAAAATGGGAAGCCCCCTATCATCAGCAACAACGATTATATAGCAAATCATTCAGAAGATTGGTGGAAATTATCGCCATATAACATGAAAAATTTCGACATTCAACTCTGCTGTTACAACTCAGAATTAAAAGTCATGTCGAATTTCCGTTCAAAAATCTACAACGATCCTGACCACGCAACAGGATTAAACAAGGTAGAAATTCACTCAAGCTGTATGACAGTCTTCACTCAAATTTTCAAAGGATGTAGATTTCGTCAAAATCGCTGCGGAGACAGATGAAGAATTTCTTGCGCTTCAAACCAAATGGTTCCCTATCTTAGACGAGAATGTTGACAAGAATGATCCTCCTGGCCATTTCCGTCTTGGTCTTTTGAAGTTGGCGTTCGGTTACGCCCGATTAATCGTGCTTTCATACGGTTTTCAACATGCATTTGGGAAAAACAGTTCAAATGACAACCCATTTTTGGATAGATGCATGAACGCGGCAAACGATATCGTACAGACCATGGTTGAGGACATCGGTCGTCCTGACCAAAGTAAGCGATTCGACTAAATTGGAGAGCTCATAGTGTCCTGACCTGTAGGTAGGAATATTCATTCGTCACGGGCCTGAAGCACAGAGTGTTTTCGTCGCATTTGCTGCTGCGTTCTTGGTCAAACTCCTTCAGCCTAAATTCGCGGCTTATATCAATGCCTCAAAACGTGCCGCTATACGTTTCCGTGTACAGAGCGTCATTGATTTTTTCAGTACCCCCGAAATTGCTATCGACAATCGTCACGGTCCCAAGTTATACGCTCGTTTTTTAAAAAGCCTAATTGCCTCGCCCATGGTTGCTGAGCTGAACTCTCCGGGTCATAACAAGTTTCGAAGGAAATCGAATCGCAACAAATCGTCAACCCCCAATGCCGAATCCGAATCCGTTGATTATACTAGCAATGGTATTAATCATACATCAGCGTATGCGTCACCTGCAACTACTACGCATTCTCTGTCACCCCCGCCTTCTACAGCGGCAATGTCGTTTGATCAATTCGCACCATCTGGTGGTGCCATTGACCCGTTTGTGCCCGACAATGCCGCATTGCAAGGATCTGCCTATGATCCAAACGTTATGGACTACCTGGGATCTATGCCAAGCGACGACGAGCTGATGAGGTTCCATTCTATGAACGACCAATCGATATGGCAAGATGTAACCGTCTCTGGTGAGTGTGACGATATCTGCCTTATTGCTTGCTTCTGATCATCCCACAGGTTACAGCTGGCTTGCCCAGTTTCAAAATGAGGTAGAGAGATCAGAGCCCATGATGGACATATACTCGAATCAGATGCAGTACGCTTGATTTTGATCTCTCTCTCTTGGTGTACATATCGGTTCGAGTATGTCTATGTTGTAAACTCTAGTTCACATCGAATGATACGTTCAAAATTATTTCATACTCTACTTATGTACAGTAAAATCTTTCCTTAACAAAACCATAATGCAATGAATCTATTCGTGAAGCAAAAGTCTGCCCATCCAACGACATTGAAAATCAAAATCTAATAATGTTAACTAAAGTCGACAACTGTTCCACTACTACATCACGTACGACGTCTTATAGTCTAGCGTCATGAGGCATAGAGCGCAGAGCTTGACGTACTCCAAGATCACTCAGGACGTCCTCTGCTCCCCCGAGCAGGGCATCGAAAGGGATTGTACGGTGATACTGAAAGGATAACAGTTAGAATGAGCCTCGTCAGAGAGAACCTGATCACATACGTGTTCAATGAGTCTCCCCATACCTGTTTTGGTGATACCTCTTCCACCAAAGAGCTGAACAGCATCTCTGGCGGTCTCCTGAGCACAGGAGGTAGAGTAGCTCTTTAGAAGGGCGATTTGACTGCGTACATGGATTGGTGAGAAACAAACACCGGAATTTAGAAACAAAGGGCGTACCCTGCGAGTTTACTGGCTTGTTGCTTGTATGACTGTTACAAAAGGTAGTATCAGATATGAGTTTAATATTGAATACATAAGATATACCATATTGCACATCTGGTATGTTATGCTCTCGAGCCAATTCTGTACACCTGTTGTGTTTGAGAAGTACGTTGAGATCTGAAGCCCTTGATTAATTACTGGACTTACTTTCTGCCCGTTGTATCATCGCTGCGAGCTTGGCACGAACTGTTGCCAAGGAGTTTAATGGTTTTCCAAAAGCCTTCCGTTGTGAAGTCCATCTGAGAGACATGGGCAGAAGTTTGACGGAGGAAAGGCAGACGAAACGAAAGGGTTGTCTTACTTGAGACATTCCTCAACTACAGGAACTATCAGTAATGATAGCCGTATAACTTGAAATGAAAATATGCTCACCTATCCCTCTTTGAGCACGAGCTGAAGCGCAACACATCACCCATCGCTCATGGTTAAAATTACTGGCAAACGTCTAAGCATCTCTACAGAATAATGACCAGAAAGAACGCACCTAAGCATTACGAAAATTCCTCCACCTTCTTCACCCAGCGTGTTTCCGACAGGCGCACGAGCATTATCAAATGTTATGAACGCTGTTCCAGCAGTCGTGGAATAACTTGTCTTGATTTGACGTGTTTCGATACCTGATCCCTTCTCGACGAGAATGACAGTAAAACCATCCTGGTAAAAACAATATATATTAAACGAAGGTAAATTGGTTTCAAGAGCAACATACCTCAGTCTTACACCCAACAGTGAAGTAATCTGCGAAGCTGCAAAATGTTATGAGCCGTCAAGTGCAGTGACATCAAAAGTAGATTATACTAACGTTCCATTGGTGATCCACTTTTTGGATCCTATTCATATTCGACATGAAATTATATTGGAAATAATCACTGGAGAAAGAACGCACCATTGATTATCCATTCTTTCCCATCTTCAGTTTTAACGGCTGTAGTCTGCAGTCCCATAACATCACTACCTGCATGCGCTTCGGAAATCGCTAAACAGATAAATTTTTTTGCGGCCAGAACCTCCGGGACCACGCGATCTTTTAGCTCTTGGCTGCCGAAGTTAAGAACAGGAGGGAGACCAATGACTTTCCCTCCGAGTAAGCCTACAATGAGAATGTGAATACGAGTCAGAGTGTATCCACGGCATGCGCACCATCGCCGTATCCACGAGCTCCACAGCGAACCATTTCCTGCATGACGACAAGCTAAGAGGACATGAGTAAAACATTTCGGAGGGATGTTAAAACGATTACTTCATGGAAGTAGTTAAATTCCTCAGGCTTGACAATGCCACCCATCAGGGTACGCCCTTGCAGATGTTTACCCGGACCCAATCGCATGGCATGAAGTTCCAACTCACTACAGACTAAGTGAGCTACCAAGTTTACTCGGGCTAGAAGAGCCAGACATACGCCATCTTATCCAAAACCTTCTGATCTGGTCTCTTTCCATCTTCTTCTCTGGCCTGTGAATAGATATATGAGAATCTATGTAGAAATTGAGGTGATTTAGAAATGAAGGCGTACCAAGGCGTCGGGAACCAGATACTCGTCTGTGAATCTACGGACTGCCCTCTGAAGTTCTCGATGATTCTATTGGAATTGGGATGAGGGAAATGAAAATTCGGATTGGGGCCTACATACCTCCGTATAGTATGGGCTATAGTACCCCTCCGTCAGCCATGTTGGTTCAGCATAAGGAACCTTGCTGATATCTCCTACGTTTGGCGGATGCAAAGCAGCTTCCTCGCCTTCGATGTTACCAATGATAAGACGTTGATACTGAGGTTTCAGAAGAACTTCAAAGCGATGGAGAGCAAAGAATTGATCCGTTGCATCTTGACCAGCTTAACACGCGTCTTGAGCTAATGTGGTCTGAACAGGAGGAGGAAATCTACGCACCAACTTCCTCGTCAGTGAGGGCAGCGATTCCGCCCGGGTGCATCCCAACAAACCGCGTAAGGTCATACACTTTAGCGTCAATTATTATCCAAAGATCATCCTGTTTGTTATGCTGTGGGGAGATGCAGTTTCTGGAGGTAAAGTCCTGATTGACGAGCATACCTTAGCGACCTCTTCTCTAGTGAAAATTTTCAGTTGTTTTGAAGCCATCGTGAATGTAAAGAAATGACAGTGAAAGTTACTCTGGGGCGAGTCGCCGGACAGTTATAAGTTACATGCGCATGTGATTATGATACAGACTATTTTCACGTGAATATGGAAAGGTGTCTCTGGGGACCCGGTCATGCATCATACATAAGCCAATTATACTCACTTTCCAGCCACTCATATCTGTTGTCCAGACTTTTTGACCATTGCATTAACCTATACTTACACACAAATGTTGAACGCGGCTATGCTGTTCACACGTCACTGATACAGTCATGTGTTATCCTAGTCTATGCTTAGTGTACACTGACATCATATACCATATGCGGATTCCTCAGTACTTCCTTATGTAATACTGTCATACATTTATGTATATAAGTAGCTATGTCCTGTACTGGAATCCAACTCGCTTCTCTCTCATCTTTATTGCCTCACTGAGACTATAAGCTATACTACCCAGGTATGGTGCTAGAGAGTGTCACCACTATGCACCCCTTGCCTGCTCAACAGGTTATGGGCCCCGGATGAACGCTTTGCTGAGCTCTAAGCTTGCAGTGCTCTCTGGTTTACTGTTGTCATTAACGCATCTGTTTGATTGCTGTCTCTGACACAGACCTTTACCTGAAATGTCGCCTCTGGCGCTGAAGTCAATATTGCACCTAACAAGTGCTGATTATGACATCGCCCAAGAGTGCTTGACACTATAGATGACAGCTTGCTAGACATATGTCGCAGCTTGTCACTACTGGCAATAACATTCATGCCATTTTATTTTCATCTGTTGTCTTGAGTGTTGATGAATTGCTTGCTGACATCTCTGTTGATTTTATCCAGATTACAATGTCTTCTGCACTCTTCACCGCCGTTACCACCACCCTCAAAGGTGATAACTACGACACCTGGATCTCCGAAATGGAAGCCTTTCTCCAAGCCACAGGGCTTTGGTCTGCCATTATCTCCGACCCGCCTGCCGAGCCGTCTCCACTTGATTCAACAGACCTCGACAGTGTCAAAGCCTGGAAGGAGTATGACGATAACCTCAAATCCTGGAAGGAGACTGACATTAAGGCTGTTGGAAACATCTGCCTCCGCCTTTCTCCGTCAATCCGCACCCTTGCTAAGGACGAGGGTGACACGGCTAAGAAACTGTGGGAATTCTTGCAGAAAACCTACAAGGTCAAAGGTCTAGGCGCAGTCTTTAATGACTTTGCTGCCGCCATGGCTGTCAAGGTCCCATACAAGGGAAACCCACTCACAGCTATGACTGACATTGGCATGTTCTTCACCCGTATGGATGACGCTGACATTGGCATCCCTGACCACCTCGAAGCTCTGATTCTTCTATCTAAGCTTCCATCACACTACTCTGTCGTTGTCCAGACTATGTCTCAACTCGGTACTGAGGAACTCAAGGAATTGACGTTTGCCAAAGTTCGTATTGCAGTTATGAACACTTTCAGCGGAGACACCATTAGCAACTCCCAACCGCAGAACGTGAACAAGTTTTCGAATGTTCATCGCAAGGGAAACGATCCCAAGTTCTCCCAACAGCAGCATGGTAACAATAGTAACCAGCAGCAGAAGGGACAGAATGGGAACGACGACTCCAACAAGAAGAAGCGTAAGCGTGGCAGTGGAAAGAACAAGAAGGCAAAGAGGAATGCAAACGCTGCACAAGCTGATGCAGACTCTATGGACTTCAGTCCAATTGGCAGTACTGTTGACTTTGGTCCGGTACGTACCGATCTTACTCCTTCCATCCCAGATGTGCGCAAGCACTCTATCCATCCTCCCTACAATCCTCCTCACAATGCTACGTCCCTTCGTCTTCATAAGAAGACAAGGATGGCCATTCAACGTGCCCATGATATTGGCGTCCGTGCGACTGCCGAAGTCATTCGTGCCCTTGAGCCATCTGGACACATTTCGGAGTTAGATAGTAGTGACGATGAGCAAGGTTCTTCTGATCCTCCAATGAAGCGCACCCGTGTGTTGCCTTCTGAGAATGATGTTGAGGATGGCAACAAGGCTCCTACGCCGCCTCCTCCATCTCCTCCTATGGACTTTGAGGTCCCAGGAACTGCCTCTTTTAACCCTGATGAGTTGATGAATTTCGACTTGGATTGTGAAATTTTGGCAATCACTGGATTCATGGACACCATGGGGTCAGTACCCTCCTCTGATCTTGATCATACGAGATATACTAACGCACCTTCATCGGTTGCAGTGACAAAGACATGCAAGTTGGCCTTTAAGCCTGATCTCTTGTCCTGCTTGTATAATTATCGTATCAATGTCAAGTATATATCCAAAGAACATTTTTGTGTACATGATGTTTCATACTCTGTGTGCAAGAAGTGTAAGGGTAAAGAGAGAAACCAACCCAAGTGGTGGATGAACGACTCTGGTTGTTCTGAACACACTACCTTTGACTTGAGTGACTTCATTGGGTATGAAGACCTTGAGGAAAAAGTTCTTATAGCAACTGCAACCACAACTGCCTACATTACTGGCGTTGGGACTGTCTTGATACATTTCAAGGATGTAAGAGGTCGCATGCATTTGGCACGAATCGCTCCAGTATTCTATATGAAGGAGTTGAGTCATCGCCTTATAGCACAAGGACGCTTCCTACAAGATGGCAAAACTGTTCGCGGCAACGCAGACAAAGTTGACTTCTGGGACAAAGATGGTTTATTCCTGTCATTTGAACCACGAACTCACAGCGATACAATCTATATTCTCAAAGATTATTCGCCACAGCCTATGGCTGTAAACCTAGTGATCCACTCAGTGGACTACACTACCATGCATCGCCGAATGGGTCATCCATCGCGCGAAGCACTCACTCAACTGAGGAAACATGCAGAAGGTGTCCCCACCTTCAGCATTCCCCATGAGGAAGATCTCTGTGAAGGTTGTGCCAAGGGAAAGATGACTTTACATCCATTTCCGCCAACTACTCATCGGGCATCACGACCCTTTGAGCTCATTCACTCAGACCTCAAGGAATGGCCTACCACTTCGTACCACAAGTACAAGTATACGATCTTCTTCATAGATGACTATACTTCATTTGGGTTCTTCTGCCACTTGAAAAAGAAGAGCGGATCTCTGCCAGTGATAAAGCAATTTATTGCCTCAGTCAAAAATCTATACGAGACTAACGTCAAGGAATGGATGTCTGATGGTGGCGGAGAATTTAGATCCAATGCACTTGATGAGTTCTTTAAGAACGAAGGTATCCAAGCACAATGGTCATCTCCTCATATCCACCAGCAGAACGGACGAGCTGAGAGGTTTATCCGGACTATTATTGAGAAAAGTGAACCGCAGCGCTTTCAAGCCTGTATTCCTGAATCCTGGTGGGAATTCTCTGTTAAACATGCTCTGTGTGTGTATAACCTCACTCCTATGCGTCGTCACAAATGGAAGACATCATATGAGATTTTGTACAACAAAGTTCCGCGCATAGATCACTTGCGTGTCTTTGGCTGTGGCGCATACGTCTATCTTCATGAAGAAGTACGGGTAAACAAACAATCGCCCAGGTCAGAACTAATGACATATCTCGGAGTTTCTGATGGTGGACATGGAAATATCTACATGCGGTCGAACAATGCAATGTTCACTGCTACGCACACTGTCTTCGATGAGAAATTATTTCCTCGTTGTAAAGCCTCAGAGCGTCATCGCTCTACGCGACTACCAGATCGCAACACAGATCCTAAAGATCCAATTCCTCCACCTGATGATGATGATGTTCCGATCTCTCATCAACCTACTACTCCCCAAAGGAGACAGGATCCGGAGCAAGACGTTGCACCGCCTGCGCCAGCTGAACAGCCAGCGCGAGATCCTAGTCCGCCGCCACAACCCCGGAATGAACAACCTCCTGCTGAAGAGCAACTGAGACGTTCAGGTCGTGTGCGGAGACCACCTACTTGTCTTACCGGTGATCCTAGAAGCAGCAGTAAGCTTCCTACGGAACAACAGGTAGAGAGACCAAAGAGGGATATTCAGAGACGCGCAAAAGCTCCACAGCCAGGTAGCTCCTCGGCTGAGCAAGAGCGCCCTGAGCCAGAACAGGTTCCCGGACCTAGTACTGAGCATCCTACTCCTGAAGATGGAGAACAACCCTCTGTCACTCCCGGTGACGAAGCTAGTACCCTGATCAGACTATGTTGGGAAGGGGGAGCTGAATTAATATATTTTCTCATGGCTAAGGCCGTTCCCTTTGAGGGGGAGCTGAAAGGCTCCGAGAACGTCCGTGAATGGACTTACAAGGACATTACTCGCCTACCTAAGGCTGAGCGTGAGGAATGGCTTAAGGCCTGCCAAGAAGAGCTTGAAGCGCTCAAACGGCGTGGTACTTTTGAACTCATGGATCGTCCAGCAGACAGAAAAGTCATTAAGAACCGCTGGGTCTTCGACGTCAAATCTGACGGTCGTAAGAAGGCACGCCTTGTTGTCAAAGGGTTCTCACAAATTGAAGGTCTTGATTATGACCAAGTCTTCTCTCCTGTAGTACGGTTTGAGACTGTTAGACTGTTGCTTGCCTTGACTGCGCTGAACAACTGGTATCTCACTGGACTCGATGTTCGAAATGCCTATCTATATGGCGTCTTACATGAGACTATCTACATGGAACAGCCTGAAGGTTTTCGAATCAAAGGCAAAGAGGATAAAGTCCTCTTACTGCGCAAAGCTCTGTATGGACTAAAACAAGCAGGTCTTGTCTGGTGGCGAACACTGGACTCATACATGAAAACACTCGGCTTCAAACGCTTGAGCTCTGATGCAGGTATCTTTGTCCGTCGAGGTAAAAATGACTCTCTAGTCATCGCCATCATCTACGTTGATGACGCACTCTTCGCTGGACCTGACAAGAAACTCGTAGCTTCTCTAAAAGAGAAATTCATGTCACACTGGGAATGCAGAGATCTTGGTGAAGCCAAAGAATTCCTTCGCATGCGGATTACTCGTTGTGGCAAAAAGATCTATATTGATCAATGCGCCTACCTTGACAAAGTCCTTAAGCGTTGCGGTATGGAAAATGCTAAAATGGCTGATACACCACTTCCTGCAGGGTTCCAACCCGAACCTACCAAAGGCCAGGCGAATTCCGCTCTTCGTAGCAAGTTCCAAATGGTTATTGGTTCCCTTCTCTACCTTATGTTGGGCACACGTCCCGACATCTCCTTCGCTGTTACCAAGCTTGCACAACATGCAGCTAACCCATCTCAAGAGCACCTTAGCAAGGCACTCTATATTTGCCGCTACCTCCTAGGTACTAAATCATATGCACTTTGCTATGATGGTGAATCGGGTATTGGTCTCAGTGCTTGGACTGATTCGGATTGGGCTTCCGATCCTTATACTCGCCGGTCTCAGACTGGATATTTTATGAAGCTTGCCAATGGCATCTTCTCTTGGACCAGCCATGCGCAGAAAACAATCGCTCACTCGTCTACAGAGGCTGAGTATATGGCATTGTCTGATTGCAGCCGCCAAGTGGTTTGGGTCCATAATCTACTTGAGGAATTAGGCTATAAGCTTGACGCTATTCCTATTGCTGGAGACAATCAAGGATCCATTTTCATGGCATCAAATCCTGTCACTAGCAAACACTCGAAACACATTGACATCCGATATCATTATATCCGTGAAGTTGTCAAAGGTGGTCTTGTGCAAGTATTCTTCGTAGATGGCAGTAACAACCCCGCAGATCTCCTCACAAAGAATCTTGGGCGTATCAAATTTGAGCTATTCCGCTCAATGCTTGGACTTGAGTTTTACTCGTCCACCAATCCTTAGGCTGTCTGCCCTGCCTGACGCCTACCACTATTGCTTCGAGCAAAGTACTTTACTGTGCTGCTCAGCAAGGGGGAGTGTTGAACGCGGCTATGCTGTTCACACGTCACTGATACGGTCATGTGTTATCCTAGTCTATGCTTAGTGTACACTGACATCATATACCATATGCGGATTCCTCAGTACTTCCTTATGTAATACTGTCATACATTTATGTATATAAGTAGCTATGTCCTGTACTGGAATCCAACTCGCTTCTCTCTCATCTTTATTGCCTCACTGAGACTATAAGCTATACTACCCAGGTATGGTGCTAGAGAGTGTCACCACTATGCACCCCTTGCCTGCTCAACAACAAACATACTACAACTGTTACGATGCAACAACTAACAAACACAGTTTACACAATACATTTCATTACTATACGATACTTGGTGTTACTTGTACTTAGTGCATAGTTTCCCCCGCTCTTGGCTCCGAAATGGTGGCCTGCGGCGGTTCAATCAACCCTCTCTCTCTCAGTCTCCGGAACATTGGCTAACATTGGCTTATAACACCCTCGTCGAGTAGGTCTTCATATTCATTCTCTGTGAGACCAAGTTCTGCAGTAAGCACCTCCTTCGTGTGCTGGCCTGGATTGAGGAGGCATGACCCAGCCTCCCTACTGCTAGATGTGCTTTTCTGCGCTGCCTCTTCCGGCGTTAATACGGGGACGCAACACGCATCAGTTGCTTGAGAGTATGACGATCAAAAAATCAGTATGTGCTGAAAAGATTGACTTTAGTGTGTCCCACCAAAAAAAATATCTGCCCAATCGTTCCTAGTTCGCAGGGAAAATCCACTCATTAGAAACTGTTTGAGTTTAGGCCATGATTTCCGATCTGCACGTGCGACAACTGCAGAAAACTCTCGCCATTCTTCTGAAAGCACAAAATGTTCTGGCAATGCTTCGAGGAACTTTTCGATGAAAATTTTGAAGAAATGTGGTTCTATGCAGGCCAGCGTCATTAGACCGCCATCCCTGCATAAATATATGTCGTAAAACGGTGCTCCACCGTCGAGCAGATTTGCGCCTCGCTCAGCTGCAAACCTTCCAGTCGAAGGATTGAGACGATGGATCAAAGGAGAAGTAGATACATAGCGTGTGCCAGTGACCTATTAGGCATATGATTAGTCGAAGACGTCCTGTTCGTTTGAGATAATGATAATAACCATGTCCACATCCACTACTTGACCTTGATTGCTTTGATTGCGTTCCAGTAATGCAAGTAGAATTTTGGTAGCTAAATACATCCCCCCTCCTGCAAAGTCAGCAAGGAGATTGAGGGGGAAACTTGGTTTGTCTACGGAACCCGGAAGCATCTTGAAGGTACATTAGTACCCATTGAACCGAACATACTAACGCGTAAGTACAGAAAGGACACCACTCAATGCAAGGTAGTTGAGATCATGACCTAAAGGAACCATCGAGACTGAGATGAGTTGAATGACGGCTCATTATAATCTCTTACCAGCCATATCTTTGTATGGACCTGTAGAGTCGTTCATAAGTTGTTAAGAACAAGCATTGAAACCAATTCTTACCAGTCCTTGGGAAACTGTTCAACATTCCAGGAAGCATTAATATCCAACGGGTCACGAAAAAAAATGGCTTGTAATATACCCTACTATTCTGGCATACACCAGTCGTCGATTAATCCCAGAATCTCCTAGAAAGACGTCAGGTCCTAATCCCAGACGTTCCATTACACCAGGCCGGAATGGATCGATCAGAACATCTGAAGACGCAACTAATCTCTTCAAAAGTTCCCTTCCGCTGGGAATTTTCGAGTTGATAGCGATTGAACGTTTTCCTCGACAAAGAACATCCAGTGTACTAGCCGAGGGACGATTGACACGGATCACAGATGCACCGTTGTCAGACAGTACAAGTCCAGCGAAAGGGGCAGGCGCCAAACCAGCAAACTGGAAGATCTGGTATAGGGAAGCGCGTGTAGTCCGTTCGCTTCGAAACGTACCTCGATCACCTTCTTTCCCTTCAATGCCATCATCAAAGATGGTGGTCGTGGTTGAAGTTGAGCTCGAGTTGATAGTGAGAACAAGGCTTTCACGATCTCATGACCATTGCCATTGAATAGGAAATCTACAACGCTGCGTGCTACATAGGCTACACAATCATAATTTGGATCTAGAACCTTCTATCGCACCGTCCTGCACCAGCCTTCGATATTCACTATTCGTAAGTCCAAGCTCTTCGAGAATCTCCTCAGTATGTTGTCCAGGCGGAAGTTCAATTGTATCTGAATCGATGACCATTGGGGTTGAGTTCTGTTTCTTACTCAGAATTCTGGGGTGAGGGAGTGGTACAGATTGTTGCCCAAATTCCTCTACCTTACTTGATTCTTTAGGAGTAAGCATCGGTATTGCACATGCGTCAGTGTCTATGACAGAAACGTTCAGTAGATATCAATCTAAAGCACAAAATTACAACTCATGAACACTGTGGCCCATTCATCACGAGTCTTTGTTTTGAAACCGAGTTCCAAGAAATTTTTGAGTTTGGGCCAAGCATCACGATCAAATTGGATGAAAGGATCGGGGTTCCATCTGTATCGTTGCTTGAAATCATTGGGAAGGGCCTTGACGAAGTGCTCGATGAAAATCTTGAAGAACTGGGGCTCCAAGCACCCCACCGACATGCAGGCGCCGTCTTTACACGGATAAATGTTATAGAACGGCGCACCACCATCAAGAAGATTGTCACCGCGGTCCCCAGCGAATGTGCCGGTAGATGGGTTGAGGGTGTGAATGAGAGGGAAAGACGAAACGTATCGGGCACCAGACACCTATGTAGATTACTAGAAGACCACAACCAGGATGTATGAAGTTCGACACACCATATCCACATCAACAACTTGCCCACAGCCACTTGAAATGCGTTCGAAGAGTGCTAATATGATTCCAAGAGCGCAGATCGAACCTCCACCGGCAAAGTCAGCAAGAAGATTCAGAGGGAATGTAGGGCGATCGTGACTGCCTGGAAGCATCTTTCGAAAAATGAAGATCAGAAAGAAGCAATTGCTTGAATCCTTACTTACGGACAATATCCCACTCAGAGCAAGATAGTTGATATCGTGTCCTGACTGTGCTTTAATTTTCAAAAAGAACATCCTGAAAACTGTGCACACCGGCCATGTTCTTATGATGTCCTGCTTAACTAAATGAACATGCTCAGAATTGGGATTCGTTGAATACATACCGGTTTTCGGAAACCTGTAGATTCTTTGAATATACGACCAGCCTGGAAATTTCTCGGGACGTACCCAATTATTCTTGCATATATGAGCTTCTCATTGAGACCTACCTTGCCACTTGCACCCAAAAATATGTCTGGTCCAAGTCCTAGGCGTTCCATCACACCTGGACGGAAGGGGTCAATAAGGACATCAGAGGATGTGATCAATTTCTTCAAAACATCGAGACCACTGTGCGTTTTGGGATTGATAGCTAGCGACCGTTTGTTTCTACATAATATATCTGGAGAAGAGGACGAGAATGGTTTGTCAATTCGAATGACAGTTGCCCCGTTGTCTGCTAATATAAGGCCTGCAAAAGGACCTGGGGCAAGACCGGCAAACTAGAGAGCAGATAGTTGAATGGAAAAGGCTCGCCGTCAGAGCGTAAAAATGATACCTCGACCACTTTGATTCCCTTCAAGGCCATGTTGGTGAAGAGAAACCGGCAATTTATAACCAGCCGCCAGCGTCTGAAATAATTCTATGGGCGTCAATTTGTTCAATTCGACCATCCTGAGGCATCTTGACGCTGCCTACACATATAGCGGAAGTGGAAGGGCCTTCTGCTAGTTGATTCTATCTATGTAACACAAGGTATGTTTCCTTGTGTTTTTTGAGGTCATGTCCTATGCTGAGAAGCTTGCAGCTGGTTTTGTTGTCAAATGTCGACCCCTTCTTCGTTTAAACCGAGCACGTCGAAAAACAGTATGTCCACTTCTAATGGTCCAGTCGGTGGGCGCACAGGAATTCCTACTCTGCGTTCTCTGAGGACTCTCTTTGCCCCCACTTCATCCCAGGCGAAGTCTGTACAGGTATCTCCCTCAAGACCTTCCCTGAACTTGCCCGCTTCAAGGCCCTCACTCAATATCATGCCCTCAAGATCTTCGCTGAACATACATAGTGGCGGAAGTGATACTAGTCAGTCAACGTCCCCGCTGGACGCTGTCCGTCGGTCTATGACGCTAGGAAAGAAGGCAGGGAGTAGGAGTGTGAGTCGGGACAGTGGGGATCTCACAAAGAAACAGCAAGAAGTGGACAAGTCCGCACCAGTGATGGATATTCGTCCAAGTATATTTGCTTTGCCTTGCATTAAAATCAAATACCAACGTATTGTACTCTAGGTTCTCCTGAAACGATCGATGGTGGAGGAGTCGATTTATCTACAATCGTAGAAGCTGATACATCTGGAATGTCAGGAATATCACTGGCTGAGTCGTTGTCCAAACATCTGCCGGCATTGCCCACTTTCGATTCTCCCCCACCCTCTGTTTCCCATTCACCGTCACCGTCACCATCCTTTTCACCTTCACCTTCACCGTCACCTCATCCACGTTCACCTTCTGCTTCTGCCTCGTCTCTACACCTACCTCGTTCCCCATCCTCAATTCAGGCTCAGGTACACAGTGCACTGCAGGTTGACCCTGCGTTAGCCGCATTTCTGAGCCCGAATAATCTTCCACCAGTAAGTCTTTCTCCAAGGGCAGGTTCTGCGCCACCTTCTCCTGAAGTCAATGGCTTTCCGTCGTCCCCAACAACCACGGGCCAGGCCTCTTCATCATCACTTCCCCAGCATGCTTCTACTCCTCATTCTAGCATGCGCATCAAAAATCCTAGCCATCTAGGACTTATGCGACCGGCATACATACGAAGCCCAAGCTCTGATGACTCTAGATCTTTTGCCGTATCCATATCGCTGCCAGGAAGCTCGGCGTCTGCCCCAAGACAGGAGACAAATATGACCGCATCTGCATCTGCATCTGTTGGTCGCAATACACTCTCTAGTGCTCGTACTAGAACAAGAAGTATGAGTGTTGATGAACAATCTTCGAGGTATGCTTCCGGAACTGGCCTCGTCACCAGCCGGAGGGACTCAGGTGTCCTCATCCGCAGGCAGAACTATAAATCTCACACCCGAAGTCTCAGTCAATTCGGGGATCACGACAAGACACAAAGTGAAGCTGGCGATGTACGACCTTCATCTCAACGAAACGTTCAGCAACGTCCGCCAATCACAGAATGGCTTGGTCCACGCACAGTCAAGGCGTTCAAAGCCGCTGGACTACTTGCCTCTCAATCTCATGATTCTCATTCAATTTCTTCACAACGGTCTCATCCGTACTTGGACACCACCTCTTCTCCTTCCTTATCTATACCCAGCAGCCCTGTCCGTGCTCGTTTGAGACCTGTTTCCTACGCATCCGACATTTCATACTCTCCCAACTCTCCCAATTCTCACAGCCCCAGCCCTCCTTATCCCTCAAATGTTCACACTCCACACCCTCGTTCAGCCTCCGTAGCCGCTTCCGCGATCTCCGCACGATCTGGAGGGTCCGTTCGGTCTGCGTCGATAAGGAGCGGAAGTGTTCGTAGCGCCTCGACAGCTCCCACAAGCCTCAGTACGAGTCTTGGTCCTTCTGCGCAAGCAGCGAGGGAATATCTTTTGCAAAGTCAGAATCAACAACAAAAATTCTCATCTTCATCCTCGACCCTGAACCTCCCTACTCTAACGTCATTCGCTTCATCTTCGTCAGTCAATGGTGCTCCACCTTCTGAGGTTCAATTGCTCAAAGATCAACACTCAATCGAGACGTCTGCTCTCCTCGCAGCACTATCTGATGCTCAACGAACTACCCGTGTCTTAAGGGTGGAAAATGCTGAACTTCGGGTAGCCCTCACATTGGCTGAGAACAAACAGGAAAATTGGGAACAGGAGAAGTTACAACTGAAGCTGCAGCTGGAAGAAGTGGAGGATCGATTGAAGGAAGCTCGGGGCCGAAAGCGGGAAGATTTGAAGTTCATAGAAGAAATAAAAGGCCTTCACAAGGCAAAGGCCGGAGTAGAATCGAAATTGGACGAGGCAGAGACACGGCTGATGCAAATGGAGGGAAAATTGTGTGTTTTGAATGAGATCAAAAACTCAAACTATAAACTTCGTCAGGCGTTGCATATCGCTCAGCGGGATAAGGCTAGGATCGAAGCGGAAGCGGAAATGAGAGCGGATGAAGCTCTGCGGAGGATCGAGCAACTAGAAGAGGCTCTGGCTGAGGCAAGCGGAGCCATCGACGCTACCCTTGGGATGGCGAAGATGACCGACGGAACGAAGCAGAGTGCGAATGGTGTATACCATAATCCTCTTACTACTAACATCAGTTTTCTCGATAGTCAGATCGAGTTTCGGAAAACAAACAAGACAAATTTACGGACATCTTCGGAGTCACCCCCACTGTCCTCCGCCTCATCATCAAGGCCGCCGTCAATATTCCCTCTTCCGCCCGACAATATGTCCTTGCTGATGCATGAGGAAGCGGAGGGTGTGACAAGAACGGGGGAGCAATCGGTGTCATCAGAGCTGGACGATCTGTCTTCTTTCGAAACAAATCGTGTGCAGGATAATAGAAAAATGAAAGTTCTACCAAGTCAAGAAAGTGAAGATGCAGAAAACTTTGAGCTTGATGCAAGCGAATCCAAGTGGCGCCAGTCGATGCAAACGCCCATGATGAAAGCACATCCTCACACCTCATTCTCAAAATTGATACCTGCCCGCCACAATGTCTATGATGCTCCTGCTTCTATTTCATGCTCTAGACTGGGATCGACAAGTTTCTCTGACTTGACCCACCCCCATTCATCCGATGAACATGACTCTTTGTATCCTGACCCTGATCCTTCTTCCTTTCGTGTTGAACATTCCAATTCCTCCGATCACTTTCTTTATTCTGAATACGAACCCGAAGATGAAGCTCTAGTCGGAAATACCACATTTTACGATGCTGGAGGTCCCGAAGAGGATAGTATCATCTCCGAAGATGAAGACCGTCTACTAGACTTGGATCCCGATCCTACCGTCCGTGCTAATTTTCGCCTAAACTCTCGCTTGCGTGTCACTTCTTCCCGCTCTTCATTCGACTCGCACCATTCACCGCTCAGATTGGAGACAACACAAGCTAGAGCTATCACAGAACAGGGGAATGAGGATGATGGTGCCACAACAAGTTTTGAAGGCACGGGGACTCCAGGGAGTCCCGGGAGCTTGTTGTGGATGCATCCGTTAGACGAACGTCATCTGGGTGACTTGAATGGGAGTGTTGATAGTTTGAGACTGGATGCGTGAGCTCGAAACCGATATGAGGCACGTAGTTGGATGCGTGATCTTCTTTTCTTTCTTTCTTCTTGTGTTCTGGGTTTGGATTGGTACATACCTCGGCGCATCCCGTTTCGCTTGTCCTTCTCCTTGTAAATTCATCTTTTACCTCTACATCTGGATGTACATATAATTCATTTTTTGTTTTACTCGGATTTTGCTCAGGCTTCCGTATAGTATATTTTCCTTACTCTGGCTCAGGTTCTTCCTTTGCCGCATTTACTGGCCAATATTTCTCGACCTGTTGGATTAATTGTTTTGGATATTGTAGCTTTTAGAATCGTACATATACCTCCTTTCTCATTGCACTCTCACTCGTCATCTTTTTTTGCTGTTCCTTGCCAGATGCAGTTATTGTTATCGTTTTCGCTCTATCTGGGAAATTTCCTGTGCCAATAATACACATGTTCACGACGTTGAGGTTTCTATAGCTTTATATTGCCGAAGAGATTGACAACTTCATGTGGATTTTGGGAAAGACGATCGCCAATCCTTGAAATTGACGGGGCGCATTCGCAATCTTCTCTGACCGACATGCACCTAAGGAAGAGCATGATATATGTATATGATAGTATTTACACATTCAAGTGAAGTACATGCGCTTTGGAAAGACCAGGCGGAGCAGAACACCTGAAATCAAGCAGCTACGAGCCACGGGGAAGAGGGCAAATTAAGCATCTAGAGTGCCGTGGCTGAAAAGAACTTGAGACAAACACAAAAGGTAATTAACTGAATAAATAAATGGACAGCAACCTTGGACAGAGATCGTGCAAAAGACGTCTGAAATGGAGTTTCAGCAAAAAAAAAAATGGATATATCTTTACAATGTCAGAGGAAAATAGTGTCAGCATGAAACTACCAACGAAATAGATTGGTGGAGAAAGGTAGTGAAAAGGTGGTATGATAGACACCATCGATGCCAGATCTTTAACAAACAAACCAGCGAATAAACGGGATGAAGAATGTGGTATGTGTGTGGAGGTGTGATGATATCACGGTGTACGGCTCTAGGGGACAAGTGCAATCGCTTTAATCGAAAGAGTGACCAGAATGATCCGAACCAGGAGGCAGAGGGAAGGAATTCGTGACGTCTTCCTCCGCATCCTCGTCTTCAGAATTGTATTCAGCAGACGTATAAATAGAGTCGGCAGCATCTGAAGCAAGAGAAGGTTCCGCTACCTTCAGTCTTGCTTGCACTTCTTCAGGTGTGGTATCTAGAGCGGCAATAAGGGACTGAATGGCACGGTCATTGGAAGAGATTGACGACACAGATCCAATGACTTGATGATTGAAGGTCGGACGAGTAGGGGTTTTATCCAAATTTTCGCTATCGTCAACGAAAGGATTGCTGACTGGTATCGGCGGAAGAGGTGTAATTTCACGTGCTCTACCCTTGCCCTTATAATCTTTGGCAATAGGGACTTCGCTAGAGCTAGAACCGAAGAACGGGTTGTGCTGACTCTTCCTCCGTTCCATGGGATGTTCAAATGGATTTTCTGAATCCAGAGGGTCAATGACTTCAGCTATGTGTCCCTCAAGGTTCACCACCTCTGCAGATTCCCAACGATGAGGCTCCGAATTAGTAAGTGCGGGAGTTGGTCTAGCAATTTCTACTGTAGGAGACATGGCACCAGACATACGCTTCGACGGAGCAGAAAGGAAGGAAGCTCCACCGATAGTATCTCCGTCCCAAGAGACGGCGGCTGAATCAGCTCTGTGTCTGAACGGAGGCACTGGGGGCTCATCCGCAGAAGCAAGTTCTTTCGCAAGATTCGGATGATACTGAGAGAATGGATGAGAACCGAAGTCAAAGGCAGGCAATTCTTCAGTCTTCGATGTATATGCGGTGCGAATGCTGGGCGTTGACTTTTTGAACATAGTAAGTTTCTCCATTGGAGCAATCTCCGCGGTTTCCGTTTTCTTGTCCATTCCCTCCCATTTATCATCGTCGTCACCAAGTTTATTCCAATTAGGCTGGAGCCCTGGACCGGCGCGAGTATTGGGTCTGCGCTTTTTCGTTGGGTCACTGCGCTTATATAGCCATATAGCCAAAAGCACGAGAGCAAGAACTCCGACCAGAGTGCCAACACATGCTCCAATAACTGTACTCATAGAAATGGAGGAGCTACTGGATGCGGATGATGAGGATGATGATACAGAGGCTGTCGACCTGAAGGAGCTTGAGGAAGATGTAGAGGAGATAGTAGACACCCCCGCAACGCCAGTTGCTAACCCTTGTAAACTCGGAGTTCCATTACTCGCTGTATTTTGAGCTTCTGCAAGGACAGTTGCAGTTGTCGCTCCCGCACCAGCTGTCAACGCCCCGGTTATACCAGAGACAGTTGGAGAAGCAAAGATATCACTCCGTCTATGCTGGCGGATGAGAGAATGGTGGACCATAAGGTTTAGAAAGGGAATAGAGAAAAGACAGGAAGTGGAAGAGAAACAAGGAGAGTGCTGGCCCTAATCCGGGGCGAATATAATTTCCTATAAGGATAATTTATGAGAAATTTTCGATCAGATTATTCGTGAAAGCTCACAGCAAAAAATTAACTCGACGTCCACGAATACATCCAGATGTTGCAACTGAGAGAGTGAGAGAGCGGCGTCTGAAGGATGAAACGGATTAGTATGATGTTTTTGCCGTGCCGATATTCACACGGAAAAATCTGATCCGCAAATGCGGGCTTTTTTGTTATCTCGGCGTAGGTTTTCCCTCGCCCAAGATCCCCTAAGATATACATACTCCGAGCTTGCAACGAAAGACTACAACAACTCAGATCAAGACCTAAGTCAGACTGCCAGTAACTTCTTACGGTCTCTACCAAGTTTCGACTCTTTCGTACGGGCGCGTTTTGAGATCATGATCAAACTCAGGTCGTTGCCTCACTACCAAACAATCGTTGCCGATATTTCTCCATATCGTCAGAAACGTAATTTCTGCTCCCCAGCCAGCCCCAGCCCACCTCCCAACCGGGGTTCTGATTGAATAAATTCATTATAACCGGGAGAGCCTACCGACTCAAACAAGCTTCGGATTTCCATTTCAAAAAATGCTAAGCAGAGGTGCAGAATTAGTTATTTAACTCAATACTAAAATCATAAAAAGACGTCGACCTCCAATTCCATGGGATCGGATAAAGGACGGCAGACCAGAACTGGCCAGAACACAACCAGAAATGAATCTCATGAAATACCTTATCAATACTCAACCTCGGCACATCCGAGAATTTTCTTTGCGCGCTGCGCCAACTCGTACATAGTAAGTACGCCCATACTAAATGTCGATGGGACTTGCGCGCTAGCGTTGGCTAGAAACTCGCAAGGGAGGGTTCAGGTCTATATGTATATTTTTTCAAAGTAAGTGGCCTTGTTGCAGCTTATTGCCTCGTTGCACGTTGATGAACTCACAAAGGACCCAGAGAGAACATGAGAGAACCCACAGGGACAGTGAGGGACAAACACGTCATCCCTGATTATGTACCTGCGGTTTTTTCTAATTCCTGATAAACAACAAGGCTACAGAAGGCTTCTCGTACCTACTGAGATGTGTGCGACCTTTCCCAAAACAGGCTTTCTTGTTCTTGTTACCTCTGGCTGTCTAGGACGCTTTAATACGCCACTTTGTCATCTGCCTATTACATTGGGGAGTAATCGAGAACTATGGAAATTCAAACTGGAGATGTATTAAACCCAATACATGAACGCATACACTAGTGTACATTCAGTTTCTTGATTTCAAACGCTGTCCTCAGGCTTTCCTTCTCTTTTATTCTTCTTGCTGAGGACCCTTGCTGAATCTTTCCGATGTCAACCGTACATGGACTGCTTGGTCTCTGTCTGGGCGAGACTTATGTGACTTCAGACTATACTGATGGATGCAGGCACTACCTACCATAATTTCTTCGATCCTTCCCATATGAACACATCTTCTACACCCCAGGCAAACATAACATTTGTCTTTGTTGGCATTGGCAACTATTCGTGAGTTGATTCACACTGTTCATCAAAGGAACCCTCAAAAACCGAAAACGCATCCGCTTACAGGATTACACAAAGTAAGACTATCTTTAGCACCAACAGGTATCAATCTGAACGTCGAATTCACAGGTTCTCTTGAATCACCTTGCACCCCGTTAGATGGTGGTTTCGACAGTGGGCTCGTGCATACCGAGAACTCGAGTACCACGGCACGAGCAACATTGACGCTAGGAACTGTCGGCGAAAGTTAATATTTCTCGTTTGAGCTTGGTATCTTGATATTGAACTTGTCTATACCGAATAACAGTTTGGTTTTTCTCTCAACAGTCGGACCCACATTGGCGTTGTAATTCAAGTAAGGTTTTCATTCTTTTTTTTCCGTATTGGACTTTTATCCTTACATCTTTCCTATAACAGGTATAGTCGGCGCTCTCAATCCTCCTGTCACTGGAAATCTGACATTCGCCAGTTTTTTTGCAAACACAAACGCAACAGGTCCTACAACAAGTCGTTCAGCTACGGCTGCAACCTTGAACCCAAGTACAGTGGTGCCAAGGACCAGTTCTTTGTCAGAGACTCATTCTGCAATTGCAATGGCATCTACCGCCTCTACCAGTTATTCTCCAGCTATGACTGGGCACTCTGTCACTCCAGGTGCTATAGTTGGAGGAGCGCTGGGAGGGGCAATGGTTGTGATTGTAGCCCTTCTAGTTGTCCTGTTTTCTCTACGAGAAAGAGAAGCACGTCGTAGAACTTCTGTATGACGACGTTCAATTCTCGCTCAGGATTTGGAAAAGAATTTCAAATTCGACTCGCTGGCACGCCATATAGATGACGGCACACGGAGGAAATCCGTTCCTCAATTAGGCCATCCAGAACTGCTCACTCGAATGAATCTTCTTGATTATGACCCTTGTACGAATGTGGCAAACTTCCCTGCATTTTCAAAAGTACTTCAGCGGCCGAAGTTGTCTTTTACAGAATTTATAGCTCCCGCTTCCAGGAATCTCTCGGGATCAGAATCCAATGTAGAAGATCCCACAGAAGCATCTCGTCAAAGAGATACAAGTAACAGCCTTCCTTCTAACACGAAGCCCGTATTCATCTTGAAATTAGCCATAGAGAATTCTCCCTTGATTATCAACAGAAATGTCGGTGAAATTAGGGCACAACGCCTCATTGAACATGTATGCATTGAAGCTGAGCGGGCCATTGCTGAAATTCGTCGTGCTCAAACGAATGAAAACGCTGTGATTCTCGATGCGAGCAGCGGGGAAAACGCAAACGACGACGGCAATGCACACGTTCTTTTTTCGGAAACCCCTCCCCCTCCATATCAACTTTCTGACACACTCAAGCGGAATGTATGATCGTTCATGAGTGCATGAGTCCTCAACCTTGTACTGAATATAATATTGTAATAGATGTAATTAAATAGCGCCGGTTTAAGCGCCAGCCTAACTCGTGTCAATATGAACAAATTTCGTTCGTTCCCGACTTGCACCACTAAAATCAACATTTCCATAACATCAGCATAAAATGGCCAAGAAAAAGAGCAAGCAGGTAAGTTTGTGGTCAAGAGTGATGGTCTCATCCTCATATTTTGCATAGATCATCCGACCATGGTGCTGGTACTGTGAGCGTGAATTCGAGGATGAAAAAGGTTATTCAGCCGTTGCCTTTCTTCAAACCGGATTCTTATCTCCTATTCATCCATAGTTCTTATGCAGCATCAGAAAGCAAAGCACTTCAAGTGCAACATGTGTCCACGAAGGCTCAACACTGCTGGAGGTTTGGCTGTTCACATCCAACAGGTTCACAAACTGGAACCGGAGAAGTAAGTTTTTCTTTACTGCCATCCGTCACTCTTACTTACGACATCTTTCAGCTTGCCACGTATTGAGAATGCTCTTCCTGGCCGCGATGGCTATGAGGTCGAAATTTTTGGAATGGAGGGTATACCAGCACCCGACGTCGCCGACTATAAGCGGCGAAAAGAAATCGAGTTGGGTCTTGCAGCTGGGTCGATCTCTCAACCCCCTGCAAAACGTCCCAAAACTGAAAATCGGCCTTTGTCTGAGGATGAGCTCAAAGCAGCCTTGGAAGCACATAGAGCGTTGATGGGAGGTGCTAATGATAATGCTCCTCCCGCAGCCAGCGATCAGAGCGCTGGCGGAGTCTACGGCGCTCCTCCACAAGCTTATGTTGCACCTCCAGCACCGTCTGGGGCGATGCCGGGACCACCTCCACCAGGGATGATGCCCCCCGGTCCCCCTTCGTTCTTCCCACCTCTTCCGGGGATGGTTCCTGGTCAGCCACCATTTCCTCCGTTTCCAGGTATGCCTGGATTTCCTCCAGGGTGAGTACCTGTTTTTTACTAGGTTATTACGATCTCATAGGTATACATTCCACTTGAAGCCCGCCTCCCCCTGGATTTCCAATGCCCCCTGGATTTCTTCCTCCTCCGGGTATGATGCCGCCTGGTGGGTTTCCTTCACTACCGCCAGGAATGCTTCCTCCCGGAGCACCTGGGATTCCTGGCCGTCCCCTTATGCCACCTCCGCCGACCTTTGTTCCTCAACAGCAAGGTTCAGCGTCACCTCAGCCTCTTAGAGACACTCTGGCAACACCTCCGATAAACGGGTCTTTTGCAACACCTCCGCCACCTTCGTCGTCGGCCACTCCCATACCTCCGCCCTTCGCTGAGCAGTCTTCTCATCCTACTTTACCAAACCCTTCACTCAAACAAACTAATCCTTCCTTCAAAAAGCCGACGGAACTCAAATATCAAGATGCAAATTTCTCTCCTGCAAGTATCTGTTCTTGGATGAGATCATCTTTCTGTTGCTAATCGTAATTCCACAGGAGGAAATTCGTGCTTATTCACTGAAGTACCGGTTTAAATTATCATCCGTAGATCCGGCTTCCTCTCAAGGCGAGGAATTTAGAGGAAAGAAACGAGCTAGAGCAGAGGATTTCCTCTAAAGGAAACTTCTTGCGCTCGAGGACGATGTGATTACATCCACGCCGTTGTGGCAGAGACTTGTCAACAGTCCGTCCCTACCCTTTTCTTCGATCCTGCCTCACCTCCTGTTGTTACGCTTATTCTCATTTATCTGCTTCATCGGTAAAGGCATGGAAATAACTTACATTAGCGGTACGACTTTTTCCTTTGTCCCCTACGAGTCTCGAGGTAAGCCTTACATAATTTCGTGTATCGTGTACTTCTACGGTCGGTGCTTCCCTCCCTCCTTAAATTCGAATATGAGGTTCGTGCTTGAATGTTAGGCTTTTGATTACCATAGGTATCATGCGATGCTTCATCTAAACTTTCGCAATGCTCCCAGTGTTCGTGTTAAGTTTGACTCCCAGTCATCTGTTGCGGCTGATGAATCATTCTAGGCAATAGCCTGAGTTGTAGAGGCTCACTGTTTAGACGGTGTTGGGTATCGACATTCGCAAGTATGTATCTACGTAGTCTTTTCCGTGGAATAGCTGATGCGTCAGTATCTCTGCTTTGTCCCTCATGTGTATACGTGTATAATAATACCACCAATGTACTGTATATACGTAAACCTCTATCTATGTGACCTGCCGCGGAGACCTAGAGATGCTGCTGTTGATCCAGGGACGTTAGTTCCCCAACCAAACCATCTGAGAACAACGTTCTTGGCGAAAATTTCTCCAAATCCTAACATGACTCCATTCACAAATGGTAAGAGCAAGTTAATTGCTAGGGCCGAGGCAAACGATTTAACGCGGGTGGAAGTGGAAAGAGTGTTATCAAAAACGGAGAGTGTAGCGGAAGTGGGTGCAGTGGGAGGAGATTGAGAGGGAGGTACTCTAGTTTCCTCGTGGCCTGAATCTTCCGGAAAGGACATGGAAGGAAGTGATGAAGTGACTTCTGAAGGGAGATGTTCCCATTTTTGAGAGTCTTCACTGGTCAACTGTCGTGAATGTGAGGTCTGGATAGGCAATTATCAGGATTAAGGAAATGTGTAAATGAAAAAAAAAACTCACAGCTTTAGGTGTCTCTCCGGTAACAAAATCCCGAGCGTCAGTGGAACTAGGTGAATCAGACATTTCCAGTGGAGCTGGAGAGTTCTGCTGTACAGGCAACGGTGGCGGCGGTGGAACACCTGCGAACTTTTCCGCCTCTCTCAAAGCCTCCCATTTAGCCCGCTCCCTTTCCGCTTTCTCTCGAGCCTCAGCAGACTGTAACCTCCAAGTTTTGACTTGTTCTTCGTATTCGTTCTTCCACGCGTCTTCAGAAGTAATTTCGGAGTTTTCCAGAGCCTCAGCTGGAGTTGGATTAAGCTCTGTCCTGAGAGAACTGGAAGTTGGCGCAGGAACAATTTTCGATTGTCGACGGGATGGGGGAGGTGTGAACGACTCCGTCAGAGCAGCCTGGTATTACGATAAATCAGTATAAGTGTGCGAAGCACCTTGAGAACGAACCTCAAGTAGAGATTCGTTTGCCTGCATTGGCCGGTGGTACGTTGGAATAATTAGTAGCGTGAGGTTATAAGCATCTGATGGCGTGATTGAGTACAGTGTTCGGACGTCCGCCCGTTCAAGTTTAATTATTATTCTAATTCAAAATCCATTCCCGAATCCTTTTGGCTTACATTCTTGCGTACAGGAAAGTAAAGTAAACGGAAAAACGTCACACCGTACAGGCCTTGATTACGTGGTAGCAACAGAGGTGTGCGTAGATGTAGAATCAAATACTAAGTGGTAGGGGGCGCATACAACGGATACGGATACATGGACTGTGCAGGTGTGCCGGTTCTAGTATGAGCAGGAGGTACTTCGCGAATATCACCCTTGGAAATCACAGAAGATGCAACTGCGACCTGAGCTAAAGGTTCATGAATGGGGCGGCCATACTGAGGTGCAACAGGTTGATACGGCGTATAACCAGTAATGCTCTGTGCCAAAGCGGTCATGGTGTCAATTCCCAGATGGCGCGGGGGCTCGGTGAGGGGAGAAGTTGTTGTTGTTGTTGTCGTAGAAGTAGACGGAGCGGAGGGGTTTACGACGGAGTAAACGATCGACCTCCCAGTGCGTGCAGATTGTTGTGTGTCTGAACGAGGGGGCGGGGGAGGAATGAGCTCGGCAAAATATGTAGGACCGGATTCAATCTGAGATTCTGGAACAGGAACAGTGGGTAGAATCAAAGGCTGAATTGCATCCTTAGTAGGTTCTTTCGTAATCACCGAAGGTTGAGCCTCAATCATTTGCACCACCTGTCCTAAAACTGGCGACGGCGACGATCCAGCATCCAAATCCAAAGGCTCTGCGTTTTGACCAGGTGGAAACGCATGTCGGTTATACCACGATAGAACTTTTCTGTGAGGAGGTCGAGAACGTGCACGACGTGGGGACTGTCCTGGGTAATAGTCCACTGTGACACGAGAGTCTGCCACCCAAGGTAGCTCATTTATGTGTTGAAAGAAATGGGCTATGCGCGAAACGTATGAGTTCAACGAGCCTTCAGATGTGCTCGATGCGGATGAACCCATTTTAGCGTAATCTGGGGCTAGCTGAGGTTCGACAAGGATAGGACTGACATAGTGACCTGGAATAGGCACTGGCATGGGCATTGACTGATGGTCTATAGCAGTTGTACCATCGTCCGGAAATTCTTGGGTACCATGCATGGTCTCACTGGAAGGTGAGAATTGGGATTCCGAAGAAGGGGAACGAGAAGATTCGGAATGAGGATGCTGTTCTTCGATGTCTGCAGGACCCCGCGCTGGTAAGTACGTATTGTCCGCTCCATACGGCGTCCCTGTATAAGCAGCCTCTGGATCTGATTGCTGTCTGTTATCATTCCAAGTTGGTTTCAAAACTCGCTTGAGCCCCACTACGAAGCCGCCCACAAAGTTCTTTTCTTTCCTCATTTCATTACGCTGTTGCTCAGAGCGTATAGCCTCTTGTATACTCTCGCCTCCAGCCCCAAGTATAGGTGCATCTGGATCAAGATTGAACGTGGAATTATCCTGGTGCAAGTTTTCCGCAGTATGAAGTTGGGCCTCGTCTCGAATTTCATTAGGATCATGAGTGGAGTTTTGGTGAAGACGGTGAGAACGCGCGGAGCGGTGAGTTCTGTGGGTTCTGGGGGACATCATCCTGGGTGAACCAATGTTGAGTCCGGTGGGCGAATCATATCGATTGGGGTTGTTCATTATAGCGTAGAATAATTCAAAAAAGCATCAAATCTCATAGTCTGCAGCGCAGTATCGTGGAAAGGATATCGGAGAAGAATTAGGAAGAATGATGCTGCAGTCCTCATGTTTAGACCAAAGCTGTGGCCAATCAAGGATAAATAGGATATCCAAACAGCGCCGACAAGCGGCAGGGCCCGCTACCCGGCCAACGGTAAGGATGACACTTGTAAGTGCATTAAAATTCTCCTGCGAGAGCCGCTCAGAACTCCGTTCCTCGCTCTTCTCGCAGGAGGAGGAGGACTAGAATAATTCGTCAATTACAGAGACTTGTAAAGGTCATAGGATTAAATGTATAAAGTCGAAGAAATGCCTGTCGGAAAGTCAAACAGTGACTAACTCACTAGGCTCCACTGTTGTGGACCACACCTTGCTTGGTAAATATTGTAGATCTAAAATGCAGCCCGCACAGCGCATGCCGCGAGTGGGTACAGGGCCTCCATATGTTCTGAATCTCATGTAGATGGAGAATGGGCGAGTTGTTGTGGAACCTTCAAAATAAAACAAGTTCAAAGTGTGCCTGCACATCAAAAATGTTCAATTCCGGGGTAGAATAGACCTTGCAAGCAAGGTGATGGCCCTGGGCCGTCCATCCTTGAGTCAAAACACTTCTTACAGTATGATACACTACGCCTGAGAAGCTATGTATCTAAAGTTTGGCTTTCACCTGATCACCCTTGTTTTCGAAATTCTCCACAATCTTGCAAGCAAAGAGTCAGCAATGCTTGCGTAAAACTTTGAAGTAATCAAGCAAATTCACCTGTTGCAAGGCTTCTGAAGTAGAACTGGGATGTGTAGCACGTTCATCTACGGGCCATGCTCAGACACAATACTGATTTCCTTGATCACGCTTACCAAAGGTCGTAATTTCTTTCCATTTTTCGATGACATCCTCAGGTGTATATGGCTTCACTGTTGGGAACCCATAACCACCACTGCGCTGCCAACGAGATTGAGCGACCCAGCCTCCGGAAAGTTCGAACAGACACCCTGAAACATCATCATTATCTGCCAGCAGAGATTAATGGTTATCTCTTCAAGTTTCAATGTGCAGGACAACAAACCTGCACTCGTCAGATACCCAACCAGAGGGGCAATATGGTCAGGCTGTATGAGGGAATGCATTGTGGGTAAGCCAATGAATAAAGGAATATCATTACGAACGGTGAACGCTTTTAACATTTCTTCTGGCCTGGTCAATAATGGTCAGCACTATAGTGCTGAGGGATCTAGTCAGTGACTGATACATACCACACGGTCTCGGTCATTGCTGTCCCAGCTGTCGGGGCAATCACATTGGCAAGAATGTTATACTTCTGGCCTTCGATAGCAAGAGTTCTTGTGAGCCCAGTGATGCCCGCTTTAGCAGCCGCATACTTCGCCCATAAGTACAATTCAAAACTAAAAAGGTGACCTCGTACATTTGCTTGACCAAAGTTACCATCTGTAGAGTTGTGGATATAATGATCACCGAAGCGTCGAGCAAAGAGATGGAACATGACATACAGACACCAGTAGGAGAGCAAGTAGTGAGGATGCGACCGTACTTCTGCTTCTGGAACACTGGCCATACCGCTTTGGCACACTACGCCAAAATTCGCTATCATGCTCTGCATGTAGTATGTAATTTCAAATTTTACCTTATATGTTCCTCTATGAAGAAGTATGGATGATGAGAAAAGCGCTGATAGGTATTGCGGAAAGGACAACTATACCGCAAGTGAACAGCGAGAACTATATCCCATTCTTGTTCAGACATGGCCGTGAACGATTTGTCCCGTAAGATTCCGGCGTTAGCAACTAAGATGTGAACACCACCAAAGTTATCCAAGGCAGCTTTGACAATATTCTCCCCATCTTCGGCTGAACAAACAGCAGGGGTAGCTTTCCCGCCAGCTACCATATATGATAATCAATAACAAGAACTAGATCACTAGATGAAACATCACCTTTCACAATCTCATCCACCACCGACTTTGCGCCCTTCTCGCTGACATCATTGACAACGACATTAGCTCCGAGCTTGGAGTACATGAGGGCATAAACACGGCCAAGACCTGCGCCTGCCCCAGTCACAATTACCGTTTTACCATCAAAACGGACTTCGGGTGATGATTGAGGGTTAGATGGTGCTTTGAGAGCAGCTTCGCGGGTTTTCTGTGAAAAGAGGTTGATTCAGGAGTTGGTCGTTTTCCTAATGTGAACTCACCTTCATGTCAATATCGGCGATTGACTTGAGGCTGAGTGCGATAAGTTTAGGTTCTGATAGACTAATATGGCAAAACGTACTATTTTGGTTGGCTGAAGTCAGTGATTTCAGACCATTTCGCTTTGACCTGTCGAATGGAATACTCAGATTCGAACGATGAAGACAATGATATTACTTGCTGCTGAAGGAGTAAAAGTTGCATCAGTCCTGAACACGGCACCTTTGCTCTGTTCCCATCGCACTTCCGCGATAAAACCGGCACCAACTTCAAATATTCTTCCTGATGCATCCGGCCCATCGGGATGGCAGACTGCAGCAACGAATGGGGCGACAAATTCCGGCTATGCACCAAGATCAGGTTTCGGAGTATGACATACATGCGCAATTCAGACCTTTAGATTAGCAAGCATTTCTGGAGGCATAACAGTTTCAGTCATGGCTGAGGCTGCCATCTGGATGGTGGTAAGCGCTCCAAAGACGAGCAAGACTGCTTGTGACTTACTGGAGCAATGGCCACCGACTTGATATTATACTTTGAACCTTCAAAAGCCAGAGTTTTCGTGAAACCGATCAACCCCATCTTGGCGGCACTGTAATTTGCCTGACCGAAGTTGCCTAACGCGAATCAAATATGAGAGACCTGAGCACCGGTGGACCGAGGTATAACATACCATACAACCCCGCTGCACTAGCAGTGTTGATGATACGACCGAATTTTTGTTTCCTGAATATCGGCCATGCAGCCTTTGTACAAGCAAATGCACCTTTCAGATGTACTTCTGTGATTTGGTCCCACTCTTGGTCTGTCATGTTCTTGAACCTTCGAAATAGAATCATGGAACTGCTGAGTCGGTAACACTGGAAGCATACACACCCTTTGTCCCGAAGAATACCAGCATTATTTATTAGAATCGTGACGCCACTGAATGCATCGAGAGCGCTTTGGATCACTGCGTTTCCGTCAGTCACTGACGACGTGTTGACAACAGCCTTTCCGCCCGCTAGTTTTCAATGAGAATAGGTGAAAACGGATGAATAGAAGAAGGCGGACCTTGGACAATTTGATCAACGACCTTCTGAGCCGCTGCACCGTTAAAGTCATTTACGACCACGTTTGCGCCTCGGGACGCGAACAACAGTGAGTATCTGGAAGAACGGATGTCTTGAATAGGAATATGTGATTGATATTGAGTCTTCGTTACTCACGTCTTCCCAAGACCTCCGCCTGCACCAGTGACTACGACAGTGTGACCTCTGAAGGAGAAAGACATGTTGATGGAAGGATATGAATGTAGTAGGCTAGTGTTCAAGAGCTTTCAGGTGAAAAGCGCGATGTCTACCCCGCGTTACTATCTGTTGTATCATGTGAAAAACGATCCGGCAGCATCGCGTCCGTTATGCAAATCCGATCAAAGTCAAATGTGTTACGTAAACAAGAACGAACGTCGAAGGTACAAGCTTTAGAACCCGTGCCTACGCCACGGTGGCTTGCAAAGCTCGCACCGCACTCCAGCCGGGTTCACAGCTTGTTGGGGGCAAGCCCCCAAACCCCCATTTGTCATTGCTTTGCTCCTCCACACTATATACTTGTTATTCTGCTCCCCAGTTATACTAATAATATGTATTATGAAGCTAGAAATCATCGAGTCATAGTGCTTGATGTTGAGGAACACCCCATATGTACAACCCAGTCTGACAGGTAAACAGTGTTAGTACATTATACTGTACAGTAGATAGGTAGGTCAGACACGGTGCCATGGAGTCCCTCAGTTGTGTTTCAAATTTCAATCAACTATGGTAAACATAGTATACTCTCTACAACTACCATACTGATGCACAGTAGAGTGAACTGTCCACTAACAGGTACATACAATATACATAGTTGTGTTTTCAACTAAGAGTAAACTGTTCATTAACACTTGTCAATTAATAAAAGAACCTCTGGGATAGGATAGATAGGAGATAGTATGAAACAGACCTCACAATATATTTTCTAAGTTCTCAGGCATTGCTTACGTATCATCTGTGCAGCCTCAAGAATTTGTATAATACAATGCAACAAACAACTTGACATTTGGGATAAATAGCTTTGACCCCTTGCATCTGCAAAACATGTATACTCGCCAGAGCAAGGATATTAGCTGGAGAGCACTCTCCAGCGACGAAAGCACCCAAAACAAAAATCAAAGCCTGCTCTGGGTGCTTTTGCTGCTGGGAAGTGCTCCCAACTGCTCTGAGCTGCTGTCATGCCTTGCCTGATTCTGCTTCCTTACCTATCATATTCCTCCTCATTACCTTCCTATATCTCCCCACTGTATACCCAGAGCTCCCCTTGTCCGCTTTCACCATTATGTAATATGCCACATGGCTGTCACATGTATCGTATATAGGCTGGGGACTCCCCTCGGAGCTCCCCAGCGTGTTATTGTCAAATCTTACCTGGAAACCCTTCCAACCTGGCTTGGTCCCTGTTAGTACAGTCTACTAGTACTTGCTAACAGGGCCTGACACGTCTCACCTGTCATATATTTCCTCTTTATCTGTTTCCCTTAACTCTGTTTCCTTCACCTCTGTTTCTCTTCTCTGTCTCATCTCTCTGAACACCTCTCTCAACCTCCTACCCCTACCTCTGGTTAGGCTCCCCTCACCAGTATCGGCACTTCCCATACCTCCGCATACGGCCTAGGCGGCTACTGCGTTCGCTTAGGCCCAGTCTGGGTAAGACCAGAGCAGGCCCTCTGTGCCAGGGCCTCACAGCTGCTTTCGGCTATTTAGCCGAACATACAGGTTTTGCAGATGTGCCTTGTTGTAGGGCAGATGACTGCATTCTGTGCAGATTTCAGCCTATTTGCCTCACTAATTGACATTGGGATTTGTTGATTGACCATTTGCAAAGGCAAGACAGACTGAAAATTGATGTCTCTCCAATGTAAATGGCAGGTTCATCCAAATTTGAAGGTGTTAGCATTATGCAAGGTTCAAATGCAGTTTTCTGCATTATCACCTCCAGGTATTCTAACCTGTAGAACCTTGGAAGTGCATTGGATCAAACTTGCTCTGGAACCAAATATTATTGGAATGATTAAGCAAAAAGATTACCTACATGAAAGCAGTTAGATATCTCTAAAATTACTGCAGATAATGAGAGCTGCAAGGGAATTTATCTGAAGGGTGAACAGCTCAAGTATTCAGTATGAGGGAAAGCTGTTGTGCCGCGCCGCTCCGCGGCAGATTTCTGAGCGCTCATGCAGAGGATCCACAGCCGCTTCGCAGCAATATTGCTTAGTCACTATTACCAATACTCTGCGCGTCTGATATAAGCGCCCCGAGCAAATTTAGAATATAGGATGTACATATGTACATCGAAAATTTGAGCAGGTAGAAACTCTCGGCTCCCCCGCATTGTCAATACTGACAGCTGATGTTAACACTTTCCTACCAGTCGATATTGAGCGCTCTTGGGTTGCTGAAAAGTCAAAATAGAGAATCGAGTTCAAGTCATAAGTCAAAGCCTGAGTGATATTATTTGTTGAAATATACCTCCATAGTTTGCGGCCTGACTCTGATCATACTCAATGGCAGACATGTAAGTGAACACCATTGCTCGAGAGGTATAACTGTTGGGAACTAATCGGATACATACCCTCACTCACAGTAGACATGCGAATGCAGGCCATTGCACCGCCGTGCATGGCAAGAACTCAGCCGTTTCTTTGAGGGTATTTAAATATTATGGAATTTTTTCAAGAAAAGCTAAATAAAAGCAAATTTACATAAACTATTTATGGGAGTGACTCATGAGTGAGATGAGAAAAAAAATCATGACAAAGAGTTGCGCTTCAGTATCCCGTGCCGGTCACAGAAAAATCAATACAATTCAACTCAGTGTTACATTTGGCCAAATAAGGTGAAACTACTACCATAAAAAGAAAGTAAAATTGTATGGAGCAGCATATATAAGGACGATACTTCCGTAAACTACAGCCTTGTAACATGCCTTGACTTGCCTAATTTGTTACGATGTTATTACTACATACTGTACAGTATTGGAGGATCCCACAATGGGCATTGGACTATGACTATGACTCAAAAAGGTCCTATACGATATGGAAGTACTTCAGAAATGTGCAATATATGGTTCAAGTACATAGTGGATGACTTCCCATAAGCCTTTGCCCAATAATCTGAGTAAATAATTTTTGAGCCAGTATGATGCGACAGACAGACAGTTGCTGTTTGCTTAGGACATCAAAAATAATTACTGTCCAATAATCCTTACGGAAAGTCATCCAGTCGCAAATTGCAGGAGGAGGCTCAAAGAGCAAAAGGAAAATCAATATACCTTGCCTCAAAAAGGAAGGAAAGCTGTGTGTCTACCATTCAGATGCCGAATGTCCCTTGTATATTTGTACTCGTTCCTCAGTCAAATACATACGATTGTTAAGAATGCATTGCTTGATAAAAAACATGTATGGAGATGAGCATAAAAATGCCATGGCGGCCTGCGCGAGATACCTGATACAGCGGAAGTTGTGTATGTTTATACAGGCGCAGAGGGACAGAGATAGATGCGAAGGGAATCTACCACATGCGAAAGATGATGACGACGTAGTCCTGAACCGGATAGAGGCGATAATACACGACGAGAAATGGCGAAAATAGATGAGACATAGAAAAGAGACATAGCGCGAGGCACCCCTTTAAGGCATTGTTGTGGATGCGGGCATAAAACGACAGCAATCGAGAGCAAACATACGAGGAGACATACGAAACGGAAATGGCGAGCTCGAGTCAAAATTTTGGAACAAGGAACATGAAGTTGTATAGACAAATCGATATATGTGACTAATAAATGAAAATAGACCCAGATGCAGAATAAAGAGATTAGGGAAGATAAGTAGAGGCCAGATAAGTGTAACAATAAGTGTACAAAAGAAGTCATGCAAGAAGCCAGTGGAATCGTTACGCTCACATCAGACGAGGTCCGCGTCAAGCATGGTATTCTCCACACCACCTACGCCAGATGCGTGTGCCCTTGACCATTTGACCGCAAATGTCGAAGCCTTCAAGAATTTCTTATTCGCATACTTCTTGTACAATGCAAGCTTGTGGAATGACCTTTCTGCCATTTTTTCGATAATGAATAGATGCCCCTGGTAAAGTTGGTGTTCGGTATAACCAGAGTAGTACACAAACGAGTCGTTCTGTGATGACAATCGTGAGCACATGTAAGGCCATCGTAATTGAACAAACATACCCAATCACCCCCCAACATCGTCCTTGCACTGTACATCCCAACTGCAGCGATGAGGCTTGCTTTGGCACGCAAGAAACGGGAGTCAATTAATGTCACCTCGATCAGGAACTTGCTCAACGTCCGCGTTTGAAGATCGTAGTCGTCGGCCTTACTAATACGGCGCATCCAATTGTAGGGGGAGCAGTAGTGCGAGATTTGGAAATCTAGCGCCTGCAAAATAATCCTTTCTCCCTTTAGAATTTCATCCTTCGTGAACGCCTCCTCCGTCATGAAAACGAATTCGTCTACTGAAGGCGCTAGGATCTCTTCGTATTTTGCGGCAATGAAGATGGCAGTAATTCCAACTAGCTGCAGTTTTACGACGGATACAGTGCGTTGTGAGAGGAAACGATCAATGATGTTGATAGCTATCCAGAGGGTCTCGGGGAGCATGTGATATCGAAGGTGAACTTGGAGCAGCCAGTCGATAAGGGTAGCACGCATATCCCAGGTGAGCTCCGATTGAGAATCCATGTAGTCAGCGCGCGGCATCATCATTTCCTAGAAGCAATTCAGATAAATGTCTCCGAAGTTTATAACAAACGAACCTCCAATCCGGACATGTATTCGAAAATCTCCTCCGCATACTCTGAAACCATAGTCGGGTCAAACTCGTCGTCGTCATCATCGAATACTTCACGAATAGTTTCCACTTGGCGTTCACAATCTAAACGATGCTGCGTTGCAAGATCAGGCCAAACTTTCGGTGCTTTAGATTCCTGAAAAGCAACCGTCTCGGTGTCTTCGTCTTCTGCCTCGACAAGGACCATGTCATTACCGTCTGGTTCGCTGGTCAAAAAGTTCGCGTCAGCCTCGGAAGCAGCTTCCGAAGGAATTTCTTCGCTTAGCACGACGACAGGCTCGAGCTGGTCCTCCACGTCCATGTCGACATCCTCATAAATAGCAATAGGTCGAGATGTATCCCGAATGGAACGTCTAGAAGCATTCAAAGTTGATGGGCGAGATGAGCGGCCAGGAGCAGCGCGAATAGGTGCAGTACTGGTAACGGGTGGAGCAATTTGACTTCGACCGGGCCCGAGTGGAACACGCTGGACAGCGTTGTTGGTAGAGTTAGAACGACCTCGCTTCAGGCTGACCTCGTCTTTTTCTTTGCCTAATAGAACCTTGCTGTTGTTTTCCTGAGTCGAAAAATTATGAGCCACCCGCGGACACGGCAAACGCGACAACCAACGTACTCTTCGATTGACGGCTGTAGTCGTCACCTCGCCCAGGGCAGCGCGCACGATATTATTCTTTACTCCAACAGCCTCTTTCTGCAAAGTCTTTGAGGTCCCTGATAAGGCTGAGCCTGAGAGTTGACGAAGATGTTTGCTGGTTGCATTTTCGTCGGCCTTTCCGCGAAGAGGCATTCTAGTGGTCCGTTGTGGTAACTGGAATAAGAGCGATTCATAGTAGTGTGAGAACAGGAAGCGCAAAGTTTCGATTGAAGTAGACTTACACGAGCATGATTCGTAGCCATTATTGCGAAGAATTCGAGTGTACTTGACTATATACGGAGAAGACGTGCAAATAGAGCGAGACCGATTTGAAGAAACAGTGGGAATAGCGGTGACAGAGAACGAAAGGCGAGGAAGTAGGATGCGGGATTAAAAGAAAGGAACCAAAACGACCATGAATTTGAATCGCCTCTTTTGGGTCCATGTCCAACCTCACGTGATCGCGCGATCGCGTGACCTCAACGATAAAGCTTAGGGAATAGGCGCTGAAGAGAACGCAATCGAAAAAATATTTACATTGTCTATGTATGTACATACATACAATGGCGATTATGTAGTAATGGTCCTAGGTGAACAAATCGTAAATCATCATTTCATGCTTCTCATTCCCAAACCTGAGCGGTCACAGGGGGACTGGATATCCAAGGGCTCGATCAGTCCGCGTTCAGTAGAACCAAGGCCAGTACCGGGATGCCAGCCTTGTTGAATTAGAAGCCTGTATCCTATGCTTGATGCAGGAATTGGAACTGCAGGTTTCGAAATGGGCTCAGGCTTGTATTGTAATGTCAATTTTGGGAAATCGGTTAAGGACTGGGAAGAAGTAGGTATACCGGGAGCATCGGAAGATGATGCCCGGTACATCGCACGGCGACGGGCGGAGCGGTCTACATATCGACTGGCACTTCCTGCCATGTTGCTAGAGTGTCTAGTATCAACGTGTCTAGGCTTTGACATTAAATCGCGCTTCAACTGTGACAGAGCTTTCCTGGAGTCACGAATCAACGGTCTTCTGAGTTCATGACCTGAAGAACGTTCGACATTTATGTTGTTATTTGAAGAAAGGTTTGGGCCACTACTAGTAGCGAATAAGGGAATTTCTCCTCCTACTCCTGGTGAGCACTCTTCACAGGGAAGCTGATTCTCGTGGATATGCACAATGAAAACCGTGGTTCCAAGAGTGAGATGGTCCAGGTGGTGAAGACGCTTATGTAACCTGTCGGTTACACAGAGAGTCGCTCGAATGACAGGGATAGCGCTGGATTCAAGAAAAACTACCCTACTCGTATCTACGAGTAGTCTTTATATACGATCGGCAGTTCGGCACAGGTGGGTTTGATCCGACCTGTTACATACGCCCTCCTGGTCTACGAAGAAGACCAAAACGAAGATCAGTAGCGGTGAAATAAGACGAATAGAGGGGAAGACAGTAGAGTAAAGAGTAATATGTATGGGTTTATAAGTAACATAATGGTGTATAAAGTAAGGAACGAGGCAAATAAGAAACAGAAGGTTGCCAGCCTAAATTTCAACGATGAAGACCACCACTGAGGTGCTTGGTGTCGACGTAGTGGAAACCACCTTTCTTACGTTCTTCCTCTGCTGCCATCGCATTTTTCTTCCTCAGCTTTCGATCTTCAGCCCTCTTCCGTCCATTAACCATACTCGCACTGAAGCGAGTCGAGATGTCAAGAAGGCACTCGTGTTCAGCGACTGCGAGCGTGACATATCCAGGCGGAGTTAAGTCTTCATGGGAGAAGCATTCGTGAGGTTCAACACCAAAGGAGCTGAGCAAGGGAGAGGCGGTGTCGAGATGAAGGATGGGGGTAGCTCCGGCACCTTCATAGTCGGGGTCAAACAGTGCAAATCACTCAGGACCCGGGTGTGTCTCGTTATACACTCCTGCAAAGTTATTGTAACCGGCAGGGTGCCAATTCATTTCCTGTTTGCGTACTCGGATTTCGCGGTCATAATGACAGAACAGTCGAACATGTTGAGCAGAGATATGAATATCGTCGTCTCCGAGGCGATCAGCTGAGATGCTGAAAACGGAATTGCTGATCCGTTGAATAGTTTGTTGTTCATCATCTGCATTGTTCATATTGGGCGGAGCGAGAGAATCGTTTTGTAACAAAGTAGGGAACGGGGAGCTCTGACTCGAAAATCCATCAGTTGTAAATTTATATGATTCCGAAACGAAATTTTCACTTTCCAATTCTTCAGAAAAGGAAATTGAGGCGATGCCAAACTCAATTTTTACCTGTTCCGGAGCGGTCCCAGTTCCAGTTGGAAGTTGCTCAATGGATTGTACTCCCATGAGCTCAAAATACTCATTCAAACAAGGCATTGCGGAAATCTCAGCAAAAGACATCCATGTGTAATCACCAGTACTCCACTGTACTTGGAAGATGGTGTGTTGTTTTTGTCCAAAATGCGAAACAATTTTATCAATACGCCACTGGGGCAGTGCATTCGGTGATTCCTGGAGCTGAGTATCAAGCCGACCGGGGAATCGTCTATCATCATTAGGCACATGAATTCGCAAGAGGGACGAATGAAATACAGGATGTACTCCTCGTCGAGTGAAATCAGTAGGTAATGCAACTGCAAAAGAGTGGTTTCCGAAGTCCTTTGTAATCCGATATGGACCTATATACTTCGGGATCAGTTTCCTCGCAAGCCCTTTCTCGAATGTTAGATTCTTTGTAGATACGTATACCAAATCATCCTGTTGGAATGGATCATAATGGCGTTTTCGGTTCGCTGCGCGAGTCTGTTTGACTCGAGCCTCCAAAATGCTGTCATGAGCAGCCATAATTGCAAGTCTCCGTAAACGAGCAAAAACCTTGACAGATGGGTACTCGTTACTGAGGTCAGAGTTCCAAACCATTGCACGAGGCATCCGTCCATTATTCAGTAGGAATGGAGCAAAACCCGTGGATTCCGAACGAGCACAGTTGATAGCAAATTCAATTGCAGGTAACTTCGATACCCAATCCTTCTGAGTCGAAGATACACACTGCCGAAGCATCTGGGTGACAGTACGGTTAGCACGTTCCATAGCTCCATCAGACTGAGGATGATAAGCACTTGACATGTTGAGTTTTGTACCTATGAGTTCATGGAGTCTTCGCCAGAATATACTGGTAAATAATGAGTCCCGATCACTAATAATGTGTTTTGGTAATCCATGAAGCTTGTATACGTGTTCAAACATAAGTTCCGCAACTTGACGAGCAGTGTATGTGGTTTTGCATGGCACTAGATGGACCATAGATGTAAGTAAATCAATTATAACACAAATTGAATCATAAGAACTATCACGGTTCTTAGATTGAGGTAACGGTCCTACAAAATCAACACCTATTGACTCCCATGGATACGTGGGTACCTTGAGAGGGTGTAGACGTCCATGCGGCTTCGTTGTGTCTGACTTACTAATTTTGCAAAGGTGACATGACTCGCAATATGACTTGGTGTCAGCCACCATTTCCTTCCACCATACATGGTCTCTCAGGTAATCTACTGTTTTAGAAGCACCTAAGTGAGCCAGTATGGAGTGAGCTTCTGAGATAATGAGCTCTTGAGCACTATGACCATTGATTAGCACTCTAGGGATGCACAGTACCTTATGTTCATTCCTTTTTAAATAGATTAAGTTGTTTAAAACTTCGAAATTGTGGAAGTCCTTTGGTGAATCCAGGATCTTCCTGAACAAGGGGTCCTCAGAATACCTGTTTTTGAGAGCTGAGGGTAAGTCCAGTCCAGTGTCGGACTTGCCAAGGATATTCAGGAGGGTAGCATTATCAAAATCCGGACTCGTCGGATTTGGAATTGAGCTGCCCGGGGTAACCGGCAACTCGGATTCATCAACATGTGTCTCTGTGGGTCCAATTGGACCTTCTTGAACTTGTTTCCCATGCTTTGCTGGCACAGTGGGACGAGCTGGCAGCTTAATTGTGAGTCTTTCCTTGCTCTGAGAGCTGCTAGGCTCACTAATATTATCATTAGATATAATGCTTTGGTCTATTACTTTGGTGGGAACAAGACTTTTGTGTAAGTTCAATTTGGGTGTACTCCCGCCCTCCTGGTTGCGTTTTCGGGGACCCAAAATGCGAACACGATTCCGCATACACGCCGCAAATTCTTTGGAAGTCTCCGGGCGGCCAGTATCTGCTGTAGGTTTAACTCTCGGGACGCGTTTGCTACGAGCTTCGTCACCAGTAAGGAGAGGCATGGACACAGAATGTAAACTCAGGTGCGAATTGTCACTACTATCATCGAAATATGTATATTCTGAACGCGCTCGGACCGTTCCAGGGGCGTCGTTGATATACATACGTGACAATGCATCAGACAGAATGTTGTCCTCACCCGGAATGTACTCGACTCCGAAGTCAAACTCGCCGACTTTCTCTAGCCAACGCGCCTGACGTCCGGACAAGTTCCTCTGCTGCAGAAGATGAATAAGGGACTTATGATCAGTCACCCAAGTGAACGGAATACCCTGTAAGATATCCCGGTGCCGCATCATTGTCTCAATTCCTGCTAACATTTCGAGTTCGTGGACAGGATAATTTTGCTGGGCGGAATTAAGCTTTGCTGAGAAGAAGGCAGACACCTTTGCGCCCTTCCAGTGATCACCCTGGCTGACCACGCCAGCTATACTAGCGGAACACGCGTCAGTCACCATCCAGACCTTCTTGTGACCTGGCGAGTAGTCAAGCGGTACCCGACACAAATTCTTACTATTATGAACTATTTGCAGAATTTCTTCGAAGGCCCGCTGCTCAGTAAATGTCCACTGAAACGGCACTGCTGCCCCAGTACGAGCATGAAGAATTCCCATAGGTCCTCGTATACGAGGTAAGTTATCGGCTAAATAACCAACAGCGCCAAGGAAGCCTGACAGGAGTTCCTTTGATGTAGGTACCTTCCAGTTGAGTATTGAGTCGACCTTATCAGGGTCCATCCGGATACCATTGTTGTCAATGATCTGACCTAGAATTCGGAGTTCGCGAGGCAAGAAATTCAGTTTATTCTCGTTCAGGTAGAATTTTTCCTTTCGAAGTGCGTCAATAACCATACGGACATGCTTAACATGTTCTTCTAGATTCTCGGAATATATTACAATATCATCAAGATACACATCCATGAAGACACCAATCATTGACGAAAAAATGTCATTCATAACTGTTTGAAAGGTAGCTCCGCCGTTACAGTCTCCCTGCTGGATAACTTGGCTGTCCATATTGCCATCGGGAGTAGTAACAGTGCTACGCGAGACATGTTCAGGTACGATCCGTATTTGTTCATAAGCATCCTTCCCATCTATTATACTTCGGTAGGGACAATGCGCAACTCTGCGGAGTATACCATCAATGTTAGGAAGTGGGGAAGCCATTTTATATGTGTTTGCGTTTCGTGCACGCAGGTCGAAAACCACACGTAGTGAGTCTTTTTGCTTACCTGATTTCGGTATTAGCATCATTGGGACTGTGTTCCGTGAGTTTGTGACAACCCAACGACCCGACGAAACATAATCGTTTCGCTTCTGGTCCCACTGCGGGCGGAACGCCTCTGGGCACCGAGAAGGTCGCCATGGGTAGATTTTATTCTCGTCAATCAACGGAATGGTGTGATTGATTCGTCGCAAAGGTGGAAGAGGTGTTTCAGCTGCGGTTTTGCAAATCGGACGAGCGTATTCACGTAACTGTTCACGTATGGTCTCGAGAGTCTCCTCTGCTATAGACATTGCCTGTGAGATCACTTCGCTGACATTATCTCCAGCTATAGGTTGTGGTTGGTCACATCCCACTTCAACGGTAGAAGGGTTCAAACCAATGCGGACCTTGTATTGGAAAATCCATGGAGTACCAAGGATAAGGTCATAGTTCGAGATATTTGCAATATCGAAGTAATGATTCGCATCTATAGTTGCGTACTTCAAGTTTACGGTTGTTCCACAATGGATTTTGGAACGAGATCCTTGGATAGCAAGATGTAAGGATAGTGGATTCTTATGATATTTCTTTGATACACGAAGTTGATCACTTAGGTGTGTAGACATAAAATCACCTAAAGAACCACTGTCGACCAATGCTCGTACAGGGCGACCATCAATTTGAACAACTATGACAATTGGCCGAGGGACAATCCGACCAATATCTTTGACAACACCGGCATTACGCTGAAGACCTGGGTAGGTTTTCGGTTCAATGTATGCATTTGCGAGACTGGTAACATGAACTAACCCATTTCGCTCTTCCCATTCCAGATTCCCAAATAGCAAATGAAGGTAGTTGTCGGACTGATCAACATACCTGTCAAGTTGGTGATCAAAGTCATTCTCCGGCTCGCCAAACAAACGAGGGAGGAACTCGAACTCAACAGGTCCCTGTAGCCGTCTCATCAGGTCCTTCCGAGCCTTTTCAAGCCGCTTGTTGTACCAGGCAGGTAAGTTGAACTGCGGTGTCATCAACAACATAGCTGAAACTTGTGTTTTGAAGTTTCGCCCATCATCCACAATAATATATTGCAATGGATCCTCTGGATCCCGGTATACAGAGTAATTATCACGGCTAGAGTATCCTGGATTCATAACTTCCGGAATGAAAGGTATGTGTCTTGCTAAGCTATTGTGTGCCTTTATGCCGAGAATGTTGCCCAGACATTGGTAATCCATATCTTCGAATGCTGGGAGACCCGAGATACTTGCGCAGACTTGATTCCATAATTCTCCAGGCCGAAAGTGGGGATTTGCAGCGTCGTTCATCTGGATATGAATTTTAATCTGTCGGATATGATCAAGGACACCGATTTGCCCATCTAATGTTGTCCAAGTAAAGAATCGACTGAACCTTTGCTCCAACAGTTCCGAATCACCAGGGAAAGGTTGAGCAAGCTCCAGTTGTGTCTCAATGGCAAGGGCGAGAATTTCGCCTTGCTTCTGATGATTCCAAATTTGACGTTTATTTGCCCGAGCCACTTTCCGTTCATGAGATATACGTGCTTTCTCAAACCTTGATTCCTGCTCAGAAAGATAGTTCATCAGGTGTTTCTTCCACCATCCGACAAGATTAAATCTCGTATTGCGTAGTATGGATATCGGTAAGGGTTTACTCCAAATTCGAGCTTCCTTATCCTCAAACTGATAGACTACTCCCTCAGGAGATGATATTTTGGATATCTCAAAACGCTGAAATGGATCGGTGATTACAGGGAAAGGACTAGCAGGGAATGCTGGTATTCCATGAGTAAGTACAAACTTCAAGCCCTGTTTGTACACGTCACCTATAGGTTTTGATCTATGTCTCCAGTGCTCATGATCAAATAGGTGTCCGAGCCGTTCAGCTCGTTGTTGGGCATACCAAGCACTGAGTTTGAATGATGGGTCCAAAAGTAGTGTCCGTGAAATTGTAAGTTCACCATAATCAGAATTGTCATCTTCGATGCCATACGTATTGTCATCCAATTCATTGACATGAAATCGGTAGGAATCTTCGGCTCCCCACCATAATTCATCTGCTGGATACGGTGCATCATGGTTCAAGAGGAAAGACATGGCGAGGCACATCCAATTATCAATACTTGCTGGCCACCATCCATGGTCAATGGTTTTATGGAGAAAGAAGTCCGACCATGTTGTATTAGGGTACCCAAATACGTCTTTTGCAACATCGGCATAGGAGAATTCATTTTGACCAGATTCATTTACAGTGAACAGGACATCACGAGTTTCATCAACCTGGCGATCATCTCGGATTGAAGTGTTGAAACTAGACACTAAAGTCTCAGAGTCTGATTCTACTTGACCCTCGTCCTCGCCCTCCGATTCGGTGTCTGACTGTTGCTGTAGAACATCGTCATCATCATCTGACTCAGAATCAGAGACAGGTTCGAGGGCAGGCATGCCATCTCCAACACCATCTTCGAAGAATTCCAAGAGGTCAGAATCGGTCCTGAGCAGCAAACTACTATCCTCATCTGCCGAATGATATAGAGGTATTAAGGGAGGTTCATCACCAATTATAGGTGAATCAGTAATTGTTTCAGACTCGGACAAGTAGTCAGAGCCTAGTACAACAGATAGTTCATTGGTGAATGAACTGAAAGCCATCATATTCAAGGTAAGTTCATGAACTGGTTCTGTAATTTCAGCTAGCTGAGCAAGCATTTCTGAATTTTCATCTCGTAGTGGGAACTGCATGGCACGAGCCGATATTCCCGGAGGACCACTACTTCCAGAGCGGACAATGTTGTTCTGAGGACAGTTACGGGAGAAGTGACCTGGTTGGCTACATTTATAACACCGACCCTCGGAATCGTATTCTGCCCGTTTCGCATCAGAAAGTTTCGGGGTTTTCCCGTTGGTAGGTTTTTTGCCTATGTGTTCATTCTGACGTTTATATGAATGACTGTTAGAGGTGTTCGCATGTCCCGAATGTCCTTGGTTGACCATCAGATTTGGTTTTGGGGTTTTCCCTGAGGTAATTTGGGAGGAACCCGGACCATTCCCAGTATTTTGGTGAGTGGAACTGTTATGATACCGTTGTCGAAAACGGCCATTCTTATCGCGTTTATTGAAATAGTCATTTGTATTGCTATTCTCAGGTTTACGAGGTTTAGATCGAGACCCAAGATCATTCTCAAAGTCGGCCATCTCAATAGCTTCAGCTTCACATACAATACGTTTCCAGGAATGGACTTCTTTACTTAGTTTAGCTCGACGGAGCTCATAACGGTAACCTTGACTAAAGCCGTCCCAAAGTTTAATAACCTTTTCACGTTTTCCAAGTACGTGTCAAGTCCATGCCTCGGGCCTTCACTTCGCCGCTCGGTATCCCGAAGATTGACCTTTATTGTAATCTCATCCTTATTGTTCTTTCTCGCTACACATACCCTTTCACTCTAGTCCCTCTTTATTGTCTTTTACTTTACCCTGCAGGACTACACGTATAACTCCTAGTAGTTAGTCTGGCGCTCCGCACCGTTGCGCCGCTCCGTAGATATAAATACTGCTTGTACGCTACTGTAGTTCCTCAGTTTAATTATCGACTTAGATTCCCTCTTCAACTCTGTGCTCCTCTAAGTCTTCAGGCTCACTGCCTTGAAGTACTCTCTACTCTACCTTAGGACTTATACGTCCTCTGGTTCGCTCCTCGTCACCGGCGATACCGCCGCTCCGACTTGGCTGCTACTTAGCTCCTCTCTTCTATACTCTCGACCTCCGGGGACATACGGCGTACGGCGGTGTTGTTAATAACTTCACTACTGTCCCATTCGTCTTCCGCACTTAGACACTGTGTGACCTCTGGCACGGTTACCTGGTGTGCATGATCTTAACAGTATAATTAAACTCAATCCGTAACGTCGTACTGACATATCATTTTTTATGCCTCCGAAAACTCGAGCTCAATCTAGAGCTAACTCCGAAGAAAACACTTTCTTCACCACAGCCCAATCTTTCGCCCCTTTCTCCGAATCTATCTCAGCCATCGGTCAACCACGTCGCCGTAATCGCGGTTTCGGTCCAGCTACAGTTCCAACTACGTCGACTCTTCCTGAAGCCATGGAAGAAGAACAACAATTCGGGTACAGTACTCTGTTCACTAGTGACGGACAACCTGTCCAAGTCCTGACCCCTCGCCGTGGACAACCCCCCGTGGTCGCTCCGGTTCGGGGCCGATCTACAACTCGAATTGATTCTCCAATTCTCTCAGCCATCGCTCGCCGTTCGGGTAAACAACCCCAACGCAGAGCAGCTTCAGAATCTCCTCGTGACCCACCTCCTCATTTCGATTTGGATACTGGTGATCACGATGATCAAGACCCTCCTGTCGACCCCGATGACCCGGGTGCCGACAACAACCATGACGATCTGGATGACGACTCCGGCGGTTTACCGCATGGTGAGCCTGGTGACCCCAGTGGACCTGGCGGTCCCGGCGGTCCCGGCGGACCTGGTGGTCCTGGAGGTCCTGGTGGACCTCGTTCCTCCAACTCTCCTGACATCCTCAACGAGCAACGTGCTATGTTGGATCTTCTCTCGGGGTTTAAGGTTTCTATGGAAACCCTCGGCTCCGTTCTCGCCGCACTCGGCCGTCCCTCTGACAGCTCTGAATCCAAGAGCAAGGTCAAGGAGCCCGAGGTATTCGACGGTTCGGACCCCCGAAAACTCAAGACGTTCTTCGTCAATCTCGCCCTGGTCTTTAATGACCGTCCCAAGTACTTCACCGACCAACGGAAGGTGAACTACACCCTTTCCTATCTCAGTGGGTCAGCCAAAGAATGGTTTGTCCCTGATATCCTCGACCCGGACCTCGACTCGCTGCCGGCCTGGACGTCGTCCTTTACGGCCCTTGTAAAAGAGCTACAGGACAATTTCGGCGTTTACGACGCCCAAGGCGAGGCCGAGGACGCCCTTGGTAACCTTAAGATGAAGGAAACCGAGAACATCCGGAAGTACAACATCCGGTTCAACACCCTGGCTGCTAGCACCAACTGGGATTCTGCCGCCCTGAAATGGGCTTATGGACGAGGCCTGGCTGAACGCATCAAGGACGAAATGGCGCGGTTGCCCGAGCCGGCGACGCTCGCCGCTTATCGTCTGGAAGTTCTTCGCATTGACAACCGTTATTGGAAGCGCGAAGAAACCAAAAAGCGTGAGGCTGGTAAGCCTTTCATTGCTCGGAACCCGAAGAAGGGTTCCTCGGACTTCAAGACTGGTTCTACTAACCAGCACAACAATTCTCAGCCTTCGGGCTCTTCGGCGCCGTTCACGCCGAAACCCAAACCTTTCTCTGGTGGTAAGCCTAACAACAATGGTAAGCCCCAGAACTCTTCGAATTCCGGCCAATCCGGCGGTCAGCGCCCCGCGTTCAACCATCTAGGAGCAGATGGTAAGGTACTTCCCTCCGAACGGGAAAGAAGGATGAAGAACAACCTTTGTCTCTTCTGCGGTGGTAAGCATCAGATTGCTGACTGCAATAAGCGAAAGGCCCGAGAATCTAAGGGCCGCGCTGCCGAGGTTGAAGAAACCCCCGAAGCAACCATTGAGGTTGTTGAAGAGGATTCGGAAAACTAATCCGCAGCTCTTGTTCCCCGGTACGAAACGGGAGCTGCGTTGATCAGGTTCGTACCTCACCTGGGGAGTTATATCTCAACGCGTCCGCTCTTTCCTCTATTGAACGCTCTCTTGTAATTTCTTTATCTACTGAATTTTCGTTATCCGATTCGGCCGCACCGGCCGAACCTATCTCTGCTCTTCTCAAATTTCCTACTCTTGTTGATTCTGGTTCTACTGACTCTTTCATCGATACTCGTTATGTTTCTCAGAACTCTATTCCTACGACCAGAATTTCTCCTGTTAATCTTCGTCTCTTTGATGGTTCATTATCTTCTAAACCCATTACCGATATGGCGAATATCGCCGTTCGGTTCCCTTCCGGCGAGCTGCTTCTATTACCTTTCTATGTTACACATTTAGATTCATCCTGTAAAGCAGTATTAGGTTACAGTTTCTTATCCCGCTACAATCCGTTGATTGACTGGGCATCTCGAAACATTACGTTCCGTAACACTTCACATCTTGATTCTCCACAGACGTCTGTGCCTTCTGCCATCAACACTGTTGTTGCAAAGGTCGCTGTTCCGCTACCGGGACTTTCGCCGTCGGTTTTACCGACAATTCTGGAGACCCCTTCTGGGGACTCACCTCGCTCTCGCTCTCGCTCCCGCTCTCGGACTTCACGGGCCAAGCCCCTTTCGTCCAAATTTCCCTTTGAACCCATCTATTCTTACCCTACGGTCTCTCAATTCGCTGCTCAGCTGGAAACTCCCGAGGTCGACATTGCACTTGTCAGTGCTGCAGTCTTCAATAGGGCTTGCAAGGACGCCGGTATGGAACCCATCCTTCTTCGTGCTATCCACTCAGAGGTCGCGGCCCGCGCCGCCGACCGCTCTTCCACCGCTCCTACTGTCCCTCCACTTCCTCCTTCCATTCCAGCAGAGTATGCTGAGTTTGCAGATGTCTTCGACGAGATTGCTGCAGATTCACTCCCTGAACACAGACCTTACGACCTGAAGATTGACTTGGAAGAAGGCGCTTCGCCGCCTCTCGGCCGTATTTACCCTTTGTCTGAAAAGGAGTTAGTCGCCCTTAAAGACTTTATTGACAAACAGCTGGCTACTGGTGCCATCACCCCATCATCCTCTCCTCACGGCGCTCCGGTCCTTTTCGTCCCGAAGAAAGACGGCAAACTTCGCCTTTGCGTCGATTTCCGTGGACTCAATCGTATCACCAAAAAGGATCGTTACCCACTCCCACTCATATCAGATCTTCTCGACGCTCCGAAAAGAGCTAAAATATACACCAAATTGGATCTCGCTCACGCTTATCATCTAGTCAGAATCGCTGAAGGTGATGAATGGAAAACCACCTTTCGGACCCGCTACGGCTCTTACGAATGGAAGGTTATGCCGTTCGGCCTTACGAACGCCCCTGCGGCTTTCCAGCGGTTTGTTAATGACATCTTCTCTGACATGCTCGATGTTTGTGTCATCGTCTATCTGGACGATATTCTGATCTACTCTGATACGCCAGAAGAACACCAAGAACACGTCAAGGAGGTTCTTCGGCGACTTCGCCATCATCGGCTTTACGCCAATCCCGAGAAGTGCGAGTTCAATATGGATACTGTTGAGTATTTGGGTTATATTCTTTCTCCCGACGGATTAACTATGTCCAAGGAGAAAGTTCAGACAGTTCTAGATTGGCCGGTCCCGAGGAAGGTTAAGGACATTCAGTCCTTCCTGGGTTTTGCAAACTTCTATCGTCGTTTCATTTATAATTATAGCGATATCGTTGTGCCAATGACTCGGCTTACCCGAAAAGGCGCTCCCTGGATCTGGGACAGCAGCTGTCAAGAGGCCTTCGAAAACCTCAAAATCGCTTTCACTTCTGCGCCGATACTGGCCCATTGGGAGCCGAATCGCCCACTTATCGTGGAGACCGACGCTTCCGATTACGCCATTGCGGCTATTCTTTCCATCCAATATGCTGACGGTGAAATTCATCCTTTAGCCTTCCTTTCGAGAACGCTTCACGCGGCTGAACTCAATTACGATACTCACGACAAAGAGCTACTGGCCATCTTCGAGGCCTTTAAAGCTTGGCGTCATTATCTGGAAGGCTCGGGTGATCCGGTGGACGTCGTCACCGATCACAAAAATCTTGAGTATTTTTCTACTACCAAGGTTCTCACTCGCCGACAGGTCCGATGGTCAGAATTTTTACATCAATTTAATATGGTCATTCGCTTCCGGCCGGGGAAACTCGGCGAGAAACCTGATTCGATAACTAGACGCTGGGACGTCTACCCTAAAGAGGGGGATATCGGCTACGCCCAAGTGAACCCTCATAACTTCCGTCCTATCTTTACTAACGAACAACTCACCGCGTCTCTTCGAGCTACCTTCCTGGAAGGCCCGGTTTTACGAGCCTCGATTATCATGGATATCGAAGCCCTACACCAAGCCATCATCCTCGCCCTTCCCGCCGACCCGAGCTCCGTTGTTGGTTTGGAACTTGCTAAAGATCCTTCCAATGAACGATGGAGCTTAGGTAGTGACAAGCTACTACGCCTTGACGACCGTATTTATGTTCCGAATCACGGCGAACTTCGCCTTCAAGTTCTCCGCTATTTTCATGATCATCCACTCTCCGGCCATTTCGGCCAGAACCGCACTCTAGAAGCGGTACGTCGTCAATACACCTGGCCCAAGGTCAGAGACTTTGTACGTGACTACGTTACCTCTTGCACTGTTTGTGGGCGCAACAAACCTCGCCGCCATCGGCCTTACGGGTTGTTGAAGCCTCTGCCGGTTCCGGTCCGACCATGGGATTCCATTTCCATGGACTTCATTGAGCAACTGCCAATGTCGAATGGTTATACCGCTATCCTCGTTGTCGTGGATCGATCTTCCAAGCAAGCTATTTTCATTCCTACTTTCGACACCATTACTTCCGAACAACTAGCTGAGCTTTTTGTTATTCACGTCTTCTCTAAACATGGTGTCCCTAATCATGTCACTTCTGATCGTGGTTCTGAATTTGTTTCGGCGTTTTTCCGGGCTCTCGGTAAAGCGCTCTCCATGGAACTTCACTATACCTCTGGATATCATCCGGAAGCCGACGGGCAGACCGAGCGTGTCAATCAGACTCTCGAACAGTACATCAGGATCTACTGCTCCTACCAACAAGATGACTGGTCGCCTTTACTCCCGATCGCCGAGTTCGCCTACAACAACGCTCCCAATGCTTCCACAGGTATTACTCCATTCTTCGCCAACAAAGGATACCACCCAAACATCACCGTTCGGCCCGAGGTCGACATGAAGTCTGATCTTGCTAGAGACTTCGTCGTTAACCTCGATGAACTCCACGCTTTCCTTCGAGAGGAAATCCTTTTAGCTCAGTCTCGTTACAAGGAACAAGCTGACAGGAAAAGAATCTCGCACCCGGAGTTCCCGATCGGCTCCGAAGTCTTTGTTCTTGCTAAGCATATTCGCTCTACTCGTCCTACTGAAAAATTCTCAGAAAAATATCTTGGTCCCTTCAAGGTCGTCAGTCGACCTGGCACTTTATCTTATGAACTCAAGCTCCCGGACTACCTTCGCCGAATTCACCCGGTTTTCCACGTCTCACAGCTGGAGCCGGTTACGCCGAATCCTTTCCCAAATCGAACCCAATCTCCTCCACCTCCAATCGAAGTTGATGGTGAAGAGGAATACAATGTTGCCGAAATCCTTGACTCCAAGTTGGACAGAAGGTACAAACGTTGTCCTCTACGTTATTATATTCGGTGGGCCGGTTACGAAGGTACCGACGGCCCGATACCCTCACAAGCCTGGACCTTGATCACACAAAAACATTTATTCCTTTCCTCCGCTTTCGCCATGCTCCGCCGAAGTTTACTTCGTGTGTTTAGAGGGTAAACACAATGATAGCAAATTGAGTGTTTACCTCTCCTTCTTAAATTGCTTACTTTGCTTCTTAGTTACTATTTTACTTATTTTTCAATCACACTCAAGCTACTTATACTTCAAAACTAATTACTTTTTACGCCGCTTCACGGCCCATTCGTTTCCCGATTTAAACGCGATAACATTTTTTTATGTACAAACAAGAAAACAAAAAGGCAAGACAGAAGACTACAAAAAGCTACAAGAAAGGCCGAAGGGCCGATGTCCGATGTCCGTTGTCCGTGATACTACTAATCTACTACTTCTTTCTCCTTCCCTTTCTCCGAAGCCACCGTCTTCGCCGCTGTCGGCGCCGGTGCTTCTCCCTCTCCTTCTCCCTCTACCTCCATTCCTCCTTCTTCTCCCTCTACTCCTTGTTCCCCATCTTCCTTCACTTCCTCTCCTTCTTCCTCTTCGTCACTTTCTTCCACAATCCTTCTTCGCTTGAGCGGTCGCCGCCGCTCGGTACTCCTTCTTGACGGTCCCGCCGCCGCCGATTCTCCTCCCATACCCATCAATGCCATCCTAGTCTCCATGGCTATCAGACGGGCATGATCGTCTTCTTGCCTCCTTAATAGCTGGCGGAGGTATTGATGTGTCTTCGAGTCTGCTTCCCGCAAGGCCCGGAGGTCAGCGAGACTCTGAGCCATTTGGCTCTCCATGACGGCAATGCGCTCGCCAGACCCGCCTTCCCGGTGTTTCGAAATGGTGGGGCGTCCGGAGTACGAACACTTCACCTTGGCGTCGTGACAGGGCTTACATATGATGGAGCTCCTCTTGCCTGCCTGCATTTGGCAAGGGAGTTTCTTGTTCTTGCACCGTTCGCAAGGTGCCCGGTCCTCGTCGTCGTCATCATCGTCATCCCCGTCATCGCCATCATCGGGGTCTCCACCTACTGGCTAACAACAGAACGTTAGCAGGGAAAATAGAATTAGAAACGTTTGGACTCACCTGGGCCTTAGCCTTCCCTTTTCCTTTCGCCGCCCGCCGGATTTCAACCACAGGCCTCCTTGGGGATGCAGACCTCTCACTAGGAGAAGTCTCCCGTTGACTTCTGACAGTCGCCGCCTCAGCCATCAGCCTCCTCCGCTCCGTGACCTCCTCCTCCTGCTGACGAGCCCGTACGGCCCGCTCTCGCGCCTCGCGCGCCGCTTGCTCTCTGGCTACCTTCCGCCTCTCCTCTTCCTCCTCTGCCCTCCTACGTGCGGCTTCCTCCGCTTTTCTCTCCTTCACCCTCTGGACCTTTGCGAGGGCCTTCCTCATGATTTCATCCTCGTCATCGTCTTCGTCGACTTCGGCGCGTCGGTCTGGAGGCGGTGCCATGGGGGGATTTGACGGGCCAGCACGGGCATGAGACCGAGGGGGGATGGTGGAGGTGGAAGTGCGACTTGTCGACATGATTGTTAGGCTAAGGAGTTTTTGGAGACTTGGACCCTAACGGCAAAATCTGGCCCTTTTTATAGGGACAAAACGGCGCACGGACCAGCGAAAATTGTTTCCTTCAAATTGTACTTGGTCTACGGTGCACCGAAAATTTCCTTGGATGACTAACACAATCCCCGGCACCAACGGCTTACGAAAATTTTCCTGCTGACTGATGGGCCAAATTCCCAATGCTGACGGCCTTTAAAATTTTTCCTTGGTGACAAATCAACTCCCGGTATTAATGGCTTTCGAGGGCTCAAGCCTAAGAGGGGGATACTGTCAAGTCCATGCCTCGGGCCTTCACTTCGCCGCTCGGTATCCCGAAGATTGACCTTTATTGTAATCTCATCCTTATTGTTCTTTCTCGCTACACATACCCTTTCACTCTAGTCCCTCTTTATTGTCTTTTACTTTACCCTGCAGGACTACACGTATAACTCCTAGTAGTTAGTCTGGCGCTCCGCACCGTTGCGCCGCTCCGTAGATATAAATACTGCTTGTACGCTACTGTAGTTCCTCAGTTTAATTATCGACTTAGATTCCCTCTTCAACTCTGTGCTCCTCTAAGTCTTCAGGCTCACTGCCTTGAAGTACTCTCTACTCTACCTTAGGACTTATACGTCCTCTGGTTCGCTCCTCGTCACCGGCGATACCGCCGCTCCGACTTGGCTGCTACTTAGCTCCTCTCTTCTATACTCTCGACCTCCGGGGACATACGGCGTACGGCGGTGTTGTTAATAACTTCACTACTGTCCCATTCGTCTTCCGCACTTAGACACTGTGTGACCTCTGGCACGGTTACCCGGTGTGCATGATCTTAACAGTACGCCTACATGGTTCATGAGGTTTTCGAGCTCATACACATATTCAGATACAGTTCTTCCATTCTGGTGGCATCTTCGCAACTTATCGCGTTGTTGGGATCGGAAGTTTGCCGAAAAACAGAAGTTGAAGAGACCTTCCAAAAACTCAGATAGAGACCACTTACTGTGATTCTTCGCGACTTTCTGCACAAAGAATGTATGAGCCTTTCCTTCAAGGTAGTGCGAAACCAAGAAAACTTGTTCGTCCTTTGGAACCTGACCTTCTTTGCAGAACTGGGCCGATTCCAATCCGAATCGTTCAAACTTCTCTGAGTCCTCGGAGCCATCATAACGTACTGGAGGAACGGGTTTGATAATGCGTTTCAATTGGTATGATTTTTTCTTCTTATTGTGTCTCTTAGACTTATTCTTTATAGAATGGTGAGACCGTCTATGTTTTCTGTATGAGCTTTTGCTGGATTCAGTACTCTCGGAACTTGATGAATCCTCCGATAAATCGGTGGAATCTGATTCAGATGTAGTAGATTCCTCAGCTGAAGATGAATCATTGGAGTCAGAACTTAATTCGGTATGCTTAACTCCTTTCGACTTGGAAACTATCTTGTTCTGATTAAGTACCTTAGCCAACAGACTATTCGGAGGCAGCTGATCTACAGGTTGGATGGAGAATTGATTACCACTATGTGAAGGAGTTGGTGTGCGGCCCTTAACCATGTCCTTAAGCTTTTTAGCATACCTTGTCGACATAGGTTTGCTAGTTTCCTCCAACTTCTCCTTCGAGGAATTACCTTTTTTTCAACTTTGAAGATGTTTGTTCCTCTGATGAGGAAATCTCATCACTTGAGTTCTGGGCATCAAATCGAGCTTTCTTGGCTTTCCGTTCCCTAGCTCTCTTTGAGCCGTTTATGTTCTTCTTCCGACCTCGATGACTTTCTTGGTCAGAGGTATGTTCGATCTGAGATTCACCCTCAGATTTAGATTGCTCATTGCGAATGACATTCCATTTATTGAGAGCAGCTTTCTGCTTCTCAGTATTGAGCTCGTCATCACTAATCTCTTCATTATGATCAGTGAATTTTCCCTTGGCCACATATGACAATGTGCCAGTTCCTGGGGATTTTGGTTGTTGTTGCTGAACAATCATATCCCTCTTTCGGATTTGTTCACGTTGGGTAGCTGTCAGTTGGTTCTCTGCAGCTCTGACAGTAGCTTCCTGTTCCTTAGAAAGCTTCTTATAAAGGAATAAATCCTTTTGCACTTTTATTTGCTTGAGGTTATCAAGACTACGACTACGACGAGGTTGAACCAATGTCCATGGTCCACCACCATCATCGTTGTTCTCATTCTCGGGCATGGGTGACAATTCGGATGAGATATCAGACAAATTATCAATTTTATTAAGAATATTACCATCTACTATGGTGTACTCTTTTGCCGCTTTCGCGCGCGAATCAGTTTCCTCTCCACGATGGGACGAGTCTGTGTTTTTAAGAACGCGAGGGGAAACCTCGTTTCGACTTACGGGCGGACCCTGCGGCACAAGCTTAACCTGTGTAACCCGAAGGCTATTTTGAGATTCAGTTCCGTCGGGTTTCGAAGCATCGCCACGAGTTCTAGACCGAAGGACACGAGATGGAAATTTTCCAGACATGAGTTTTGGGAGAGATTTTTTGAGGGGGAGGGGGGTTTTTGTGAATGGTTGAGGTTGTGCTTGTCAGTGTCGGAAGATCCCAGGTGATCAGACTGAGGAATATCCAGAGCAAGGACAAGAAAAGTTTTTAGTATCAGTAGTCGCTGGACTGTCAAAAAAATGTAACCTGTCGGTTACACGGAGAGTCGCTCGAATGACAGGGATAGCGCTGGATTCAAGAAAAACTACCCTACTCGTATCTACGAGTAGTCTTTATATACGATCGGCAGTTCGGCACAGGTGGGTTTGATCCGACCTGTTACAGCTTAGGGGTACTGGCGGTTTTAGAGATAGATAGTCTAACCTTGCGTTCTTCCGCTTGGGAGTTACCTATGGTCAAGGCACTCGAGTGAAGATAAGTTCCATGCTTCGAAGCCATGTCGACCACACCCCATCCGTCCCAGAATTGATCCCAATATATGGATGCATGTAGTTTCGATACCTCCATTTCCTTCAGCCGGACTCTCGGTATGTGGTCTGACATTGGATTGTCTCGCCCAAGCTGGACTTCGGGGTATCCGTCGATGATAGCCACATTAGATTTAGGCAGTGTCCGGGAATTGAGTACGACAAGGCGCAACCCGGCCTTTGGGTGAATCTGTGACCGGTTCGAGTCATCCCATTCGTCTGAAGCAGTATCCCATGTCAATCCTTGGAATTGTTCATGCGCGTAATTAGAGGACAAGGGCTCGCATTCGGAGGCACCATGAACACTCCGATGTCGTTTGTTCGACGGAGATCTGGACGTAATTTCACCGTCTTCCATGTAGAATTACGATGTTATTGTCCCCTTAAAGAGCGTTGTAGGTGTCTCCTCAGTGTCTCCTGATGTTATGAATTAGTTTGAGGTTAAAGTTGACCGGGTGATAGACGAACAATGAGAAGAATACCCCCGGGCGCCTAATTGTTCTCACATCTATTTGTGACCACCAATAACGACATCTGTTTCAAAAAGCATTGTCTGTTGGTCGAGCTATAAACATATCGTGGCTTCAAGACTTCAAGTGGCGGCTCGGATCTCAGGCTAATAATTGTGAACATGGAACAACTTTCGGAAGTGAGGTTTCATGTTTGGTGTTTCAAGAGGTTGTAACTTTCTTTAGGAGCACTCTAAGTTACTGTCTTCAAAGGAGTGGCTGGTGAAAGTCGACAGCCATAAATCGACACCTTATCTCTTTGTTAGTTGCTTCTTTCGTGATCATCCTCCCTCTCACAGTCTGATCTTTCAGAAATTTCACTCCTCGAAAATTGACCAATCATGTTTAGTTATGATCACAGATACGAAATCCGTCTGGACAGAAGGTATACGCTCCATATACCATATCAAGCCTACATGAATTCAGTGCAAATACATGTAGTCATTTCCAACAGTCAAATTGCTCGTCGATGGCGAGCATGTAACAAGGTAGAATCATTCGTGGCAAATACAACTGAAGAAGAAGAAGCGGAAAAAGAATGGCGATTGATTATAATCGGGAACCTCTCGAAAATCCATACTCCGGGTGGTATGGATGATGCTTCGTTCGAAGTTGTAGAGTCTCGTTCTTCGGTTTGTCGAGTTTCCATTTCTTCGTAAACTCGTTTCATGCTGCGGACATCAGGATTTTGCCTTTGAAATCGATTGCGAAGGATTCAAATGGACTTGGGAAACTTGTTTTATTGGATACAGGAATTCTGCCGAGATCATCTCAAAGCATCTTGTACTGCCTCTCATAAGTGTCAGTCATACAGCATTATCCGTGGGTAAACCAGTGGGAGAAATGGTGGAATCAGAGCTTGAAAAGGTTTGTCTCAACTTATAGGCGGGGAAAATACTCTAACGCTTCATAATGCAGGCAATAGATGCTGTTGGACGAGCTGCTCGGAGGAGCTTCGACACTCACGTAAAAAATGCGATTTCTAAACCTCGAATGAATAGTAGTATTCAACGAATGTCTGCCTTGTTTAACTTAGTCGATCATCTGCGTAAGTTCGGTTTTATTTACTTTTCATAAACTCAAATCGCATTCAGCACCCATATCTTTCACGAACGAAGAAATCAAGTTACAAATCACATACCCACCGCATCCCAGGGTGCAAGTCGTCCGTTCACCATCTCCGACGAAAGCTCGCAGTGTTTCTCCGGGTCTCATGGTAAGCGCCTTGTGACTTCGCAAATTACTGACATGATTCCCTGTCTTCGCAGGAGCAACCCAACCTCGCGAAAACACCGCCGAAACCGCTTTCTCCTTCTTTTGTTCTTCGCGAACCTTCCGACAACCCGCTAAAACATCATTCTGCAGAAGATTCAGCCACAGAATCTGATGATGACGAACCTGGACCAAAAGTTATCCCGGTGGCGGCTGCTTCCACGTCTTCCATTCCACCCCAGCGTGATTTCAGACACCAGTCCTCATCGCCTGCGAGACTGATACCGAAGGCACCACCTTCATCAGATTCCTCACCTGTTCGACCGGCTACGAAGAAGAAGAAAAAGGAGACTTCCTCCAGCGAAGATAGTGAGGAGGAGCGGAGGAAACGCGTCGCTAAACTTAAAAGTGGGACTGCTGGTACCCGAGGAGGTGTTAGGCAGCCTCTGAAGCGAGGGGGAAAACGATTCTGATTGTTTCTTTGAATATGAATGACTAGTAATTTCAAAAGGCTGAAGCGGTAGTCTCTTCTGTCGTGTTCACCTACGTCCAACTCTTCGATCTAATTCGATGCGCTTGCAGTTATCACAGATGGTGTAGAACTGGTTTACAATGCGCTCCCGTATAGCGATTCGCTGTTGGGAAATACAATATTAAATGTTGCCCAACCATTTGGACATTTGCTCACCCACCTGGGAGCAATTGCACGGAGAGGTATGTGTATGTGCGTTGCTAACGGCGCAATAGGGTGAATTACAGTCAATAATAGGTCCAGGGGCATAATCTGTGCGCTGGAAGTGCTGTATGGGCTTTGTGGAGAGAATATCAGTATAAAATGGCAATGCGAGCAGCAACGAGGATCACTTGCATACCTGGCACCCTCGATATAGGTCACCCCGGCTATTAAAATATTGGTCAAATCGAACGCTAACAAAAGCATAACCGTATTAACATTTCTCGGTAACACATCTGAAATGAGGCAATATTAGGATCCATCCAAGCTTGAACAGCAATGAGGCAGCGCACCGTAACAGCAGGTGCAGGCAGGTCAACAAAAAGGGAAGAGAGAGAATTGAGGCCGGGCAATTCGGACCTCGAGGCTCGTCTGAAGCACGCATTTTTAAGTCTAGCCCTTCATCGATATTATGTAGCATACATTCGGACAAGTACTATCATAGGTACACAGATAAACTCCAGCTAAATGCTGGTCACGTAGCACCATTTCATCCAGAAAATCTGATTCCTGATATGGACAGGAGAATACGCCTTAATTGGAAGTCTCGGGAATGTTCCCGTTATCTATGAAGACTCTATGTAGCAAGATCTTTCCGACAGTGAGGTCATTAAAAAACGGAACGGGGTGAAGGATCAAAGTTGAACACCGATGCCGTTAGGCACAAGAAGAGATTGAATACTTATTGCTGGCCATGGCTTTGTTGAGCGTATGTAGAATCAATGTTCATCCGTATCGCGAGGATACAAACCGACCGTTTATGGTAGTTGTCACACATTGCCAAACTCTCCAGGCGCAGCGTCAAGCTGTTTGAAAATGTCCTTCGTGCTGGGTGACTGGTTTTCGTGTACAGGCGGAGCATTACAAGTCTACCGAACACTGCTAGAATTCTGACATCTAGGATTGGAGGAATTTGGCACGGTCGCAATGGTCGTGTGATTAGTATATCAGAAAGAATTACTCGGAAGAGTTTTAAATATGTAGACCAAAAATGTTCTTTTGGCGACTCACAGCCACAGGTCACAGGTGAGTTTGCGGTCTTTGTGCTCTTGTGCAACGCCTAAAGCTCAATAAAGACATAAACAAAAGTTTGAGCATAGGGGTGCACAACGCTGGATCTTTATGAGCTACAGTTCTTCAAGACGATAACCTCCTTGCGGACCGTATTACGCGCCATAGGACAAATGAAAAGTGTGGATTGGAGCGCAGCCTCACATTCGCAGCAATTCGCTGACCAAGTTGATTGGAAAGCTCTAGAAAGGCAATCTTGCATCCGGATATCCAGTAGAACTTGCAACACTGCAAAAAATTCCACCATGTCAGCCATTTGGTAACGCGTTCAGCACATGTCATATAATGTTAGTGGCATGAGGCCCCCAGAATCTCCTGCAGAACCCCGCCCGGCCTGACGCCCTAATTGACGCTACGATTTTGCCATGATTGACCACTGCGGGGATGAGCCGATTTCCTCGAGGCGAAAATGTGGGTTTTATCTCGAGGTTATGTACAAAAATATGGCAGCAGATATTTTGAAGGAATTGAGCTGATGTTATGGTAAAATTATGAAAAGATAATTCAAAATAAGCACGGCCCCCCGCCAAATTCACGATAGCTTCACAATAATCGCCACACGCAAAGTTTAAAAATTCGTGCTCAGGATTTTTGACGAATTTTGGTAAAAATCCTTGCATTTTCTCTTTATTTTCACCGCGAAGACATTGGCTCATCCCCACAGTGTGACGCTATTTCGGACCAGGATCGTCACGTGAAATCAAAATTTTTTCCAAAATTTCCTTTAAAATTCAAATGTTGATGTTTCGTATCGGGCGTCGAGCGCTGTGCGATGCTAACGCAGAGACAAAGAAAGCTGAAAACTGACAACGTGAGTTGGGGCAAGGAGAAGGATGGAATGTTTATTCCGAGCTGAGAAGAGCATGGGAATAATTATTCCACACATCCTGGGGGTGCGGTGGCCGGAGACAAGACTACCCAAAAGTAGTAGGAATCCGGACCCCACTGTTGTCAGCAGGCAGCAAATATGTCTGGAAGCATCTTAGGATTTGTACTAAACTTAGTAAGGGTGGGATGGTGGGCGAAATGAAGAAATAAAATTTCTATGTACGACGATGGACGCGCTCACGGGCGTGAGTGAGATGGACGTAAGGAAGAGAGAGGCGGCCAAACAGCACAGCCTTCGAAGCCGTCACTAAAACACATATTCGGCTTCTACCGATCGCCGAATCTTCGACTTCTTTTTCCAGTGCTCAAAAAATTTTGGCTTTGGTGCTAGTGCGCCGACTCCTGCCGACTCAAATGACGCTACAAACGGACAAGGACTCAGGATTTTGACTGAAAATGACGCTATTTTAGGACCAGGAAATCACCAAAATCGGGTCCAAAATGACGCTATTTCGGGTGAGGTTCTGCAGGAGATTCTGGGGGCCTGTGGCATGTAGTTGAAAGAAGAGTGAAGGTTCAAAGGAACTAACATGCATATGGAACTAACCTTCAAAGTCGTACGAGCCGGCTCGGGCAGCACCATTCAGAATCATGTGAATCTGATGTTAACGCGTTCCTTTCCTTTGCTGCCATGACCAGTTCGCGAGCTCAAAAGACACTCCAATCACTGCTAAAGCCAAAACAGAAATAGCTACTAGTTCAGGAAGCAAGGGCCTAGCATTTAAAGTTTATGTAAGGTCGGCAGTCTGTAGAGCGCGGAGCGGGCAGACTATGGACGACACAGGTGCTCATATGTGCTCATACATGTCTTCGCGTTCAATTCTGTTTAATTTCGGTCCAAACCTCAAAACTCAGTCCTCTCCAGCGAGACATTATCCAGGAACTCGGTGCCACCGAAACCCAACTTCAATGGACCTGTGAAGGATGCAAGGAATTTTCTGGACTTCCTACCATGACTCCTCAACTCTCTGATCACCGCGTATCAAAGCGCCAATCCCCATTTGACTCTAGTTGAGATCTTGCAAATTCTGCCAGGTTTGCTCACGTCTTTTAGTTGTGCTCTTCAGCTTCGAAAATTCACAAGATAGATACAGTTGAGAGCTGTTTTCACCTGTGGGCGCGGACTCTAGCAGACTCCTTCCCAGTCTCGTTTTGCAAGGTTTTATCTGTACCCGGCATGTAATTGATCCGATGATTATATAATATGAACTTTATCCATAACTCTTACCTTGCAAAAGAGACTGGCATAAAGGTCGGTGGCGTTTTGGCCTTGTTTGGCCTCTTGTGATCACATGCCAATACACAATGCGCGACACACTATATATGTATACACAATGAGAAATATGTTTTTTTGATACTATCTGACCACCGCCCCCACTTGAGCATGTTCGCACCAGTAATAGAACAAGTCTATGCAATTTTGGACTATATGACAGAAATCTTTCGAGCTGAGATACTCCAGTTGGTAGAGAGAAGACACGGATTTCACTTTGGGGCAAGTACAGCATCACTCGAACATCTGGAAGGTTTTGCTATCCGAGACTTGGCATGTCGTGTGCAGGAGCTCTGCCCACTCTTGTCTAAACTGCTCTCAGTGCTTCTGGATGCTAATGGAAACCGAAGCCGACATTTTTTCCCCGAAACAAAAGACACAGCTGACAGTCTTGTCCTCCGAGGATCGTTCGAGCTCCTTTCAGTTGCCATAAGCAGGGTCGCACTCCAAAATTCTTCTCCACTGCTTTGCGAGCATCTTCATCAGACTCTGGCATGGTGTGAGTGGGAGGCATGAGGAGTAAGGTGAAAGTTGATAGCCCATCTCATTGTATGTACGTAGCGTGTCGCGCATTGTGTATTGGCATGTGATCACAAGAGGCCAAACAAGGCCAAAACGCCACCGACCTTTATGCCAGTCTCTTTTGCAAGGTAAGAGTTATGGATAAAGTTCATATTATATAATCATCGGATCAATTACATGCCGGGTACAGATAAAACCTTGCAAAACGAGACTGGGAAGGAGTCTGGGACTCTAGGGGATACGCGCAGGAAACAGCCAGTATCTATATAACTTCCATTTGTCATGATTTGTTTATCTGTGCACTCTTACAGATCGTGGTTCCTGCCTCCGCCTCCAACGCACCCCCTGCGAGTGTGAGCTCACATCGTTGATGTATTTCTCGCTTCCAGATTCAACGGTGATATCAACTCTCTCCACTTACGATGAGAATACTACTAAAATGCAATGGTTATCAACTACGTAGGAATATTCAGATTTTACTCGAATGCACCGCCATTAGGGAGTCTTTGAGAAACACATCCTCCACGGGCATTGCAGACGTTCTGTCCCTTCTACTAGGATATAAAGGTTCGGTGAACCCTGAAGCTCAGTAGTAATATTTCATTTTCTAACAAGCCTGAAACGAAGATTCACGAGTGTTGTATACGAGGTGGAACTCCCGTCCAAAGTCAATCTTAGTTCATCTCATTATTTGAGCTCCCTGAAATCCCTGATTGGGGAAAGCTACTAAGGTCACTAAGGAACGCGCCCTCGTGGTACTCGCCTCCACAGTCGTGTGCAGTGTGGCTCACGATGATCGTTGATGGTGGTTCACATTGAGCAGTAAACATTGCTCGACACAGAACCGTGATGGACTCGCCGTGTCTCTAAGTCAACACATTCGCACTTTATCTGCTCAAATCTTCGTGTACAATGGTCTTTTCAAGGGACTTTACAATGGTTGATTTGATTTTAGGGAATCTCTGCAGTTGAGCGTTGAACGTCGAACTCTCATGTGAAGCGCCTGCATCGCTACGACCTGCTACAACAACATTAATATCGCCGCCTTCATTGACTTTGTCCAATATTCTGACCAGGATACGTTAGCAGATTATTTACTTACGCATTCCATAAGATTCGTGCCTTTAGCGTTATATATCTGTTGCTTGAATTCAAACCTTGTTTCTTCTGTTCGAAACTGGGGCTTCGTCGTGTGCAAAGACATACACCATATCGAATTCATCAACTGGAATTAGATGCACTACGCTATTCGTAAAAAGGATTTGTTGAAAAATACCAGAACTACACAACTCGAGAGAAAACTACATATTATGATGGGTCCAATTCTAAGTAACAGTATTCAATAATAAAAAATAACAACGAAAAAATTGTCTGGAAAAGGTGCACTCCGTCGTCTGAGATGGAGAATCAAGAGATCAACTCCAGCTTCATCCCACACGTACTTTCTACTCTGTCCAACAGTCGAGTAAGAGGTAGGATAATCGACAATTCGATTCCTGGCCCTTCGAAAATCCCAACTACCATGCCTGTTGCAGCACCTTCGGCGGACGTACGAACGATAGCACCCGAAGCTCCAGGGACCGCAAAACGAGGCTTCGAAACACAGTATTCGTGTATAAAATACTTCGCATCTGATATTTCGGTAGAATTTCTCGTCGTGCAGACAGGGTCGGGAAGTCCGAAAAAACTTTCGAGTAAGCCGATTTTCCCTATTTGTAGTGGCTGCACGGCCATACAATCCAATACGATTTTCTGGCCAGGCCGAAGTTCTTGAATAGAGGAAAAATGTTGCGGTATGCTCGGCGGGGGGATCAGCAGTTGATTAGTGATCTTAATAAGAGAAACATCGATGAATTGTTGGTTGGGGTGGGGAGAAGGTGGTTGAGATGCAGAAGGTGTCAGAGGAATATGTTGGGGGAGAAGAATGGAGTCGGATTTTGAGGTCGAAACGGAGGTGCCATTGACAAAACCAAAACATGCCATGAAGACATGCCCTATTTCAGTGTCAGATGGAGTAATCCTGAGCTTCTCCAAAGAAATTTTCCGATTAGAAATCTCGAGAATGTCGAGCTTCATTAGCTCGATGGTAGCAGCTAAAAACTCATAACGCTTCTTGCGGGAATGGAACCTGTGAATTGTCAAGTGTTTTGTGATGTTATTTGGGAGGGCCACTCACAGGTTCTGCTGATGTTCGTTGCCACCTTTGAATTCGATAGTTTGAGCATACAGGAGCTTCATTTCAGGTTCCAGTTTCGGAATTCTTAAGTTTGCCAGTTTCAAATACTGGTCGCAGTGCCCTAACGATAGCGATGCATCTGGCCATCCAATTTTAATGTCTTTTCTTTCGTCGTTGATGACATGAGAGTGAAATTCAGATGAGAACGGATGGCCCACAGAAAGTATGTAGCAATTGGATGGATGGTCCTTGTCTTGCAAGAAAAGTCCTGCAGTGAAGGAAGACTGGGCGAGCTGAGAATTTTGGGGATAGAGATGAGGGAGATGTGGGAGGCATAGATGGTAGTAAGGTGATCGATGTTCCGGCACATACCGCGGAGCTAGGAGGTGAGAGGTACCCGCCGAACGAAACCTGTGAAAGAGCATCAAACCCCGAGGCCCACTGATATTGTCCGAGAAAAACATGAACTTCAAAATGAAGCTGATCTTGACTGAAAGTTGGGAGCAATGCACTGTCCTCAAGGAGGACAAGCACTATCGGGAGGCCGTCATGGTATGCGGCCGTCACCGCATGAACACGACGTTCAACTTCTAGGACTGAAGAAACAAACTGGCATTGTTTCTGAACTTGAGACGTTAGTAGATTGCTACCTTCAGAGTCTGACGGCCAGACTTGGTAATGACGTTGAAAGAGCTCGTCACCGTTGAACTCGGGAAATGAGTGTCGGCGGTCGCAGATTCTGCACAATATGAGGTATCATATATCAGCATTCAGACAGTGGTTGGAGAAAGAAGACCAATTACTGCGACTTGGGCAAGGCGACATCTTTGGCGTGGTCGGAAGAGGGGTCGGTTGTTTTCTCCATGGGCGATTGGAAGCTGAAGCGAGGGTTCACGCCGTCCATTATAGAAATGCAACATCTGAGACAGTCTGCTCTGCTCGATCGTCCGATCCTCTAAGTTCGGGCCGTTCCGTAACCCATGAACCGGACTTGAGCGCTTGAGCTTGAGATTGAAATTTGGCTATATTTGAAAGTTGAACGTTGAACGTTGAACGTTGAAGCTTGAAGCTTCTGAAGATTAACGGTATATAAGATGGACGGTCTTTAGTTCACCAGTCTATGGCTGTTGAAGGAGATCTTTCTATCAATACACAGTGTAAGACACTGTAGCATGTGATAAACCCCTCTTTCTTCTGCGCCATGGCCAACTCGATCTCTAAAGACATTCCAATCATCGCTGAAGCAAAAACAGAAGTCGTCACTAGCGAGTACTCGTACACAGAGGTGCGTGCTCCGTATGATCAACTTCAGACATAATCTCAGTCTTCTTCAGCGAGACATAATACTGTACAATCTAGGAATTGGTGCCACCGAAACTCAACTTCAATGGACTTATGAAGGAGATGAGCAGTTTTCTGCGCTTCCTACCTTTGGGGTTATTCCCCAGTTCTCTGCCAGCAGCTCGCTGTCTTTGGATTGGTTGCCAAATTTCAATCCGGTACTTTCTTCACTTCCACTTATCTTTATCGAGTTCCCCTATATACAACTCAGTCATAGGCCAAGTTGCTTCATGGAGAACAATACCTCAGCATCAAAGCGCCAATCCCTACTAGTGGGGATCTTATAAATTCTGCTAGGTCTCTTTAGTTGTTCTTTTCGCCTTCGTGGACTCACATATTGTCAGGTTTCTGGAGATACTGGACAAGGATAATGCAGCAGCTGTCACCACTGTTGTCGAGACACGAGACAAACATAGCGGAAAGCTTATATTCGAGAATCAATCCACCGTTTTCATCCGTGGGTCAGGCGGATTCGGAGGGAAACGCACAGGAGATGGCGCGTAATCATATATTTTCCTTTCGTTTTGATATCATTGTTTATATGTTCTTACAGATCGTGGTCCTGCATCCGCCTCCAACGTACCCCCGGCGAGGGCCCCAGACGCCATTTTCGAGGAAAAAACCCATCCATCTCAAGCCGCTCTTTACAGGTATGTACTATACTTTCGATCAATAAGTGAGCTCGCACCGGTGTTCAATATACAACTGCCAGGTTAAACGGTGACATCAACCCTCTCCACGTAGGACTAAATCACTGCTATCATACGCTGGTCGTTAACGATGTAGGAACATGTAGATTTTACCCGAATTTGCCGCCATCGGGGGTTTTGAGAAACCCATCCTCCATGGGCTATGTTCGATGGGCATAGCAGGCAAACACGTTTTGCAGACGTTCGGTCCCTTTCAGGACATTAAGGTTCGGTGAGTCCTGAAGTTCGGCAGCAATATTTTAATTTCTGAATACTCTGAACCGAAGATTCACGGGTGTTGTATACCCAGGTGAAACCCTCGTCACTGAAATGTGGAAGGTGAAGTCCAAAGTAATTTTCAGTGAGTTCAGACCGTCTCATCGGTGTCGTTAATCCTCAAATTATCCGATTGAAAAAAGCCACCAAGGTTAAGGAACGCGGGGTCGTAGTGCTCGCCTCCGCAGCTGTGAGTTTGCACGAAATTCCACAAGCGATGCTTTGAACGGATGTCATGGATTTCATTACGTCGTTGAGGGATTGTACTAATTACCCGTGGAATGTAATCAAAATTTGTGATACGTATGGTGAAGGATGGAAATAAACTGGTAGCAGTATTAGTACGCTGGTGAAATACATACATATCGTGCATTATCAAGAGTTTGAGAAAATGTAGAGCGTGAATCGGACGGGTATTGGGGATAAAAGTTACTAGTTGGCTGCATGTATTAAGAACCCCGTAAAATCGACAAAGTTCCCGGGACGATTTGGGGTAATTAAGTGCATGTATTGAGGAGTCCTGAGGGGTCTGAACCTAGACAATGACAAGGTGTAATCAACCAACATTGATAATGAAATTGAAATTGGAACGAACCAGGATAGTACCAGAACGTGACGCAGAGTATGACATATAAACCTAGAAAACATGAGCCCATAGACCTTGTGGAAGTGAGGCAACATACACATGAGTATCATGCCTTCGAGCCAATTTGATTTGCCGTCTTGCACACAATAGTTAACGGTAAGCACTGGATATCAAACATTTAGATGCGCTCATATCATGAATAGTGGATTCAAAAAAGGTGAAATGCATACCAGCAAGAAACAACGTGATTGACTCATAAGGATCGAAAAGAAGAGTGAGCGGTTTGCCCAAGATCCACCCCAACGTGATGATGAAACTAAAGAAATGTAGGTTAGCTGATTGTTCGACCCAAGATCAAAAGCAAACTGACGGTATGACGAAAAGAGCGATTTGCTAACGTGCAAAATTGGCACTGTATCAACAAACTGCAGTTCCAGTACGGTCCATGAGCAAACTCACTATGCTGGATCCAACGGCCACCCCAAGACTCAGAGTCAACTTATCCTTTACAGAAACAGTAACAGCAGTGACATGTTCCGCAGCATTGCCTACAATGGGGAGCAAGATGATTCCCACAAACTCCTCTTGAATTACACCGGTTGCAGTTAAACCATCGATTGAATCTACCAACCACTCCGCTGTAACGGCCACAAGCTATCCACCGCGTGAGTTTGCAAAACACATGATAGATACGAGGACACGCACAACAGTGACAATGACCAATAGAGCAATGGTGGTATAGAGGCTCATTTGGGGTGTCTCTTCATCTTCCACCGGCTTGCTTTGCTCGAGATCCCCACCAGCTTGTGATTCAGCGCCTTCAGCCTTCCTTTTCGGATAAGGGATAGAGGGTGGAACACCATCGTCGGTGTATAGTGTGGCATGAGAGTAAAGTTGGAAAAATAGATAAGAGGCGTAAACTGAAGGAAGGATTGGTGAAGGAACACCCCGAAGATGACAATATTACTGACTGAAGAGTAGGATAAGGGCGACCTAAACAAAGTAATGTTTGAACAGGGCACAAGTAAAAAATCAAGATCAGACGCACCCCATGACTAACTTTCAAAATATCTTGACCTTCATCAGAATCCGTCGAACCAGTGACGTTCATGTGAAATGCAGCAGGCAATAACACAGCAATAACACTCAAAGTCAGCAACGATGAGTTTAATTGGGTTGCCACTGAATTAATTGTGTGAACAGAGGCTAGTTGCATCACGTATCGAACGAATGTTTACCTGCACTGAATCCTTGCTCAGAGAACCGAAGACCGCCTGCGAAAAAGCACATTCCAAGAACGAGGACTGGATCGAGAACCATAAGTTACATAACGACCATCAATAAAACAACGCTTACGCAGGTTACTGAGAATCGATCCGACCACTAAGAAGCTGTTAGATCGTCCACAAAGGCGCAGCTAAGTAAATTTACATGACGATTGCACAATGTGCAATTTGCACTGCGTCAGAGCGATGATCTATTCCAAAAATCGTCAGTATTGCATGACGGCCACGAAGACAAACCATGACATACTGCAACTATGAGCTCCACACTTAAAACGTTAATGAGAATCAATTCACAATAGGAAACATTAAACGAGTTACGCATTTCCCTGTTCCATATGTGAGTGAATAGAAACTTGGCAGAAAATGTGGCGAACCAATGTGGCATTGAGTAGACCAGCCAGGGTTTGACCGACACGTATTGATAATTCGTCAGTAGCGAAAGCAAGGAGCTGTAGCATGCATATTTAATTTCAGGTAATTTAGGTGGGCAGATGCGGCGCACACCTTCGCAAGGGGTATGATAGACAGAAATGAGACTAAGAAAATCAGCCACTGTCCGATTCGAGGGTAAAGCAGACACACAAACGAAAACAAGTGTATGCTGGTCTTTCATTGCAAAGTTGAGTGCCCACTGGGACAAGCCATCAACGTTCAACGAGCGGAATGAAAGGAGCGGGGTCGACGTACAGAGACTGGGATGCAGACCAAAAGTAAATTTAGCCCTGTAAACCCACAGGTAAGACTAATTTCGCCTCAAGTCAAAATAATAAACACGCACAAGACGCCATGACTATTGATTTGATACTCTGAAGAAAACTCGGTGCAGGTCCAATAGATTTTGTAGGAGTGAGCAAGCTCGTTTTCGCACGTTGTAGATTGAAGGAAGTACGTGTAGGGGTCCGATTCACATTGTTTCCAGTATTGGTTCTTTTCGAAAATCCAGGTTGTCCTACTTCAACTCTCGTTCCTACAGCGCTGCTGGATGCAGGTTGAACCAGTGGCTGTCTCGATTCAGTAGATTCTTCAACAGATTCTGGAAACATGACGGAGTTGAAAGAAATTTGGGGGGCAAGATGAAAGTTGAGCAAGTAGATGCGGCCTGTTAAGAAATTTGAACTTTCGCACTCAGACACTCAGACTTTACGTCACAATCATCGATTCGATCAATCAAAATTATACTTGTAAAGCTGTTAATTTTGCTCACGCCAAGCATAACACAGTCGGCGCTTACATACATACACTTGCCAGTAGACTCCTTCCAAAATGCGGCGCGCATACATAGGGTGCGCCATGAGCAGAACCTCCATATGCTATGTAGCAAGCAAGGTGACTTCAACATTTCAACGTTCATATTTAACGGGGCGTACAAGGGTGTTCATTGAATACTAATAATGGTATTAATTGCTCACATATGGTAATTTCTTGAGCGTACATACAGTAACTCCGGTAGACAAATTCAACCGTCATTCTGGACATATCACCCCTGGTATGCAAAACTGACAGCACCGTAGAGACCATCCTCGCGACCCAGCATTCCTCTCCCGTGAAGAACCTAGGTTTGCGGGGTTGTCAGTACAAATACTTCTTCACGATATATTTGAAAGTAATGTACCTCCATTTTGCGGGCGTGCCAACCAACTCCACTGCTGACATTCCCATTGGCATCAGCTAATGCTTGTAATTCCCTCCGTAACGGATGATCCAGCCCCAGGTCGCGTCTGAGACAAGTCCCTTCTCCAAGTTGACTGACCCATCCACTGGAAGTGTCAACATACCAACCTCGACCACCTTTGCTTCTCACGATTCTCCAGCTTCCGGCGCCGCCACCGAGGCCGCCAAGCATGACTTGGGAAAGTTCGACTACTCGCAAGCTCGTTGGGGCTTGAGATTTTCGAGAATCGGGGTTAAGAAGACTGAACGAGAACGGGGGTGTGCATAAGGGATTGATTAAGCGCGAGTGCAGACCTACACATGACTGTCGTACTGTGCCTCGCTGTGCTACAGGTCCGGTGTTTCCTGGTCTCAACCCACAGTCAAGTTCGGGTGTGGTACCCACCAGAGTGAGTACTTCAACATGTGGTGCCTTGCTCAGAATGAAAGTTGATACAACTTTCAACGGAAGGTCGGGTACATGGGACATCCCAAGAGAGCGTAGTTTTTGTAGGGGTTGGCACACATCCAAAACATCTTGAGTTAGAGGGGCACTTGACAAATCCAGATACACTAAATTTCCTCGAATGAAGCATGGTGCCAACGATAAGATGTCCTTCAGATCATGTTCTTCGAGCGAAGAGACAAAGGTCATGTCCCCATATAAATTCAATTCCGTCAAATTGGAAGTAACAGGAGAATCAATCAAGAACGAACGGATACCCGCACTGGTAAGCCGTATACAGCGGCTCAGTGCAAGTGATTGCAGTCGAACAGTTGGAGATTGACCCAAAGCAGCTAGAAGTTCCGAGGACGCTCGAGTTCCGGACAGATCGAGATGAGTGAGGGACGGAAATGCCAAAACAAATGGAGTAAGTATGTGTGGTAGCACAGACTTGACCCCACGTAATCCAAGGCGCTGAAGCCCTGGCAGGAACAACATATCATCCAAGGATGAAGTCGCAAAACGATGGAGGACATCCCTTTCGGAGATATCCTCAAACGATGGAAGGAGATTAGTGGTGACAAACTCCGTGAGAGCGTTTACGAAGACCGCACTGACGCAACCGGTGAAATCTAAAGCCTCCAATTCAACACACTCTCGTCTCCTCTCTCGATCTTCTTCCTCTGGGTCACTGACATTTATGAAAGCTCGACCACGGGAAGGGCGACCACGACCACGAGAGGGAGCCCCACGTAAAAGCAGTTCGTTGAGCACGGGTAGAGTCAACGCGCCATCCATATATTCCGTAGCTCCAAACACCGTCAGATTGGGCATTTCCTGTACTTGGTCCTTAATCAACATCTTTGGTTTCTTTCGGCGAAAGAGCACCACTAACCTTCAAAATGGCTTCGACACGATCACCGGTGACAAATCTGCTGTTGGCTCCGTCGTCTACAGAACGTCGCATTCCAATAGTCCGAAAGTGATTGAAATCGAGATGTTGCACAAAACGACCTGGGCGAGGATCACGGGGAATGGGTACTGAAAGGGATCACAGATTAGAGCTATGCAACTAATAAATGAAGCAGTCACTTCGCACCGTAAAAACCAGGTGATTTGCTATCAAGCACAGTTTGAATTGCATCGCTGATGGTACGCACAAGCTCCCAGCGAGCCGGACTCTTGCTCTTCGTCCTGAACCTTCTTGGGCTCGGCTCACGGGAAGCAACCGGAGAAAGAAGCTCGAGAGGAACTGATTCTTCAGGCAAAGGCAAAGCAATGGAGTCGATGACAGTCGCGTGAAGCTCTTTCTCCGCATCTTTGTTAACGACAAAGCTGGAAGATGCAGACCGCAGGGCAGCATCAGTTGCAGCTTTGACAGTTTTTTCCATGACTTGATCAACGGTCTCTTCTTCAAGATCCCATGCAATCTCGTCAACAAGTGACAACCAGGAGCGGGGCAAGCGGACCTCCAGCTTACGCCATAGCCAGGGTTTCGCAGCTTCGTACCAAGCGTGATTTACAAGGCAAAGGCTGGAAAGTGTATGACGCGAATCTTGTTCCGGCCAGTAACTTGGCGGAAGGGTAGATGGAAGAGAGACGGGTACACCGTGTTCAGTTATAATGAGGGGATCCAATGAAGTTTCGACGGGGGGAAGACATGCGGAGTATATATGGGCACAAATTCGGGACAGAAGCTCCAACGGATAATCGTGTACAATGGACATGAGGGAATAACTGCGACGGTCTTGTCAATAGTCATGGCGGTCCTTATATGACACAAATGTTTTGCCTGCCTAATAAATCGGCAAGATTTTGACAAAGATATTCATTTCCCTTTCGGGAGTCCACGTGTGCACAAGTACTGTTTCTCAGTATTCATCATGCAGATTCAAGCAATTGTTACTTGTAGGTTTTTTAGCTCTAGCTTTTCCCATGCACATTTCCTCGGTATTTATCTTTGAAAACTATGGCGAACGTTGGATTCTGTTTCTTCGTCGAACAAAGCTAACAAGTAAAACATGAAGTGCTAAGCTTATGCCAAAATACTTCGACTGTCCTCACTCCGTCGCACATGCCGACGTTATAATCATGTCCGTACCGGCATTCAAATTTTTCAAATCGCCTACAAACTGGCACCTGCTGACCGCAGCGTAGCCCGGATCCTCTGCGGTGACTTCGCCTACCCATATGTTTTGACCAAAACTACGAACGAACCCTGCCTTCGATTAAACTACAGGTCATATGCTGAGCTTATTTACAGGTACCAGATTCCAGAATAAACGATACAACGTTTCTCCCCTAGATTCGATACAATGGTGGACAATCACTCGGATATCCCGTTATGTACTGTTATGGACCATGAAATTTAAAAACATGTTGTGCAATGAATGTCTCGCATCGCACGCAATATTGTGAGTTGCGAGCCGATCCTAATTTCCCTTGGGCCAACGTTTCCCGTTGGGACTGTGTGGCCACTTGGGCCCTTTGGGACCCCACATAAATTAGTGAACCTCTCTGCACGAAGGTGTATTTTTGCGTAATATTTCCCAAAGACCCTCACTGATTTCTGTTTCCCGTGGAGGCTAAGATTGTGATCGAATGTTATCGTTCTGTTATTTTTCTTCCTTAGCAATTTGGAACCTGAAAGGTCGGTTTGTATGCTATGTATCTCTGATAGTACGTTGCGTTAAGTTTCTCTTACAGGAAATACGAACAAGTTGAACCAGTCACAAACATTACACGTCAATGACTCGGGAGTTCCATCCAGAAGGTTAACGCTTACATCTCTGAACGGAGTATGCACTTACATATATGGAATACCGACCGTTGAAAAGCCTTCATCTTCATATCCTGTTGTCTGGAGCACCTTGGAATAGTCCCATACAGATGGCTGGTCTGGCTGGTCTGCTTTGGCTTTCGAACATTGATCAATATGCGGCTGCTGAGACAATTTCCCGTGTGCTATTGCCGCGCCTTGATTTCCCTCAAGTCCCTGCATCATACAAGCTCTAAGGCTACCCATGGTTGTTCTCCTAATCTCACGTGTGCAGTGGTAAAAACATTCGGCTCAAGGGATGAGATGTGCTACACAACATTGACTAGTTGAAGAATAATGACACGAACATCTCAGTTCTGTCGAAGTGATAGACGTCGGTTGAGCAGATTACTCATAACGAATTTACATTTCTCTTTCCGGTCGATGTGTCCATGAAGGGACCAAGTCACAAAGGCTACCACCGTGATTAATAAATCGTAATGGTGCGAAACAAAATACTGGGGCAGGCAAAGTCTATGACACCATTTATGTTGTAAATTCCCAAATATCCTCATCATATCACACAGAACAGCAGGCAATATTTCTCGGTATAGTCAAAATAGTTCTCGCCTGCCATGTTTAAGCTACCGTCGTCTGTATACATACCACGGTGATAAATTTATCTCCCAGGAAGGTGCGCAAATCTTTCTTCCTGTCCTATATATAGAGCGATGACGTGAAAATAAATTGATTGCACAGTAGGGGGAAAGCGAGGGGAAAGGTTGAACGTTGGTCTCATCCGCGGTCTAATTCGAGCTACATATTTCTGAGGAGATAGTCGGTTTATACAGTTACCAAGCACTGAACAGACCTATAGTATTTACCCTACAATCACAAAATTGCTACAGGATTCAACCAAGAATGCCACAGGTCCACTTGATTGATCAAGATCCTTGATTCCTCCTCGACCAAGAAAAGCTCAAAACACCTACTACACCGACAATCATGAGCGCAGTGCCAGCGCCGACAAGACTAGGGAGGAGCATATACCATGTACTGTCCACATCACCAGCTGTATTGCCCACTAGTGATCTACTCCCTTCCTGAGCTTGAACAGCGTCTTCCTGTCCTTTCCCCCTCCGCCGTCGATCTCGCAAATGATTCTCAGGAAATGGATCTGTCCTCAGTGCGCTATCCAATTCAATTGATGGCATTTGCATCTGCATTTCTAACTCAACAGCCATCTCCTCTGCCGATCCCGGGGCAGACAGAGGTAACATTGGTGTCTCCAAACCGGGCTGCAATATTCTTGCTCGCTCAAAAAATCTAGCGGCAGCTAGACGATCCCTTCTCCATACCTCCGTCCCGCTGGCACTATGGCCTATTGTGGCACTGCCGTATGGTGGCAAAGGCATTCGTATCGACGCGAGGCTTGAGTGGGAAGAGGAAATCAGGCCCGAAGCGGTACCCTCCAGGTATAACATCCCCGCCTCGATATAGAGCCGAGCGAGACCGGTGCGACCTCCGATGCACTGGAGATAATATGCCTGTGTACCCGGTTGTACATGCTCTTCATTACTCATGTTACTGTCTGGAATGTCATACGATGTGTATATCGGAAAATAGCATGAAACAAGTTTCATGGTCGCCGTTGGTACATGAGAAAGGTGCCAGGCTCGTCTGGAAAGGAAGTGAATCCAGATGCATATTGCAATATTCCATGTGACTTACAGAAAACATTCAAAAGCTTCTTCTCTATCCATCCGTATATCAAGTAACTCTAACGCGATGAGTGTTAAACTCGTTGGGTCCATATTATACTGCTGTTCGACCTCGGCGCCTACAGCAGTGATGGGGGAACACACAGAGGGTGTCAGGGTGTCCGGAGCAGGTCCGATAATGAGGGATGGCCATATAACGGTCTGGCATTTCTGAAGATGGAGCGTTAGTAATTTTCCGTTATGTCCTCCAGCAGCCACATTAGGGGACAAAGAATCAAGGGAGGCAAACGAAGAGGAAGACGATGAGTGCATGCTGTTAGGAGGGGACACAGGCCGAGAATGATGGGGAGCAATTAAAAGTTGTTGATGGAGAGTGAAGCTTCGATCGGATGGAGAGGAAAGAACGGGAGATGGAGATGCATCACGATTCTCAAGTGATGCCGCAAAACTGCTAGACATTTCCGGGTCGGAAATGAAAGCGTAGGATGAATGGGTAGAAGCGGATGTTGCGGAGGTCACGGAGGTGGTAGATGTCGTGCGCTCTCTGGGAGAGGGGCGGAATGGATGTGGCTGATATTCGAGCTGCCAGGAGGAAGCAATTGGATCCACTTGTCCATACAGACGGCCCTTTGAGCGCGATATGAATGGGAGCAATTATAAGATTGAAGAGCCATTCCACACCTTGATTATGGGAGCCTGACCAGATACCCCGGCGAAGATGTAGTTACAGTCAATAGTGACGGATATGTCTTCTTCGGTGGCCTCAAAGGGAATCATCAGTAGAACTGTGGCCTGCACAATGATTAATACAGCGACTATCTCTTGGAGCTGGTGCGCTTCTTACTTGGTCGTGAGACTGTTACATTGAAATTTCAGGAGTTTGTTAAGTTTCCTATTCTGTCGCGGAACGTCGATGTCGTGCATACCTGATGCCATGTGTAAGGTGAGTATCTCCACTCTTGCTGACGATCCAGGCCAAATATTTCCATACCATCGACGTTGCAGGAGTTATGTAGAATAGTAGAGTCACTGAGGGCAAAGAGAAGGTGTCTGAAGGTGTGCAGTCTAAATTAAATAAGCTTACTTAAACTATACTATACATGTATAAACAGCCATGTTTGGTTCGGACCGCCATTACAACTCTCTTTTCCGAGCAGTGACTCAGAACGGGCAACAAGGCTGAACAAGCGTCCTGATAGTCCAAGTTTCAAAAGTGCAGACTACTAGAAACTCCATGTAATGCACGGTATTGAAAGTCGAATATGACAGCTGCGCCACACTTCCTTCTATCGTCGGAAACAAATGCTATAGTGTACATGCTAATGTAAGTCACAGATTTAAAACCTCATGCCTAAAGATTGTTCTAGGTCAGTCAAGGCAGGCGATGAGTCCTGTTCGCGTAAGACTCACGAGGTAGTTGTAAGATTTACGATCCTCGGCCCGTTCAAGATAATCCCTCTGAGATCGCTGTCAGGATTATTCAGTATTTGAAAGACTGACGCATACCTCAATTAACCCTTCAATACGTTTCTTGATAATGAGAGGATTCGGTTGAAACCGACTAGCAAGAAGCCGTGTCACTTCGTTGACCAAGTCATTATGTGACATGTGCTTGCGATCTTTCATTATTCGAACTATGCATGCCTTGGTCAACAAGATCAGAATTACTGAGAATACTGCACGACAGAGGACAAACCTCTGTTTGATGCCGCCTCTCCTCGTCTATGCGATCTCGGGTTTCCTTCAATTCTTCTCCGCTTTCCACCTTCGAAGAGACCGTACTGATTTTGAGCTTTTGCAGAGGTGCACTGAAAGCCGAATTGAAAGAGAAGGCATCACTACTCTGGACGTCACGACCTGGAGGATGCTTTCTCAGCACCTTATATTTGGCGCATGCTAGGGATTGTAGCTGACGTTGTAGGTCGGCGTGGTCTATAGAAGTGGCTTGTTGAATGTCCTGCAGGTAATTTAAGAGTCAATGACAAGATAGAGGTGACGGAAGGCTTAGTCTATACTTCGTAAGTCAAGAAATCGTCGTCTTTGAGATCTTCGAAGAGTAATAGAATGACCGCGGCAAATGTGGTCACGTTAAGATCATGCTTTTTGCTTTTGAACGCAACTCGCACATCAACGTTTCCCAAGGAAAGTTGCCAAGTAAGTCTACGACCAGAATGCTGAGAAAGATAAAACTCCTCGAACGGTTTTATACTGTCCAGCAATTGTTGAGGCAAATTACACGGTGACGAAGAATGCGACGGCCAAAAGGTCGATGTCATGACTATCACTGAAAGGTCAATAGAAAGTGACTAAGAGTAGTATACCAGGAGCATCAATGACACTTCAATTGCACAATGCAAACGTGGTTCACATACCGGGATCGATTTTGCGAGGTGCTCCTTGTAGGACTTCATGGTATCCGCCGAAATTTTGATATCATGGAACATCCCTTCCAATTTTTGAGTGAACTGATATCCACATTCTATTTTCAGCTTCGCCAACATTCCGCGTTCTGCATCGTCGGATACAGACTTCGCTTGAATAAGACGCTTTGCAAGATGATTCTTGTAGTATCGCTCAAAGACGTCCTTTTCAGTGAGATATCGGAAGACAGTGATTGTTTTGTCCAAAACAACGTCCACCTCTTCGTCGGTTTTCTATGAGTAGGACCATGGTTAGTGCTCATACGGGATAGCTTTGACCAAGTAAACTTGCCCCTTTCAACCCTCTCTTCAGATGGTCATCAATAAACAAAGATATGAATTCTGAGGACTTATCGTTACTATTGATAAACGTTTCGAAAGCCTGAAGAGCATATAAATGAGGGGCTTCAACAAAGATTTGGATGACTACTTCGTTCATAGTCGCTTCGACCTTTGGGTTGCTGTCGAAGGATTTTATCCAAACGGAGTCTATCTTGTCCTTCAAATCAAGAACATCTTGCACCCATTTCAGTGCTGTAGTCAGAGTCTGGCTCGCAGCTATTGCACGGCCTTTCCCTTTATCTTTTGTTTTTCGCGATTCCACATCAGCGTCTTTTGATTCGACTCCGCCACCACTAGCGTCCCCTAACGATGCTTGATTGATATCGCGCCCTCTTCTAGTGATGGAAGCTTTGAGGGTTTTTTTCAGGCAAGGAATCCCGCTAGGAACCATGCCAAAAAGATGATACAATCGTGCTAAATCTTCGAATTTGTCCAAGTCGATGAGTGCATCGAGGCCAGAATTAGGCATGGTGATGACAGCGTCAAGATGAATAGCGAGAAGATTATCTTGAAGTATCCGCGTAAGTGGTTCAGCGGTTTTCCTGGAAAGATAAAGATGGGTTCGGGATTCTTCCGATTCAAAGCGAGATGCGACCTATAGAAGGATGAGCAAAACTTTCGGAAGAATTGGGATTCCTTCGACCTTTGAAAGATATTCTGAGGTATCACACATTTCGAGAAGGGTGTCGCCGTATCTTTTATAGAACGCCTCGCTTTCCCTGAGTAACACAGGTTCTAGGTCTTTCTGGTATACCGTTAAAGCATTGTCATCGGAATCCAAACTCAGCAAGACTTCGACGCAGCCTTTGACGGCAGAACGATTGATTGTATAACCCTCCCGTTCATATTGTATCTGGTTCAAGATTGCGGTCAAGAGATGATCTTTAATAGGAGGACAAATGATATGTTTGAGAAATAGTTGCAGTCCAGCCTCCCAAGTTTCTGGCACCTCAGCAGGTTTAGTGTATATGCGATCCTTAAAAGCGCATCAGTAAAGAGCCAGAAAGTTCAGAGCAATCGCGGCGCACCATGTACTTTAGAATTTGGCCTAACTTCGCCATATTGCTAGTATGATCATCCCATACACTCTTCAGGGCCTTCAGAAGCAGTTCGTTCTCCTGGCTCCTCTGCATTGGATCACCGGAACCTGTTGTAGGAAAGGCAGATATAATTTTCTCTTTCGCAAGCCTATCCAAATTCTCTGCTACAATTTTCTTCATCCCCCGATAAAGGATGTCGCCGTTCTTGTACAGTACCAAGTGATATGCATAGCGGTGATTTTCTTCAAACGAGAGATTTGCAGCATTATGGTTGAGGATTTCTTTGATATTTTGAGACAAGGTTGACCAGGTCTCCTCCACACTGATAACGGGTCCGTGCTTTAGATTATGAACAAGTTTGTTTGTTAGTCGATCAAAGCAGATACATACTTTCTTAGGAGGTTTCTGTTCACGGAAATTCATAGTGACTCCATCAAGCAGTCAAAGTAAGTTTAACTTACAATCTTTGGTTTGATTCCTCGACGTGGCGCTGTAGTCCTAGTAGTGAGTGCGCCTACGGATGTATATACTATCTTCCTCACCTGCAGCCATAATTGTCTTATCACGCTGGGAAGGATCTTAGGGACTTGGAAACAGAGAAAGTTAAACGCCCGTTGACAGTGCGATCACATGACGACTTCCAGGCCAAACTTTGGATTATTTAATAACTTACTTGAATAAGTTTCCTCCACACATCATGTCCATTGGACCAAAGAACAATCTTGACGATGTACTGAAGAAGCGAGGTAGCATCTCTGATTCCAATACACTGTCTTCGCTCCCGGTACTAGTACCAAAGGCCAAAGTATGTTTTGACTGAGTGTCTCAATCAAGTCGCCAACTAATCATAATCAGTCCAAATTCAAACCCTCGACCAACGCATCTCCGTCTTCTAGCACAGCGGCGTGTAAGGAATCTAGTACACCATTTCTGAAATATCCTATTTGACTGTCTTTTGTTAGTGGGACATAATGCCCTCCCATCCTTCCGCACCCCAGGTTTCGGAAAGCCGAAGGCGCGCAAATCAGAACTAGAAGCGTCTACAGCTCGTGAAGTAATCGACCTATCTTGCTCTTCGCCAAGTCCGCGCTCGAAGCGTCAACTGGAAACACAACATATAACTGACGCCTTCCCCTCTAAACGACGTAGAAGTGGCCTCTTCGACGATAAAGAGAATTTGTCGTTTATCAATGGCGACATGAATGGGAAGGGGAAAGCAAAAGAAATGGATGATGTGGAAGGGTTGGTCGACGTTTGTTCCAAAGAGTCCACCGAACGTGCTTCTCTTACAAAGAGAGATTTGTACGATCCTTTCGACCAACTGGATATCGATTTTCCTTCATTTAAACGTAATCCTCGTCTGAACCAGCACCCTCAGAACCCTACTCAAGATCACAAGGATCTGGAATCGGTATATTGTCTTGCCACTTTCCATCATGCGGATTCTTCATCACTTCGTTTTAGAAAAGCGTTGCTGAGCTTCGCGGGCTTCTTGAATTCGTCCTTTCCCTGCAACATACCAACAACTGTTCGATTGAACAGTTTCGAAAGTCACAGAATTCAAGAGTGGATATTGTCACTTTGGAGGGTATCGAGTACGTGTTACAAGCGAGACGAACACCTGCTGGTCGGTTTAATTCGCATTCTAGGACACTGTTTAGCAGCAGAATCAATGCTATACGTCAAATTCTGGAATCTAAGGAGGGCACTTATTGTGACCCAAGCTTGGTTACATCGCCTTATTTCAATGACATCCACAACTCAAGCTCTGTGTCCATAGCTTCATCCGAAACCTTAAACGGATTGTCCAGCGACCACAACCGATTTTCCTCTGATCCCATCCTCGATTCATTTGAGGACGATATAGAGGAGTCGGATTACCACACTGGTCCGAACAGCGATGATTTCTACTGGCCGGAAGACGACATGGACTACGAGGCCCCGGAACTGAGCGCCGTGCTCGATGCTTCGTTCTCTGCTGCAAATAAATCTCTCGCCGAAGTCTCTACGTCAAGGGAAGAAACGCCGGACCATACGGCTTTCGCGAATCACCCTTTCTATAAGGAAATAATGCGGAATCTACAACGCGTCTTCCGATTAAAGAATTTTCGACAGAATCAATTGGAAGCGATACTCGCAGCCATGGCAGGCCGTGACGTGTTTGTTCTCATGCCCACCGGAGGTGGTAAAAGTCTATGCTATCAGCTTCCTGCGGTCTGTAATGGCGGATCAACCAAAGGTGTCACTATCGTCATCTCGCCGCTGCTGTCTCTCATGACCAACCAGGTTGATGCCTTGAAGACAAAAGATGTGGACGTTTTGGTTTGGAACTCGGAAACGGTCGATCATGGAGAGATAATGAGACGACTACGAGGATATCCGAAACCTAGTCTTCTCTACGTGTCACCTGAAAAGGTCAAAGACAGCGGGGCTCTCAAATCTATATTTGTTGATCTTTATCGAGCGGGAGACTTGGCACGGTTTGTTGTGGACGAGGCACATTGTATCTCCACATGGGGACATGATTTCCGAGAAGCAGTAAGCACATTCTACCTTCCTTGCATTGTCTGTGCTTACGTCGATTGCTTCAGTATCAGTGTCTCGACTCCCTTCGCGAGACCTATCCCAGGGTCCCAATAATGGCTCTCACTGCAACGGCCAATCAAACCATGGTCGACGATATCATGAAACGACTGAAGCTCAAAGGCTGTGCTTTCTTCCAACAATCTTTCAACCGCGTGAACCTCAACTACCTTATTCTTGACAAAAAAGCAAAAATTTTGGATGACATCTACAGCTTCATTAATACCAAGCATCGAGGAGAGACTGGTATCATCTATTGTCTTGGTCGAGACAAGTGCGAGAAAGTTGCAGGGCAGTTACGACAGAAAGGCTTGAAAGCAAGACATTTCCATGCTCAAATGAGTACTACAGACAAAGAGCAGGTCTTGCAAGAATGGCAGTCTGACCGTATCCAGATAGTGGTTGCCACAGTAAGACCTTTATAACCTTACCTCGCTCTCAGTCTGAGTGTCAATTGTTAGGTTGCTTTTGGAATGGGCATTGACAAAGCAAACGGTAAACAAGCGGTTCTTAGATATTAGGATTTGCTGACAAAAGATTCCAGTACGGTTTGTGATCCACCATGATCTTCCAAAATCTCTTGACGGGTAAGTCATTACTCGAAGTTCTCTGTAAAGCGGCCCCTGAAGATGTGTTCTGTTAGCTATTATCAAGAGACTGGTGGGCTCTGAACCATTGTTAATTATTGCTGAGTTCTCATATCTTTTCCAGGACGAGCGGGTCGTGATCAAAAACCTGCCGATTGTCTTCTATGTACGTTGTCTATTTTTCCATTTGTTTTGTTGTTCTTGATTCCAAGCATAGTCTACTCATATCGTGATTACAAGGTGATTGTAAAGATGATCAATAACCCAAGGAATGGTGATTCTTCAGAACTTGCTAGTCCTGAAGCTCGAGAACGCCAGGAATTACAAGCCAGAATCGTCATGCAATATTGTTTGAACGTATCCGATTGTCGTCGTGTGCAGCTCCTCCAATTTTTCGGCGAGAAATTTGAACGTCGTAACTGTCATCAATTTTGCGACAATTGTCGTCACGCTGTGGAAATGGTTGAGCAAGATTTAACAGAGGAAGCCAAAGCTATTGTTAGTCTTGTGCAACATTTCCATTCCATCACCACACAGCTCGTTACCCTCGACCAATGCCGAACTATTTTCAGGGGAGCAGATACCAGCTTCATTCGTGAACGCAATTACAATCGCCTCCCCCAGTATGGTGCCGGAAAGCATCTCGATGGTGAACTCCATGAGCAGTTATTCAAGAGACTTTGCTTCCTAGAAGGTCTTGACGAGGTTTCCATGCAGGGTAATGGTGGATGGCATGTGTATTATCTTAAGGTCGTGCAAACCCTTGTTGTGCTCACTTTTGATGCTGACGTCTAACCTTCAAGCCCGGCAAACGAGCGGGTGAGATATCCAGTGGACGCGAGAAAGTCAAGCTATTTTACCGTCCGAAAGCCACGAAGGTCATCAAGGCATCATCCTCTAGTGTCGCGAAAACTCGAAAGGGGAAAGGCGGCAAAGTATAGAAATAAACCATTTTGTTCAGACATCTACATATTGTACACTGTATCATGTTGCATATTCTTATTATCTCGTATTATACAACATTTGGCATGCTTGCCATTGCTTCCCGTGGTCAGACGTGAGGTGTCAAAGACTCATATAACCAGAATTTCCAACATCTATATGTATTTCAGATAAAAGAGGTCATGAATAATGCAGCGTAAAATCTGTAATAGCTCTTACAAGATATCGTAGTTTTCATAAATGACATGTTCCCCTCCAGCAAAGGAAACATTACAACCACCGCTGAAGATAAAACGATTCGGTTAATGGGTAGGTACAAACAGTAGCTGATTGAAACGTACAGATGAAGCCCGGTCTTTCCAGGAACTTGTACGCCATTTACGGTGGCAATTCCATGATATAGCTTGCTGCCTGTGAAGTACTTTGATGAGTTCGGTTTCGCTGGTTTCGTGACCACAGCATGCCAACCGTTTTCTTCATATCCGCCTTCAACGGGTCTACGTCCAGGTGGTATTTGTCCGCGCGAAGTGCGAACGAATTCCATCGTATTTGAGTCCAATGGCAGCAAATCCTAAAATTTTGCATATATACGGGCGTCTTGAGTATCGTGAAACGGCCGAAGGTCATTGTATCATATCTCACATATCGACCGTGATGGTGATGCTCTCTTCCACCATAAGGGACCATACATTTAGGATCCAACGCGGGCACAATCTTGCACGGATGTACAGAATCAGGGAAGATCGCACTGCCCATGAAAACAGGGGAAACACCGTCAGCATCGAAAAAAAGGGGACGCAGATCGGTGGGAAAGGCTGAATTTTCTGCCAGTGGGATTCGATATCCAGAAGATGGAATGGGAGGCGGCGCAACATTAATATTATAAGCTGGAGACGATCGCTGATCTTTGACCATGATAGGTTCTTGACCGTGAGCCTGCGGAAATTCCATGATATAGGAAGCTGAAAGAGAATGAGAGTATGTCTGTGGTTGTGCTATAGTAAAAGGTGTACAGGTATGTCACAAGTACCATAAACTAGTGGTGGGGGCGCGGGCGCTAAGCGCTAGGGCACACGGGACTTGACTATAACTGCACGTGATTAACATGAAACTCCGACAGCAGTGACGAATGTGTTCAGCCCGTGAGAATATCGCACAGTCGGTGTTGAATGTAGAAAAATTCGTTAATTTTTCATATCTACAGTCATTCCCACGTCCTTTGAACAGTGAAATTTAGTTGCACTTCGGAATCGATGGTTGCTGGTTCAACAAAGTATCCAAGTTGATAGAAAGTGAATACATAGCTCAATGAACCTTCTGAATGCTTTATGTCTATGGATTTGGGAGAATATTGTGTGCGATGAAAGCTATCAGTTCAAAATTCTCTTATCAGTGCATTTGTGTTCCTTTGAACAGTCGTCACATTGGCCGTGATTCCATTTATAAGATCATGTGCTTGAGGTCCTTTTCAATTGGCTTACTCCTTTAGGAGGGCGTGATTGTGACATGTAAATACAGGAAGTTCTCTGTTTTCGTCTTCAAGAGAGCATAGTTACATGCACATTACATCCTGTACTCTTATCTATGTTGTGTCAGGTACACATAGCCTACATGTTACTACTGATGCAAATTTCATGACCTTACTGCTTATTCCATGTTGTAGGATTCTTCTTTATAATTGACTGATGGTCCGTTTTGCTGTAAGATAGCAAATTTTGACAGACCCTTGTAATTATCTATCTATTTAGGTATCGGATATTCAAGGTGGGCCTCATATACATAGAATAACCACAAGTCCGAGGGTAGATTCTATGGTTTTGGCTCATTCCGAAGCCACTGTTTAAAGGAGGTAGGATGTTAAAAGGACGTGGGAATGACTGTACTAGTCAAAAATTGGATGACTTCCCGTAAGGAAAATTAATAAAAGTCGCGTTTTATTTTGTCAAGCGATGTGTCCGATCAACGGGTTCCATCAAAAACGAGCTGAAAAAAATCTACAAGAGCCTCAGGACCCTCTTGTAGATTGGTTTTGCTCTCAATTTTTGCTTAAGCGAGCCGTGTATCACTTGTCCGACAGTCGGATCTGATCCTCTCCAGATTAAAACGAGCAACAGCTCTTACGGGAAGTCATCCATTGTTGCTCCTTTACAGGACAAAGGGAGCACTGAAGTTGAGAAGGATTGACTGAATGCCCCCTTGAGTTCAAAAACTATCATGGATAACTTGACTACTATCCTATCCTCAGCAAGCCTCAGCACGAAGGCAGGGTTGAAGGGGGATTCTATGCTAGTCTATGATCATGATCGTGCAAGGCAATCGGGCTGGGACCTGTCTTTGAGGGATAAAGAAACTTGGCAAGCGAAAATGTTGATCTCAAGATCACTGTGTATTTTCAGATCGCGAATTTGCAGGATCGAGCCTCGGCGTTCAGCAATCGTTGATGTTTTTCGATCGAGTGCTTCTGGACAAATGTTACATTGGGGCATGGATGAAATTTCAACAAGCGGATTTGGAGCTCAACGCTCTGTCCTGGGCCTTTTATTTTCGCTTTCCTCTCCACCCGAATCATCCACCGGAAGATTACGTGTATGTGTACCCTGAGGCTCTTGTCCGGACTCACTGCTAGTTTGTGTTCCAAGTGTATAACCATTCAACAACCCGCTCACCACTGCCTCTTCAACCCGACGTCGTAGCTCCGCGTCAACTGATTCTGGGTCAACACCTTGGTCAACTAAATCTTGAACTGAAGAAAGCAATGAGACAGTAAGCTGTTCAGAAACGGCATTCTGAGCGTATTGAGATGACATGTTTTCGATAGAAGATGATGATACGGATGGAGGAAGAGGTGGCTGTGAAGAACGAGATTGGAGGTAGGCAGATACTTGTGGAAAGTCTTCTATGAGATGAGCAATCGGCTAGAAAGATATCAGAGAAGATGATCAAAGTTTAACGGAAATTATACCGATATCCCCTCCTCATTAACTCGATCAATTGTCGCGCCGTTGTCCACCAAGTATTGGGCGGTGTCAATGTTTTCAACTGTGTATATTGGCGTGTCACCATCCGAATCGATAGCGTTAACGTCTCCACCTGGCCAAAAATGAGCGATGAGAACAGAATGAGGTTAGAATGACGCATACCACGAGATATGAGGTACTCTAGTACATGTATGTGCCCATAAGACGCAGCGGCGTGCCTGGGCATAGTTCATGAATGGGCTCATTAAGAAGTTTATGGAGATAACAGACATCGGAGTGTATGTATTTGGATCTGGTGCATTCGGGGACATAGCTAACAGCCCAAGTCATTCTTTGATTCATCTGTTCAAAGTCGGATGGAGAACTTGCAGTGATGTTCGATTAGTTCCTACCGAGACTGTGAGCATGGTAGCGGTAGAAAGGAAAAACGAATTCACTTGGACCCGGGCCAAATCTCCATCGCCAGCAGCTACCCATAAATTTTGCTGAGGTCTATGAGGAATGGTCATGAAAATAGAGATGATGGAAGCTGTGAGGAAATTTTTATATATGATCGGCTTGATGTACAGATGTGGATGTGATCGTCATTCGGAAACGGTTCAGATGATTGATGTACTTAGTCCTTCCTCAAGTGCATACATTATCGTCGTATACCACGCGTCTACACCAAGTATCTGAAAATATTTTTGAAGAGCCAAGTCCGAGCAGGTTTAGCTCAGCAAAAGACAAAACCGGAATTTGATTTTTGCAAGCAGTGAAGCACTCACGACTTGGATGCCTCCTATACTCAACCTCAGTCCAGTCATTCGATCGGATCGTTTCTAATACCTCGTCCTCATCCTCGTCTTCCATTATGGACACTTTCCAGCTCCGTGACGAAAATGAACCTTCAAATTCTGTTCAAAATATATCCAGAAGTTTTAATGAGCCTTCTACGTCGTCCGTCTTCGAAGACGCCTCGGTTTTCCAGAATCATACTCCTTCTCCACACCCTACCCCGTCTTCCTCCTCTTCCGTCCATCTACCAGAAATTGCCCAGCAAAGGTGTTGTGAGTGTCTATTCGCCCATTTCGAAGTCATCTATACGACATTGACCTCGACTTTCTCCAAGATTGGGCTTTACTCTCAGCACACCTTGTATTCTTGTACCTTGACCCCATCATGCAAGCTGATCTCGGAGGTGCCGTCGTTGGAAGATCCTTATTGGAATTTGTTCATCCCGACGAGCAATCAACGGCTCGATTGGATCTCAGTCAAGTATTGGAAAGCAAAACTGTACACGGCAGCATTACCCAGTGAGCATATACCCTCATTCAACGACGTAAATTTTGTTCCTTAACCGCTTTGCGTTGTCTAGCGTGCGATTTTCCAGACCATCTCGTATCCGGCGCGAGCTCAGAAAGGACGGCTTTCGTTATTCAGACAAGATTTACCTGGACGAAGATTTTATAGCTGTGGACCTCGTGATTAATTGTGCAGCCGAAGGCCTCGTCCTCTGTTTCATTCACGCAACGCCAGACATTGATCCTGTCTCTGATAATGATGAGCGCGTCAAAAGTTCATGGTCTAATTGGTGCAGCACCCCATATATATCTGAGGAGCAGCTTCGACATCTGTCTCATAATCTGCTGATGTGTGCACCGAAAAGTTCACATGGACGAGTGTTTCAAATTCTTAATAACACGTCTGCAAGACCGTCACTTTTTACTTGGCCTCCTCCTCAAGAGGGTTCGTCAGAGAAAGATTTTACTGACCTTGCAAAATCCGTCGAATTCCGTCAAAGCGGTTCTTCAATTTCGCAAGCAAAGACGAATTGCACCCGTAGGTTCAAAGCGTTGCAAGAACTTCACGGAACAGATGTGGTGGAAAGCGTCTTTATACCACATGGTAAGTGCATGGTCAATGGATCTTACTTATAAACAGTTTCTGTCGTTAATACTCCTATCCTGACGTATCCTGCGTGCCGCTCACAGGCAGTGTGATTTTCGCGTGTCACAAAGTTTCAACTTCTCCTTCCTCGCTTTCATCTTCTGCTCATTCTCAACCCATTAATCCAACAATCCCAATATTGAACTCCCCGAATTATACAACCGCGTTCATGGGTTACAACGGTCCATCATCGACCTCTTATTCCCTTCCTCCTCCTCCTCCGCATCAGCAACCGTTTTATGATCCGCAATATTCGCTACCACCGTTAACCTCATCTACGACTCTACCTCCGCCGACAAGCACTTATTCCTATGCTTCGGGTCAACCTACCCTCCCGCCATCGAGCCAGTATTCGTATGCCCACTGGGCAAATCCTGACTCTCATTCATCTGTACAAAGCCTTCGATCGGGATATTGGAGTCATGGATCTGCGAGTTACGAAAACGGGTCTAGTGTTTCTGCACCTCTCCCTATGAGTGGAGGACATCAATCTCATGGAAATTACGGCCGACCCTTTTCACCCTACGGTTCGCATATACCATACTCATCTCAAAGCGTTTCCAGTCACTTAGATGGATTGAACGGCAACACACCGTCTCCAACCTCGGCTACGTCTTCTACGGCTGACCTTGTGCCACCCTCGAGGCGTCGTATATCGCCTAGCTTATCGCCAGAGCATCGAGGAAGCAATGGCGCCACTGGAGGGCCTCAGCGCACTCACGGTAATAGGCCGACAGGCCTCATCAAGTGTAGCAGTTGCAAGACGACGACCAGTCCAGAATGGAGAAAGGGCCCCAGCGGCAAGAAAGAACTATGCAATGCGTGAGTCACGCCTTCACCAGTCTTCATGCTTATCCTAGCCAATCATGTTAATCGATGTATGTCTATATGTTCTCCTGACAGGTGTGGGCTCCGCTACGCTCGCTCGCGTGCTAAGAAGGAAGGACATGTCGTGTCAAACAGCGGAAGAAAGCGCAAAGACAAGATTATCAAAAGGGAATCTTCTACACCTCCTTCTGCAACGTCGGCTACTGGGTCTATCACAAATTCTTACTCTACCTCCGCAGTGATCCCATATCATTCATCATCCACTCCTCCATTTACAAGTGTTGGGTCGTTGAGACGGTCGTATGTGTCGAGTTACGACAGTATAGGCTCATTTTCTGGGAACGACATTTATGGCGCTTCCCGGAGCGTCGGTACGCCTTCTCCTTCGCCTCCTACCGGAGCCGCTACCCCTGCTGGGGGATTCTCGCACTACGTAAGTGCTTCTTCGGAGTCGACAGGGCACGCACATCACCCGACCGCTGCCAGCCGGACTAGTTACTACGGATCATCGGTCTCTTCTCCCCTAGTGGCTAATCCTCCCTTGCTCCAAACGCAATCATTCGAACGAGTTCACAGAGATCGAGAAGGATATCCACCCACGCCCGTCAGTGCGGAGCCAAGAGCTTCGTACTATGAAGCCAGCTATAATCGCGGCGAGCGTAAAGATGCGCTGTGCGGGTACGAGAAAGAGTACGAAAGAGAGTATGATCATGAGGAGAGAGGTCGAAGCTTGGTCACCGGTTGAAGCCAAGTCATCATGAGGTTTTGATTTTTTCTCGGGCGCTCCTCGTGTTCAGTCTAGTCCTCGCGTGGTGTTTTTTTTTACGATATCGTTTCTTTGAAAGGCCTTCTCTTTGTACATTGTCTTGCGACCCTTTTGGGACCTCCCTCATAGGTTTCAAATTTCACCGACATCATCGTGCAATCGATGATCAAACGAATCTGTCCTAGAGCTGAATAATCATCTCGGTTTCTCCTCATCGCCACTGCATCGACTTGCATCCTCTGTTATCGGCTGTATCAAATAAACAAAGGTACGGTTCTCAATCGTTCGTCTTGGTCATACAAGGCTTGAGCCTTCCGAGAGCTAAATTCGAAGTACCTTACTACTATGTTTTAAAAATTCCGTAGCATAAGACGTTCTTATTTTTCATTCCTTGACACTTTGTAGCATCAGTGCCACTTTTCTGTTGTCTTTTTTTGTGATCTTACATACATTAATATTGTTCAAGTAGTTGTGACAATCAATAGGATTCGGAATTCCCGAAATTACTTCCCTGGGTATACAAGTATACAATGCGAAAACTTCGACAACGTCTCGCTCCATACGCTCCATAATATCAGCTTTGACTGACCATAACTGGACACCGGTGATCAGTTCTTTCCGGCCCGCACTTTGACTCCTACTATGGCCGAAGAGACTGCTTCATCAGCTCCTACAGATAATACGAGCACGGCACTAGAAGCCCCTGGAAAGTATGCGTAGTGTGCAATGCACCTTTTCCTTGGATCTGATCTCAGGCGTATAGATCTATCCGAGTCGCGCTTCCTGTTCCGGAATTGAGTTCAGATGAAGAGGAGGATGCCGAGGAGCAATACGAAGGAGAAGAGGGTGACTTCCTGCAGGACTGGCCGGACGATACAGAGGTAAATTCATCGCGCGATTTCTTGCTAGGCTATATCCTCACTGTGTGCTCTTATTCCAAGGACCTTGAATTAGTGCATTCTCGCATCAGCTCCTTGGATGAGCTTCGCCTTGCAAGATTTGCCAGCCATCTCAAGCGTCTATGCCTTCGCCAAAATCATATTTCAGTCCTCGATGCGGAGGTGTTCCAACATCTGACTAAACTTGAAGAACTCGACTTGTACGATAACAAAATCAAGGATCCAGGGCATGCACTAGATCATCTATCCAATCTTTCGTAAGTTTCTTCGTTGCTCAAATTTGGTATGGACTCACGCGTTCCCAGAGTTCTTGATCTCTCCTTCAACCTCATTCGGACGATACCTGACTCACTATCTCGTTTGACGTCGCTGGCAACGATATACTTCGTTCAGAATCGCATTTCTAAAATCACTGGTTTAGATGATCTGACCTCTCTAAGGAGCCTCGAACTCGGTGGCAATCGAATTCGTGTAAGTGCACTGTTGACGGCAGAGAAAGAGGTTGACCGCTTGGACATGCACAGAAAATCGAAAATCTCGATGCTTTGGTGAATTTGGAGGAACTTTGGCTAGGAAAGAACAAAATCACGAAGCTGGAGGTTTACTCATCTGCGCAGTGTTTGCGATGTGACGGTACTCATTCAACCATCGTTATAGAATATGTCAAATTTGCGAAAACTCAAGATCCTGTCTATTCAATCAAACCGAATCACCGTGATCGAGGGATTACAAGAACTCACTAACTTGGAAGAGTTATATCTCAGTCACAACGGGGTGAAAAGACTGGAAGGATTGGAGAAGAACGTGTGTACCTTTAGGTGGAAATCTGTGTCGCTTTGGCTGAAACCTATGTTGAGATCAACCTTCGGACACTCGATGTAGGCAATAACTTCATATCTGCCACCGAAAACGTATCGCACTTGATACGCCTCGAAGAACTATGGGCAAGTCAAAAATCACCGACGCTGTACACAAGATTTCTTATCATGTCGCAGATGAACGGAAATCAAATACCAGACCTACGTGCCCTTGAGCTGCAATTGGGTCACATATCAACTCTTGAAACGTTGTATCTGGAAGGAAACCCATGCCAGAAAAACGACGCGTCGGGATACCGTAGAAAGATCATGTTGGCTTTAAAACAGCTCAAGCAGATAGATGCGACGTAAGTCTTGCTTAGTTACGATCCGCTCTACTAAAGAAAGCCTCTCAGATATGTCAAGGTCTGAAAAATAGCCAAATATCGAGTAATAGGATTGAGAATCTGAATATTTTGGACTACATATAATAATATACAGTCGACTCCCTCTTAACCCATACCCCTATAAACCCATACTCCCTTATACTCCATACATTTTCTGAGTTACCGACCTCGTTTGCAGGGAAATGCCATGCATAACCCATAACTCTCCCATACCCCATAATCCATACCTTTTTGGGGGTATTCTCCGCTATATTTTTACCCATAACCCATACCTTGATTGCTATCATTGCATTTGATACTCCCAAAATGGGATCAGTAAATAGACAATTGGCACAAAATCAATACAAAACCAATAAAATGGTCGATTTACACTAATTTTGAGCTCACCTTGCTTGCAAAGGTCATTTCTTACTCGATATTATTAGCGCTGCGGAAATTTTACCCACGGTTTCGGCGCTTGTTCTGCCCTTTTAGTTTCATCTACCATGATTTTTGTTCCGTCGTACCACAATGCCTCGCTGCCGCTCTGTATGACTCAGCTACTGTTGTGTGCAGCGTGCTCAGGTAGGTCAGGTGGTATTCATGCCTGGGCGCTACCTGACCTCACCTGTGCTGTGTAAGACAACACAACAACATCCACTTTCTCTTCAATTACCAACTAGAGCCCTTTTTGGGTCCTGTCCTTTTTCCACCACCTTTATGTATCTACCTCAAGTCCTGTGTATAACTTACCAAACATGTGTGTGACTAGTGGGAACAGGTCCGTCGGCAGGTATTCATGTCTGAGTGTCAGCCGATTATGTCGGTGCCAACTACCCCTATCCACCTTCAGTCAAATAACAACTCCAGGTCTTCTGCAGCCTCCTGAATGTCTTTACCACGGGTCGCTGAGTGACTTTTGGACATATCGTTCTTGGATTTATTGCTTACGTGCAGGTTTTCTGCTTGCGTTTTGTCTCAGACTTCATGTGCACTGATCTGCCATTACCCCTTACTTTGTGCAGCACCTGTGATGTGTCATTCTTTCGCACTCCCCTTTATTCCATTTTGGCTACTTAATGTAGGAACTATTCCACTTCTATCTCCACCAATTATGTATTTGTTTGTTGTCGACCCCCGCTATCTCCTTTACCTCCAGTTCTGTATGACATCACATTGACAAACCTCACTGACAATCTGTTGTTGGATCTAACCACCTACCTCAGTCCATCAGGTATCACCTCCTTAGGTGCTGTCTCTAAAACTTTGGCAGTGTCAAGCCCATGCTTCGGGCCTTCATTCCGCCGCTCCGTATTCCGAAGATCCACCGTTTATTGTAATCTCACTCTTATTGTTCTTTCTCGCTACACATACCCTTTCTTTCTAGTTCCTCCTTATTGTCTTTTACTTTACCCTGCAGGTACTACACATATAGCTCCTAGTAGTTAGTCTGGCGCTCCGCACCGCTGCATCAGGGAAAAAAAAAATTACTCCATAATGCTTTATAGCCTGCGTAGCAGTTGTAGACTGGTAGACAAGTCACCCTTTATATAGCACCATGTAGTACCATGTAGTCAACTACTATAAGCTCGGTAATCATGGCTCTTAACACATGTAACACTCTGTGGCAGTATAAAGATAAGGTAGTCTCAGTCATGACTCCAGGAGAACACATGCTATATCTGCAATGTAGTACTGGAGAGCATGCTCTATCCCTAGCTGTTTCACCGGTTACTATTAGTTTCAGCAATCACTATGATGGGTGAACATATGATATTAGTGGTATATTAAATGATATATGCAATATAACATAAGAGTATAAAGTGGTGACGTCTCCGCTAGTCTCCGATACCTCGAGAGCATTCCCCCGGATTATGCTTCAATACCACCACAGTCATCTTCATCGCCGTCATCATCTATCTCACTATCCTCAGGCTCAGACTCGGTCTCTCCAGTGCGGGCCTCCATTTCTTGACGGAGCTGTGCCTCAATACTGCCAACGATGTGGACAGTAGAGTCATCCGATAAATCCTCACGCATCCTGATCCTTGAAAAAGCTGTTAGTAATGGTTGTAGTTCAATAACAATAGAGCCTTACCGAGCCTTTGCATACATTCGGTGACGGATGTTGAGACTCACTGCTGGGTTCATGCCATCCCACTTCGTAAGATCAATAAGGTAGGCTTTGTAATATTTGTCATACTCCTCCTCACTGAATTTCTTGATCTTGTTGCATGTTCCACTGGACCATTCCGATATAGCAGCCCGAATCTAGGATATTCATAGTATATGTAACATCGAAGTCGATATGAAACTCACCATAGTGAACAATGATGCCAATGTTTGCAAAGATATTGGATTGAAGTACTTTTCGAACACCATACCCATGTTGCTTTCATCGAAGATATAGCTTAACAAAAAGATGATTGATGGATGTTCAGCGTAACCAGTCCATGCCTCGCGATCCTGAATCAGAACATAGTTAATATTGATGTCATATAGACAGTGTATGGGCAACCTTGTATGAGAAACCAGAGAAATTACGGCTTGAAAGTAATCGGCTCAAAGCAATATTCTGCTTGACGGCACGTTTCCCAACAGTCACATCGAACTTGTAGCATGACACGATATTCACCCGAATCCATTTGTAGACTTGACCACAGATCCTACTACCGCGAGTGGCAATCTATAGCCAACAAAAGTTAATCTGACAATAACATTTATGTCTTGGCTTACCAATTTGAGCACACGTTTATCAGATATGAACTGAGCCTTTGCGGTGGCACATGCATCTTGAAAAGACTTTTCCGCCCATTGGAGACGAGTAGCCCGGTCGGGGAAGAAGTCCTGCCCAAGAACGCGGGCTTCGAAATCTCGCATTGCACGAAGAAGGATAGCTTCACCTTCGGCAGCGTAATCGGCAGTTTTTGCTCGTGCACCTGGCTGCCAGTTGGTACGGAATGGGAGAGTCGCAGATGGCTCAGGAGTGATATTGATTTGAGTATCACTCGAGCCTCCATGGAGAAATATCAGACTGAGTGTAGCATATATAGCGTAATATGACTGACCTGCTCGAGAACCTGTATCCGTGTTTGTGGTGGTATTAATTGAGGTCGCAAGACAAGAACTTGCAGACATGGTAGGTGCACTTGAACCAGATACCAACATTGCGCTCATTTCAGAGGTCGGAGACGAGGTGACATCACCAGTGGTGATAACATTCCGAAAGGTGTTTCGTGAGACAGGTTTTTTTCCGCTGACTTTCCTGACAGACAACAACCTGTTGAGGTTGAGTTGAGGAGCCTTCGGAGTCGACATGCTGGGGAGAGGTGTGGCCTATGTGGATGTAGACAAGTTCATTCACTACATCATAGAAATAGCAACATACCACAGCGGAATACATTATCTGCGTATCTTCTTCACTTTCAGGCCCTTCAAATTCTTCGGCAGAAACGGGATGTTCTTGCCCCTTGCGAGATTTGCCTTCTACAGTGAAGTCTATGAGAGAAATGGATTTTGAACACGATGAGAACTCACTGGCAATTGCAAGCTGCTTTTGAAGCCGCGTTGTCTTCTCCTTAAGCCGTTGTATTTCGGCAGTACTAACAGTATCCTCTGATAGCTTATTGAGAAAATGACATGAAGAAAATCTTCGAAACATACGCTGCGTTTTCGCTTTTTTTGTCTGCCTTGTTATGCGTGGAGCAGGAACTTGATTAACCGAAGCTAGAGCATGCCGGAGAGTTTGTTTTTGAGCTGTCCTAGCTAGAGGTATGGGCCAATCTTCCATGTCTAAGTCATTGTCAGTGTCGATTTTGTCTAATTCTCCAGGATGAATATCTTCATCCTCATCTTCTTCTTCTTGGGAGTCACGGCCATCGTTGTAAACATCTTCAGACTGAGTGTTGACTTCGTCATCCTCGTGGTCGGATAACTCAGATAATTTCCGGCGCCCCATGAAAACAACGAGTAGAAGGAAGAAACAGACACGTAGTGAGACAGGGTGAAACTGACATAAATCAAACAAACATACCGTAAATTCCCACCACTCCATGCTCAACTATGGCTCACAAATACTGCTGTACCCACTGTAATGCGACATTTCCTACACTACAAGGCCAGCGGTCACATATATCCCAGGCGAGGAATTGCAGAGATAAGGAGGAAGCCATTATACTTGCTGCCATTCAATCTTTACCCATGGATACACTGCCTACCCCATCAGAGAATGATGCTCCTGGAAACGCGAGTGATGACCTTGTCGACAATATGAATCCCTATACAGACTTTGAGGAAGCACATCAGTCAGAAGATACTCAGAGAAGAACCAAACGTGCCTATGTAGAGGAAGTAGAAGATGATCCGAGGACTGACGGGGTATCAACTTCTGACCCACAATGGCGTTACATTCAGAACTACCCTCGGCAGGCTGGGACTCCACTACATACATGCGAATTACCCTTCGAGACATTGCGGAAAGCACAGTTAAAGGAGGGTTTGGAGCCATGGTCACCATTTCAGAACAAGGAAGAGTGGGAACTTGCACGTTGGTTGATAGAATCTGGTGCGAGTCAAGGGAAGATTGACCAGTTCTTGAAACTGAAAAAGGTACAAAGCTCTAACAGTGACATGCAAAGTCTTATTGATATCACTAGGTTCGAGAGGACATGAAGCCACCATTTAAGAGCACACGTACCTTTCTCCAATTCATTGACTCCTTACCCAGAGGGCCTGCCTTTACATGCACACCAATGAAGATCACCGGAAACATCAAGGACACAAACGGAGATTTCCGAACGGAAATTCTTGAACTGTGGCACCGCAATCCTCTTGAATGTGTCGCAGAGATTCTCGCCAACCCTCTTTTTGCCAACCATCAAGTCTTCGAGCCAGAACGTGTCTTTCGGCAGCAGAAGGATGGTGTTCCTTCGAATCGCGAATATAATGAAATGTGGACCGGAAACTGGTGGTGGGATACACAGGTAAGTTCGAGTCTGATGGATATTGATCAGACTTACATGAGATACTTAGGACATGCTCCCCGATGGTGCTACAATTGCACCAATCATTATCGCATCTGATGAGACCAGACTCTCCGCATTCTGCGGCGATAAGAAAGCATGGCCAGTATACCTGACCATAGGTAACATCGCTAAGGCAGAGAGACGGAAACCATCATCCAGCGCGTGGGTCCTACTTGGCTATATACCTGTATCAAAGCTCGAATGCTATTCAGAAGACAAGCGTTCTGATGTCGGATGTCAGCTTTTTCACGACTGCGTGCGGACAATCCTCGAACCCTTGATTGCTAGAGGTTTAGCACCTACAGAGATGGCATGCGCAGATGGGTACCTTCGTGATGTGCATGCTCTTTTAGCTGCATATGTAGGAGACTATCCCGAGCAATGCAGGGTTGCTTGTTGCAGGGAGAATAGCTGTCCAAGATGTACTGTTGCGCCTACCGAGAGAGGGGAGCCAGGCCCACTGAACTCAACATACCGAGATCCAGTCTTGGTAGTGGAAGCTATCTCCCGACATTCAAAAGGCTGGAAACCACCGGAATTTGACGATCAGAACCTGCGACCGATGAATCCATTCTGGAAAGACCTACCTCTCTGTAATATCTTCGAATGCATCACACCCGACCTTCTCCATCAACTTCATAAGGGAGTGTTTTCAGACCATGTGGCCTCCTGGGCACGGAAGTCTATCGAAAATGGTCAGGAGGAAATTGACGTACGTTACCAAGCTATGCCGACTCACCCAACCCTTCGTCACTTCAAGCAAGGTATTTCGAAAGTCACGCAATGGACTGGTGGAGAGTATCGCTCAATGGCGAAAGTATTCCTTGGAACTCTCGCAGGTGCTGCCGAACCCAGGGTGATATGGGCAGTCCGAGCCTTGGAAGATTTCATGTATTATGCTCACTTCGAAACTCATTGTGACGAGAGTCTTACCGCAATGCATTTAGCATGGCAAACCTTCCACGCTGAGAAGTCAGTCTTCGTCGACCTAAAAATACGGAAATTCTTCAATATAAACAAAGTCCACAACATAAAACACTATGTCGAATCGATCTGCTCACGGGGAACCAATGATAACTTCAATACTGAGATGTCAGAACGGTTGCACATCGATCTTGCAAAAGCTGGATATCGAGCATCCAACCGACGGAATTTCATGGTTCAGATGACAATTTGGTTGGCACGTCAGGAGGCTGTCCATCGATTCACAGCATATTTGAAATGGGCGGTGAGTAATTACATTCCGCAAGACCTGGAGGACAATAACGAAGAAGAGGATGATGACAACGAGCTGGATGAACCTGCAGGCAGACTGACCGAAGACTCACTGTTAGGTGCTGACAGAGAATACCATGTGGCAAAGACTCCGCCAGTGCAGGTCACAATTGACTCAGTCGAGAAAGATTTCCACGCTGACTGGTTTCTTTGGTACCTCAACGACTACCTGTACCGCAACTCCCTCATTAACGACCCCAATAACTCTAATCTCACTCCTAATACGCTCATTCCCATCTACAAACAAGCTCGTATCCATCTACCTCCTTTTCCCGAAGCCATCTCCGAAAAGTCTGTTGACGTTATACAAGCCACGCAAGCCCTGTCAGCTGAAATAACAGCGCGTGGTTTGAAAGCTGCCCAGCCAGCAAAGACGAGTACAGTTCTTATCCGCACTGATAAAAGTGACCCCACGAAAGGGCCTTTGCATGGTGCGTACACTGAATCACTAGATTTCTCTCTTTTAATTATCGTTTCTCCAGGATTACAAGCTGCTCGTGTACTGCTGATATTTCAACTGCCATCGTTGATCCATACACAGTCGGAGCCACTTGCTTTTCTTCACCTGTTCAAGCCATTCAACAGACATCCAATACCCGATTTCAACATGTTCCAAACTTCCTATGCTCACCGACAGCATGCAAAACATGGCACCATTCTTCCTCTATCCCAGATCGTTCAAACCTGCCACCTTACACCTCATTTCGGTCAAAAGATGAATCGTGCCTGGGATAGTGCAAATATCCTTGACTCAGCTGACAAGTTCTACCTCAATCCTTACCTTCGACATCGTGACTTTTACCTATTTCGACATCAGCTTTTTCTCTATGAGAAGGCAAAGGATGACCAAGAGCATGAGATGCGGAGGAAGCGACTACGAATGATGCAGTAGAATGCATGGAACCGGTGTGTATTCCCGTATGCGTCAATCAACCAGAGCCCTGATATGTTTCCAGTAGCACCATCCACTTTACTTCACCTTCCGGTACACATAACATATCTCATACGTTGTCAGAATACATGCCTTTCTATGTACTGTATCTAGTATACAATTTTGAAGTATATCAAACCCATTCTCGTGAATTTTACCAGTGACGTTGCTGTGTCATTCTTTGCACCAAACTATAACAATGTCTTCTCGGCATTCTCTCGGTCATAGTCAAAGTGTGTCGCCTTCGTATCGCAAACATGCGGGATATAGGCCAGCTTCATCCTCACCATATCAGCCTAGTTCCAGCTCTCACACTACTACGAAGGGAAGACACCGACGGTATAAAGTACATTCTGCCGGGGCGATGGAAGAGGCTGACAGTGGTTCTCCCACTCCTCGGAGCTCTGGTATAAGAGGACAGCGCAAACGCAAAGAGTGTGTGGCTCCGTTCTTTTGTATAAACATACTACTATCTTACTGAGATTTTCTAGACTCAGCTGGGCCGAGGATTCACAGATACAAACTTATACATACGTTGAGCACATGCGAGAGTTCAACGCGAGGTGGAACACCACAACAAAAAGTAGCGAAATCATTGTTTCAGACAATGATTCGGATTCTGTCACTTCGGGCATTGAGTCGACTATGCATAAGTTCGATCACCTAGCGAATGGGGATTCACAGGACCCAAGGACATATCATTATGACCCCAAAAGATATGGGTCTGAGAGTTATGATCTCTTAGACAAAGGTATGTCCTCGGTTTTCCTGCCTGTGGTCAAAACACCAATTCTTATGTACTAGGCTTTCGTGAAAATCTAACTGCTTCACCAAAGAAGGAGAATTCCTCGTTATTATACCCCGCCTCTCCTATCCCAAAAAACGAACAATCAACATACACGGCGGACTCCCCTTTCCTCGAAATTGAAAATCCCATTGTCAGTTCTACTCAGGAGAAGCCGATATACAACGCCGCTGCTCTATTAGCTACAAATATAGAACTCAGACATCGATTAAAGGACTCCGAGGATGAGTTGGCGAGTGTCAAGGCTCATGTTGATGAGTTGGAGAACAAGCTTCATTTGTGGAAAGAAATCTTCAACCGCATGGGAGTCATTTCTACGAGTGTTGCTGATGGAAGCTTCGAGGCGGACAAGGTCCTTGATAGTCTTAATCGACATCTTATTAGCGAGTATCGGGAGACACAGTGATAATACTTTCGTCTTCAATTTGTTTCATAATACATTCATTGCTCAACTATTAGTTTCGAAGATCTATCAAAGTACTTGTAGTCTAAAGGCAAGTTTGTAAACTATGTAGAAACTAAGCAGCAGTTATGAAGATTACTGCGGACTATGTATACGTTGGGCTAACACTACAATGACTACATACATCATGCACAAGCGCTACCATAACTACTGAACACTACTATGCTCGGCGCAGCAGCTATATCGGCTATCAGAATGTCTGTACGCCAAGCGTGAGGACTTGTAGACAAGTTGTTGTTTCCTGATGTGCGCCGCTCCATAGATATAAATACTGCCTGTATGTTACTGTAGTTCCTCAGTTTAATAATCGACTTAGATTCCCTTTCTATCTCATTCCATCTCTTAAGTCTTCAGGCTCATTACCTCGAAGCACTCTCTATAGCCTTTGGACTTATAAGTTCTCTGGCTCGCTCCTCGTCATCGGCGTTACCACTGCTCCGACCTGGCTGCTACTAGTTCCTCTCTTCTATACTCTCAATCTCCGGGGACTAATGGCGTAATGGCGGTGTTGTTAATAACTTCACTACTGTCCCACTCGACTTCTGCACTTAGACACCCTGTGACCTCTGGCACGATTACACGGTGTACATGATCTTAACAGGCAGCTACATATATGCCTGTACTATACTGCTCAGTCAATGTCTCAGCCCTCGCAACACTTTCCAGTGTCAGACCATTTGTGTCCCAGCTATGTGGACAACATGTGTGCAAACTTGTAATTGGTTCCTCATGCCATGAAGTCCTCCCTTCCACCATCAAAGCCGGGCTGCTTTCTTTGGATAACCTGTGCCTTCATCTTTTTGAAATTTGGTCACTGGAGTTCACACTCACAGACGTCTTTGCATGCAGTCCTACTAGATTCGCACCTCATGCTCTTCAGCTTCAATGCCCCTTGATTGCAGGTTCTGCTAGAAATCATTGGCTGTACAGTCATCTACCACCATTTGGGATGATCAAATCTTTCCGACCAAATTTCATCATGTATACCTGTATTTATGAGCATTTTTCCATGTGAGGCATTTTTTAGATCAGTAATACAAAGTTTCTGCTACCTTAAATACATTATCGAGGAAGGGATAGTTGCGCCAGACTCTAATCAGTATGAAAATCTGTTATCAAGCAAAAACTAGCATTTGGGATGCACTGATAAGATGTTTGATAAACTAATTTAGGAAATGATTTATATTCATCTGATATTGATCAAGCCGTAATTCAACTGCTTCTCCGCCTGCTCAACTCTTTCCACCTCACCTGAATGTTGCCATACCATGATACATAGTATTGTAAGGTTGAAAAATGTGCTGTATGATAATATGATCATGTTTCCCAAGCTATGATACCAGAACTTGAGTTTAGCAATGTCAATCATCGAAACATTTTTTGTTTTCATCCCGAAATGACATTTTTCAAGTGTTACAATGGGAGTGTGCAAGAATATGCTCATCTGAGTAGCTGATGTTTTGAAGGGGTCATCCTAATGCATGCCTGAAAAAAGTCCGAAGCCAGAATAGCTATAGATCATGGTAAAACATTGTTTGTCCCATTTGATGGTGGTGTCCCAAATGATGGTAAATGACTGTAATGGCAAGTTTTCAACTTATGTTCACTTTGGAAAGTCACATAACCTGCTTTTCTTCCAGTGTTCTTTAGTTTCTACCAACCTGACATCTTTGACCATATACTTCCCTTTCTTTACACCTCAATGTGAGTATCCCCAAGCACATCCACTTGCTTCCCTTGACTGACTTCTGCTCCAGCACATACAGGCACTCTTCACAAGATGTTTACATCTGCAAAACCTGGATGTTCGCGAGAGCAAGGGTACTAGCTGGAGAGCGCTGTCCAGCACTGAAAGCACTCCCAGCAGTTTTTCAGTACTGCTGGGAGCACTTTCCCAGCTGGACAGTGCTGTCAGCTGCTTTCAAGCTCTTAGCCGAAAATACAGGTTTTACAGATGTATGCAAATTGTGCTAATGAGCTTGCCTCGTTTTTGTGTGAAAGTGAAAGGAAGGAATCTAATGGGCACTCCAACCAACCAATCTAATACACAATATGCGAGTTCACTGCTATCAAATTTATTTAATAGCAAGGGGTAGCGTTGGCAAAGGTTCCGCAAAGCTTTGAGAGCTAAGTAAGAAGCTTTGATCAATCAATTTGAATCGTTCTGAGGATTCGATATATTCCTTTGATCAAGGTAGATTCAGCACAATTTGTGCTTTGGTTTGTATTGATTTGGGTATATCAAGAATTGGGGTTTGAATCAAAGTAAATTAAAACTGAAACACACAGACCCCTACGGAGGGCTAGAACTATGTGCTGGCACAACCACACAGCATGATTTGCCCTTAAGACCAACAACTGATCCTAAGTTCGAAGGATACCCAACAACTGGATATACTTCTCGCAGTCACAGGGAGCAGAACACAATGTTCCTATACTCACAAGTGCCGGGCCCGAATGGCTGCTAGTGAAGAGGTTCCAGTCTGGCGGGAGTGTGTCTTTCCTTTTTACGGATTAGCACTGCAACGTCATCCCAAAATCACTTGTATTCCAGATACATCGGATCGCTATTTATACATACAGAATATAGAGTTGCACAGTACAATTAATTTAATACAATAAACGTTCGGAACCGCAAGGAAACTTCTACAACCGGTCAGATACTATTTAATTTTGAATCTTCATGTCCTTATTTGGTCTACAATGGTTCCAAGATTCAAGTATACCTCCAAACATAGGTAGGTACTTCGTTATTCATTTAATTTAATTGTTTTGGAGAATGACTCAAATAGTGTTCAACCGTCACTGCGGTTTAACACTTACTTCGATCGTTTGTCACCTCGTCCGGAGGCAAATCAGCTCTCCTCGATTCTAATCCTATCAATCTGATTCATCTGGATTAAACTAATTGCTTCTCTCTTTCAATAGACACCCATTGTGCCTATACTCTATCAAGGGAGTTACGCATAGTATTCATTTAATTGCATTCTTCAATATTTTCTACGTCAGGACTCTTTGACATTCATTTGATATGCCTTCGGAGCCTCGCAGTCTTTCGATCGTTCTTCTAGTCATTTTCCTCAATCATGCAACTGTATTGGTCTATTAGACTAAATCGCAGTCTTTTAGATCAATGCATGATCTCGTTCTAGGAGGAGTATTTGATGATTCCTGAGTTCTAGAAAGTCATTTCGAGTCAATCCTCGGTTCATGGTCACTTGAGTAAGTTCTTCCAAACTCCTGCCAGTGTAAGGTCCAATAAGAATACCCTTGGTATGTCATACGTGAATGGTCATCCTTCGGATGTAGTCCGAGTCTGGTATAATCCTGCTTGACAAACAGGTAGACTGCTATCCGAAGGTAGTATCGGGGATGGGTAAACTAACCAACTTGTGGCAGTATGGGTATATGGTCCCTTCAACTTATTAGACTGATTCAGTATTGACTTTGACTGTCAATCTGGGTCTTAATTACAGTCCTCTCGATACAAATCTATACGTGAAAATGTCACAATTCACAGTATAGACGTCTAGCCAAAATTTAGGCGTGTCATCCCCCCCAAACTAAAGAATTTGACCGTCCTCGGTCATTCGTAGTTTTGTACTAGGGAAAGGATACCCAATCTGTCATGACCAGACTATATCTCCTTTTAATGTAAATCACTGGGTTTGGATCTCTACTTCTCCGTGCTCTCCAATCAATTTGGATGCCTTCAAATGGGTTTCTAGCGCTCATTTTATCAATTTATTCACACGCCTGCTACGAATCGTAACAATTTAGCGCTCGATTTGAATTGAATACTTTTTCGGTATCCATATCACGTTCGAAAATTTAATTCACAATCTTTTATTCATCTATTCACAGAACCAGCTTCCATTTCACGGAGAGCTGCTCTGACGTACACCCTGATTCAGTGTGTACATTTATTTGGTTCGGGGCATGGGGTTCAACAAATTTTTCGTTGAAGTCCGTTTTCTTCCCTTTCCTTTTCTTCCATCATCTCGTTCGTCAAAATGGCTTCAACCTTGAGTCCAACTCGATCTTCAGCCGCAACCACGCGTTTACCAAGCTCTCTAATGGAGGCCCAGGTTCTACTGGCGGGCCTTCAATCTAAATCAACACTTCCTTCATTTTTCGAAAGTCCAGTTTTTCAACGTTTTCAACAGGGAGACTATGTTCCCCCATCTTGGATTCACAGCATTCACCGGATTGACGGGCTTTCATGCCCAATTATTTCATTATAGCTGACCACTCGCGGTCATATCGTCTTACGGGTCTCCAGACCCAAAATCTCATTATGCCTTTTCAGGACCACCGGTCACTCGAGACCATTTCGTTTTATCAGATTTATTAGTCTAATATATATCTTGTATCTTTCTTGTAGGTATTCTACCTATTACTTTTTTTTTTTGTTGTGGATAGCTCTCTGCTATCCTGTATATATCAATTTACGAGCTTTATGCTCATATTCGTATTAATTTGAATGAGTGAAACTAAGTCTCATTTGAATGAATTCATATATCCATGGTTCACTCAATATGCTTCTCAACTCGATTCTTGTTTTAATTTGAATGAGTGCTTGCGAATTATCGAGCCAGCTCTGAGTTCCACCTTTGAATAGGGGTTCAAAGTAAGACTCCATTCCAGATCCTGGTATGAATTTTCATGCGAGATCAGGACCGCAAGGCTTTACTGTCTTCATTGTCCTGAGTGCTCAAGTCGATCTCCGTTCGCCATTGATCATAACGACGTCGGGAAGTATTCTCAACTCCATTTTCAGGTTCTGAGCGCAGTTTCTTTACTCACTCCGCATATTTTGACCTTCTGCATGATCATTTTGATCAATTCTGGGTCGCTGCGTTCACAATAACATTTAATTCAATTGCAAAACTATTAGTCTAATTGAAATTTTGTAAATTTTCAATCAAATTGATACCTTCCTCCCCCAAACTAAAGAATCCAACTGTCCTCAGTTGTCCTAATTTGGTCAGGAGTTTGATTTCACCCTTTTGGTATAAAAGCTCAGCTTCATTGGCTTTCAATATGCCATTCGTTCCAAGTCGACTTGCATTAGTTAACTTAGTCGAGCACTCATTCCATACCAAGCTCCATCAACATCAATCATCGTTCATCCTAGCATGCCCATCCATCACAAGAAGGATCTTGACATCGCTCGAGTTGCTGAGCCCCATTGGGTGCTTTGCAGCAGCTACTTGCTTCGTACAAAGGCAAGAAGACGAACAATCCCGACAAGGCAACAATCTCTGTCCTATGTTGGTCTACCGAGTATCTTCATGATCTCTTGGTATGTATTGTTCATTCAATTTAATTGATACGTATCAATTTGAATCGTTTATTATCAGGAAAAGCCTGTTACACTCCGCAGTCATGTTAGACAGATTTCTAACTTGACCGCTCGTCAGAGCATTATCGATACTTTGTGTCTCGGGCACAAACTATTTCCTGACATTGTCAGTGATTCCCACTTCGAGCAACACCTTAAGTTCATGGCTTTTGCCAATGATGCTCGTGTATGTATCAATTTTATTCGTGACCATTTACATTAATAGTCTTTTTCAGAACACTTTCGTTAGGAATCGTCTCCTCGATCGTGCTCGTTCTGTTCATTTGGATCACGAGGCGTCTACTCGTTCCGATAATTCTCGTTTAATGAAGAAGTCCAAGAAGAAGACGACAAGATTTGCTTCCTCTCGTGACGTCAAACTGAACCTAGATCTGTTGTTTCGACTCTGATGTCGAGGTAAATCTCCAGATCTAATCTCAATTAATTTGATTTATCCATTTCGTTCAGATGAACTCAGCCTCCGAGGACGAGTTGGTGTCTGGAACTGAACGCAGTTTCAAACAGAAACCTACTCTCTCTTTTATCAAGGTGAGTCAAATTGGTATCATGTTCTGTATCCACAACTCATTCTATGTCGTAGAATCGTCGCAGCACTCCCTATCCAACCACTGGTTCCAACAAAGGTTCCAATAAGGATGAAAAGTCTGCTGTGAACATGTTCCTCCTCGTCTCAGCAAGGTTCATTGCCACGCTGACAGTCATGTATCTTCTAACTGTATGTCGTGTCTCGCTGAAGACAAAGGTGATTCAATTTAATTCAAATCCGTTCCAAATGGATTCTTAATCCGTGTTTTAGTGACCCATAGCAAGCATATCAATCATGCTCTTGCTCAAGTCGTATCTTCTAATCTCGATACTCCGCCAGCTCCTCTTGAGTCACAAAGTACCAAATTCATTGCTGCTACATTGAACTTTCAGGCAGCTGAATTCGAATTTAATGCAAACTTGGTCAAGACTTATGCAACTCGTGCACGTATTGCCAAGGTAATTGCGGACGAAGCTTGCAGCATCTTGAAAAGTCGCCAGGATTCTGGTTCAGACTCTTCTGCTTCTGACACAAGTTTCGCTACTGCTCAGAGCATTCCCACCACTGGTTCTGAGGACACCGTCGTCACTCCTACAGAGGTTGCAGTTCCAGTCCTTAAGACCGTCGAACGAGCTACTACTCCATTCACTCGTGGCGTTACTCCTATGATGGAAGACAAAGGACACGTCTCTGCCTAGGTCTGCATTCCATCTAATTGATTTTCATTTTAAACTGATTCATCATCATTTAGATGCATTCGTTTAAAACCCATAAATATTATAAAAACAGTTGTTCGTATTGACCCACTGTCTTTACATGGTTTCCTCTATTCGTATTCATTCATTTCATGCCTACTGTCTTTACGCCATCACAGCTGTATAGTAGATGCATCATCTTACCATCGCCATTCATTTTATGATGTTCGTTTGTAACAGTATATCACCAGAGTTTCAATCTAATTCTTGATTCTCTCCCTCACTGAGTTCTTCGTCAGAGTCCGTATCTGAGAGTCTCAGATGCGGTATGGCATCAAATATGTAATCATTTTCTGGTGTCATCCAATATTCATCTTTGTCTTCTACCATTAAATCTAATTGTTCGGCAGTTAAGTGATAAGCTCGTGAATATTGTTTGGCAATTCAATTGGTTCATTTCGCGTAAAATGCGGCAATACTCTGAAGGCTCCGACCTTCTCTTTGAGTACTGTTCCATCCATTTCAGCAATGATATAAGAGCCACCCTTAGTTCGTCTAATTACGGCCATAGGTCCTCTATATCTTGGATACATCTTTCTATCCAAACTCTTTTCAATCCCAGAATTCCTAACCTGGACCAATTGACCTGGTTTGAAATCCCAATCTTTAATTGTATGTCTATATTTTCGTTCGAATCTTCGTAGCTCTGCAACTTTATTTGCATCTACTCTGCGTCGTACTTTCTCAATGAATGAGTTATGTTTCGACAGAGCTTGAGCACGATATCCAATTAATTCATCTCTAGTTAAATTCTATTAGGTGGATTCACCAACCAAGTTGATTCCACTATATCAAAGGGAAGCAACGGTTCAGCTCCTGTTACCAGGAAATATGGAGAACAACCTAGACCACGTCTCGGTGTTACTCTATCCGCCCATAGTATCATTTTAAAAAGTAGAACCATTAGATACATCTCCACCAGTTGCTTTAATTAAAGCCTGGCGTATGTCCAAATGCGCTCTTTAATTTTGCCATTAGCTTGCGAGTTGTAGGCGGAAATTCTTATTCCTTTAATTCCATACTTCTCTTCTAACCAAGCTAGCATGTTTTTCATTTGTCCTGCATTATCGGTCACCACTTCTTCAGGACATCCCCAACGACAAATTATATCGTCAAAGAACCATTCTCCTAAAGTCTAGCATTCTCATGTTTTACTGCTCGGGCCTCAGACCACGAAGACAGTGAATCCCTTCCATGGATGATGTATTTACATCCATTAGATGGAATCGACATTATCATTGTATCGACATGTACCTTCTGAAACAATGAAGGTGTATGCATTAAAGTAGGAGGTGCTTTCAACAGCTTCATCTGTCTACTTTGACACTCCTTACATGATTTCACATACCATTCCACGTCTTTATATATGTCAGGCCACCAGAATCGTTTCTGCAAGAAATCATTCGTTGCAAAGACTCCTTTATGTCCTAGACAATTATGTGCACTATTCAACATGTGCATACGCTTTTCTTTTTCCACCACTGATTGTGGTTGATCAGGTTGATCCGTATTCCTATGGTACAACCTTCCTTGGTCGTCCACTTGAAATTTCTTAATCAATCTAATAAATTTAATCCGTTCATCTCTTGACATTTCACCCAGGGATTCATCTGATGGGTTCGACAAGTACTTCCCAATCAAAGGAATTAATTCGTCCAATCTATTACCCTCAGAAGATCTATGTGCTTCTGGGTACGGATTGTTTTGTACAAATTCTTCGTCAAAAGTAGGGAACAAATTCCTACTGAAGACTTCACATGTTGCGTTTTTAGATTCTAACATGTGGTTCCTACGGATCTCGTAGCTGCGCTCTTCATCTAGAGCTTCTTGTACATCTAATTCAATATCATCAGCTTCTTGAGCTGTTTCGTATAAGTAACCACTTCTAGGGTCAATTTGATCTTTGAAGTCATCAAATTGATACGGCTCTTCCGCTTCCCCATCTCCCATAATAAAATTAATTGGTTCCCCACCATCCTCATCAACGTAATCTTCTGGATTTACTTCTGGACGCTTTGTTTGTGTGAGGCCCTGGCACAGAAGGCCTGCTCTGGTCTTACCCAGACTGGGCCTAAGCAAACGCAGTAGCTGCTTAGGCCGTACGAGGAGGTATGGGATAGTGCCGATACTGGTGAGGGGAGCCTAACCAGAGGTAGTTGTGGAGC